>JAULUF010000010.1:7445000-8045000 GCA_031834385.1 Semotilus atromaculatus | reverse complement strand
GTGACTTATTTATTTGCTCTGCTCTGGCTGTTTAAAAAGGACTTTTTGTTAATTTATGAAGAAGCATCTTGACCATTTATGATTCTAAGTCTTAACTGTTTGATTTAAATAAACTTATTAATGTATGCTGAATCAAAGCCAACATTTCAATTTATACCTTCATCAGGGCCTTGGACATGAATACTGCCTGGGTTGAAAACCACTTTTTGCACATTTTTATACATCACAAGGCATCCTAATGACATTATTCAGTCATCAGGCCATCATCTGTGTAACCTGTATTGTTACCCATGTTTGCTTTACTAATTGAAGTCCCCTTTTGTGGTTAAATAAAAACACACCTGGCAAAGGACAAACTAAGATATTCAAATTCCAGTATCTCTAACAAATTATATCTAAGCTAAATAATAACATAAACTAAGCATGTAAAGAACAACAAATATTTCTATTTTTTCCTTTTCAAGCTTAGTTTTTCTTTTGCTTTTACAGATACACTTTTTATAAGGTCCTATTTTTAAGCATTTTGGTTTATCCTGTTGGATTTGTGTTTTTATGTAACCACAAGATGGTGCCTCAATCAGGCGACACAGATAATGAACTGATGACTGATACATGTTATTCTATAGGATGAGTTAAGAGCAGTTTAATTTTGCTACTCTAATCTAACTTGTGAAGAGACAAGGACTTTAATCCACTACAAGAAAATAGCTCTTAGATAATGTTTACCCTATCCTGACCATAATTACTGATTAAAAATAGACATGTTAAAATAACCAGAGATACTTGAGGACTGTGATAGGTGGTTAGGACTGTTTTTAACAGGATAGACACCTTTAGTTGACAGTTATGAGACAGGAAATCATGGGAGAGAGAGAGAGGATGTGACATGCAGCAAAGGACCGGGATTCGAACCATGGCCGGCTGCGTACGTATACGCATTAAACTTCGCTATGCCATGGCCACCCCACACTAGCTTTGTGTCCCATCTTGGCCACCCCCCAAAAAATGTCCTGGATACGCCACTGACTGGAGGGTCCCCTCCTTTTCCTCTGTACTGTTGGCAACACTCACACTACCACAAGACCCAAGGTTGCGTTTGTTCCGAGCCACCTGTGTAGCCAGGACTGGTGGGGATATGTAAAGTCTCTCCACTTTCTCCCTCATCAAGCTTTTGCCCCTTCTAGCACTCTGGCTCCGGTAGACCTGACCTCAGCGGCTTGAGAAGTAGGTATAAACAACCTCATCATGAACTTAGCAGGTTTGGCATGCAAAGCATGGCTCCAAGACATGCCTGAGGTTTGAAAAATACAGACCCAAGATTTTAAGCAAACAGAAAACGAAGCAGGTGCAAACTCCCTGACACTGTGGTATTGAGAGATGTTGCTTTAAAAGTGCTTGCTGAACAATAGTGTCCGATAAAGAGAAAAAACAGCATTGGCAGTGATGACTGGCATATCTCCAGTTCTCAGACTGGCACAACTCTGTTCTCAGGACCTTCAGTACCAACCCAATGCTCTTCAGCTGCAAGGTATATATAGGGACGTTGAGTCATCATTCCTTTGTGTGGTTTGCTTCGAAACTTGTCAAACTTTTTTCACAAAGTGCTGCATTTCTTCAGTTGATGCCCAATTTTTCCCATTTAAAAAAAAAAGTAAACCCTGGCTTGTCTCCAGAAACCATGACTTTGCAACATGGTAGATTGCAAACTTCAGAGACGCCTAAACATTTTCATGATTTCTGTTTTCTGTACAATGTTTTTGTTTGTACTTCTCCAGGTAGTCATCAGCTAATTAGGTTACTAACCATTATGGGTGGCTGAAATAAGCTTAGCCTGAATAACCTTCTGCTGACAATGCTTTTCCAGATGTTGTGCTGTATGCTATAACATTTATCCCTTTTTCTATTCATAGCTATGTCCTGCACCACACCACCTTCATTTTTGTGGCATTTTGCCAGAACAGCTGGTGTTTCCTGGTGTTGCAGCCAAGAAATATTTCAATATTTATTCATTTAATTTTTATAATATTTTATATATATATAGGCTATATATATATATATATATATATATATATATAAAGCTCTGACATGCAAAATATTCCCAGGCAATTTTATTCCACCCAGGGGGAATAAATTCTCCAAAAGATCTAATCAGATTTAGTACAAAATACTTCCCTCACCAAAATACACATTTCGTGTATTTGTGCTGTTATAAGGCTCTTTCCAACAGTGACCTCATATAGTACTAATCAGTCCAAGTTTTTGTCTTGTACTAGCAAGCAGGCCTTATAGTTTTTCCACTCTTAGTTTGATTTATTGTTTCTGCTGATAAAGCGAATGTGATCATCGTTCTCCGAGATAAGTTTCAATCTATTGACCTTAATTTGAAAACGCATACATCAACCCTTCTGCTTTTCCCCCTTTCTCTTGCAGATAGCTATTGTGGCTACGAGAACCAGCTTTTTAATGGTATGTGGAGACTTTCTTTTCTTTCAGTTTTATTTGCACCCTCTTGATAGAGTTATAAGACCAAATATGTGCATAATCCCTGCAGTGGATCTAGTTGTCCTTTTTATAATCTCCTACAATTAAACTCTGAGACCTGACATGATGAAAATATGATGGTACTGTGCAAGAGGTAGATGATGAGTCTCAAGAAGAACTGTGTTTGATTAGCCAATACGCTGAACGATGATTTAATAGGATTATGATTAGATTCAAGTATGATGTTATAAATTGTAAAGTCGTGACTTATTCGTGTTTTGTGCAATTTCTCTTTGTAGAGGAGGACTTAACTGGAGAAGAAGAGGAAATTCCTCCCCTGAGAGGTTAGAAAAATCATTTTTCTTAAAGCGTATTGCTATGAGGCATTACAGAGTACAAAAGATGGAGTTAGGAAAAAGGAGTTATACAGTAGGGTTTTTTTTTAAAATGTGCCTGACTGTAATCTCCACACATATGACACATCTTGTATTTATTTTTTACTATGGTCTGACTTATATAATACTTTTTAAGTGTTTGTATGTACATTTCGTCATTTATCCCCCACTGTTTTGTTCGTGATTGATTTACATCTGTTTTAAATGTTCAGTTCTTGATGACATTTATGCTTTGAAAAGATTAATGTACCGAATTAGTTTTTTGAATTATTAGTCACGTCCAATTTGAATAGTCTCTTTACTGTTTTTTTTATATAATGGTTCTGATAAATTTCAGATCTGACCGGAATACCAGGTTTATTTATGAGAATGAGTGTCTTTTTTTTGTACACAGGAAGGGCAAGAGGAGGATGTATGAAGTGTCAGCAGACACATTCTCTTCAGCTAGCTGTCAAAATGCTCTATGGCTTTTTAGCTTTGCTCATCATTGCAGTGGCTGTCTTGGCAACCCTTGGTAAGATTTCACGGCACTGCAACACTCTCACTAATAATCAGTGTTTTCAACACAATCATTTTCTTGGTGAGGTGAACAATCAAAGTTGAAAGGCAGATATAAAACTTGTTCTTGACTCAGCAATGGATCAAATTAATTTGAGGATTTCCACATGAGAAGACACACAGCTGGAATGGAGACAGATATGGGCCAGAGAAAAGGAATGCAGGAAACCCTGATTTTCATCCATCAGACACATGGTTACAGCATGTAGTGTGGGTTTTGATTCAGCATTATGCTTATAGTCAACAATCTCCCGATTTTAGAAGCAGGCCAAAACCTTTCACTGTGTGGAGCAAAAGTCAATAGTGAAATAAATCTGAATCATATACCTTCAGGACATTTACACAAGTTTCTCCTAATAATGACATACAACAGCAAATCCATGTTTCAAATGCTACGGGCCTCCAACAAGAACGTTGTTAGCATTGTCACACTGACAGGATGTAATACTACCACATCAGGCCCCGAAAGAGCTAAACTGTGACAAAATAAATCAAGAAGAATGTTTGGTTTGAAGAAAAATATGATGACAAGATAATGGTTCATTTAAAGAAAAAAACAGGCCTAACTACAAGATATTTCAGAATGATGGCACACATCTGTTTCAAATTTATTTAACTCCTCAAAAATGTTGTTAAAAGCAGTTATGCGTGTAATATGCATGCTATTATGTTATTGAATGTTATGTAGGAAGTGAATCTGAAGTTTGCACAAGACAAGTCAAATCAAGTAACTCAAGCATCCTGTTTAGTGACAAAAAGTAAGCAATGTTCTTTTAGCACTTTTTTTTTTAAAATACAGCAAGTGACATGCAGACATACAGCTGGAAAATAAATTACAACCACAAGTGAGGGTCCATTACACTTTACCAGTCCCCGTAGTTCAAGATTAAGACTTGGTGTGGGAAAGAAAGCTTCAGAAAAGAATTCCAAACCTGTGTATTCTCTGAGGAAAAGGAGATCACTGTTCCAACATTCCAATATTATGCAATGTCACATTTTTGTTAATTATAATTAGATTTTTTTTTGCTTGTTTGTTTGTTATTCATCACTTAATTCTCTAAAATGACAGTTTTATTATCAATAAATTTGTCATGTCAGTCTTCAGGAGAGTTGACAACTTATCTAAAGAGGAATCATTTTATCACAAACACATTTCCAAAGTCCAGGAGAGTATGAAAGGTAAGAATTCTTGTTTTATGCTACATAAATTTTTTGGGAACTGCTTGGCATTACAGTGTTACATATTATTTACATACTAGTATAGTTCATTTATGATTTTTATAATTTATGATTTTTTATATGTTCATTAATTTTTGTTTAATTTTTTATCATTTTATGATGTGCTTCTGTAATTTTTATTAGTTTTTTATATTTCTACAAAGCTTTAAATTATTTTTATTTCAGTTTTAGTAATTTTAGTAGGCTACTTCAGTTTAAACTTGCCAATTAAGGCAACATCTCGTTTTTCATCTAATATTTGTATTTCAACTTAATTTTAATTACCAAAAACATATTTTAATCGTTATTGTTTTAGTTAACAATAAAAAAACTTATCTACAATAGGAAAGTGAAACTCCAAAAAGAAAACCATGTTTTCACACAGTTGCTTCTGTTTAAAATGGGCCTGCTGGATTTATCTAATTTGTTTATCTAATCTCTCGGTTCACTTCCTGTGGTCGGTGAACCCCTCAGAGAGTAAAAACTCATGAGAAATCATTTATAACTGCAATAATGACCTAAGAAACAGCTGTGCACACAGAGAGCTCTGACAATTAAAACACGATAGCATTTTCCTGCAGTGTATTTTGACAGCAATACAAGAGATTCATGGTTTGATGGTTCTATTGTAGATATCAGCACTGCAAACAACTATTCCAACTGCTTAGATGTTGCACAATTCCAAGAGGAGATTGCCAGACTGAAGGAGGAGTTTGAGGAGACCCAGAAGATGGTACTCGGTCAAAAGCAGCAGTTGGACCAGGCGATCCAGTCTCAGCAAAGTCTTACGCAATCCAGCAACAGAATGACGAGAGAGCTCCAGGCCTATGGAATCATAATTAAGCGTATAAACCAGTCTGTGGGCCAATACCTGGATCAGGTTACAGGCTGGCAGGTTGTCATTAATGAAACAGACCAAGGGATGAAAACCCTTATTGAGGATCAGTATGATTTGAAGGCCACAATGCAACAAGTCAACACCACTGTTGCTCTTAGTGCATCGTGGATAGGTGCTCTTCAGAGGAAGGCAGAAGAGGAGACCTTGGTGCTCCAAAAAATAACAGCAGACTGGCAGAATTACAGCAGAGTTTTAAGTGCCCTGAAATCCAATGCCAGCATAACCATGCAGACCGTGAGGGTTGTTCAAAGTGGCGTCTCCGCCACTCACCAGCGTATCAGCATGAGCTCAGAGATGGTGCATGACCTCACTCTGCAAGTTATGAACCTTCAGATGCAAATGGACAATGTCTCGTCTTACATTGACGAACACGAGGAGAACATGCATGACCACCAGTACCACACGAAGTACTACGAAAACCGGACCGGGGAGCGATTTGTGACATTGGATGCAAGAATGAACTCCATTGAAATGGAGATCGACACGGTTTCTTCCAGCATCAATGCAACCGTCAGCCATGTTCAGAGCATGTACAAATATATCAACATAGAGAGTTCCTCTTGCCAATCCAGACTGGGCAGTCACACTGAAGATTTGCAGAACTTGAACAACACAGTCTTGCTGCTTCTTCACCTAGCTGACACTCTCAGAATGCAGTACATGATACTGAATGTGCGCCTCGAAGCTGATGTGAGGAACCTATCATTGGTGATGGAGGAGATGAAGCTTATAGACACCAGTCATGCAAAGCTGATCCAGAACTTCACTATTCTGAAAGGTTGTTATCTACTTCTAGTGCCCTGAATTGACACTGTCCTGCAGAGTTTAACGTTTGATTAGCGTTGGGGGCTAAACTCTGCTGGACAGTGATCCTCTTGGGCCAGATTTAAAGAGCCCTGCTGTAGTGTCTATAAAATAGCTTCGCTTGCATGTTCTTGAAGAGTCTAATGTCTTTTTTTCTGGATTCTTAATAGGTATGCCTGGTACACCAGGTCCAAAGGGAAGCAGGGGAGAATCGGGAGCCAAAGGACCTCTCGGTGTATCTGGAGTGAAAGGAGACAGGGGACTTATAGGAAATCGTGGACCTCAAGGATTAAAGGGCGCTATGGGAATTAAGGGGGATCAAGGTGTGCAAGGAGTTTCTGGGATGAAAGGTGGGCCAGGACTTAAGGGAGAAAAGGGATCTTTAGGGCAACCAGGGCCTCGTGCTGAAAAGGGATCGAAGGGTGATATGGGGGTTCCTGGGAAGGATGGAATACCTGGCCCCAAAGGACCGCCAGGAATCCGGGGACAAGCTGGACTCCCAGGGGTACATGGACCTCAAGGACTGGTTGGAAAACAGGGTGCTGTAGGACCACCGGGGCCACCTGGTACACCTGGACCACCAGGGGAGCCTGCTCAGAAGTCATGAACAGATAGACATACAACTTAAAAATAACCCAAATGGTGATACACTGACTGCCTTTCTGGATACGGTTATGATGTTTCTTGCAGTAGATGGTGGTAGACGTCAACTTGGAGATCTCTCTCTAAACAAGACTATGGTGGGGACTCTTTGGAATCTTAGAGGCCCACATGCACATTCCCCAAAAATGGAGCTTGCTCTGAACAACAGTACACTATGTATAGAATTTCAACACACTTAGAAAAGAGCTCAAGCACAATTCTATACATGAGCCACTTCGCCACAATCTTGTTTTAACAATGGTTATAGAGCCAGGCTTCTATGAAACCATTAATTGTACTAGGTACTATCCATTAGACTCAATAATTTGCCAGCATCAGCATTTGAAGACAGATAAACATTCGACAAATCATATTTTTGCTTTTTATGGAGTGTATGTATTAATACAGCAACATTTTCCTTTTTGTATTTGCATCATAATACAGCAACATTTTCCATTTTGTATTTGCATCATAATCCCAGAACATTCAGAGCAGGTACTCTGAAACACGATTTTTATTATGAGTTCAAGTAAACCAAATGTTTTCTCTCATCAAAGGTAGAATTGGTACAAATTTGATGGAACACTGTGCGAAACGTATAGTGAACTCATCATTTTACAGTTGCTGGCATTGCATGAACCTGCAAAAACCTTTACAGACAATTGTTTTCATTCATTGGAAATGAACAGTGCAACTTTAAGCTTTAATGGACATATTGGTTTGATTTTCCAATTTGTAAATATGGATAAGTTTAACAGGAGTAATTTTAAGCGTTGGTTAATGTGTCTGAGGAGGACTTTATCATGTCTTGGCATACAATTTATTCTCTTTGCACAACAATAAAGATTTATAAGAATGTAAATAAGAGGGGGGCTTTTTTGTTTAGCATTTTCAACTTCATTAAGCAAGTAATGTACCATTTTTATTACTGCTTTTGTCATTGTATACTAAAATCATGAAACAAATAAGAGAAATTGCTTTTCATGATTAGCTATCAACCCAGCAATTACACAATGTTGTTAACATTTCACAATGTTGCATTTTAAAAAAGACCCAAAAACTCTATAATAAAAAATAAAAAAACAAGTGCAGTTTATGGATTTAAATGGCCCAAAGTGATCAGTACTAAACTGCAACTTTGTTTTATACAACCAAAATAAATCATTTTGGAAACATAGAATACCTAACTGGAAGTTTTATCTTTAAGTAAATGTAAAGCATCAAAATAAGTTTTTTATTTTTATTTCACAAACAAGATACCAAACTGCAGTATTTATGGGATGTTTTATTTAGGTCTTAAAACAACTTGTGCCAGCTGCATGGTGTTGCACATGGCGATGAAAAGCCTCTGTGATATCTGACTACTAGCTAGCTTAAACAGTTTCCACATGTGACTATAAATCATCATCATAACTACACTGAAAAGGTCAGCTCCATTTGATGGATTATTATATGGCTCATTTCGACAAAGAGAGCAAATCAAAATCAAGTGCAAAGCTAAAATAAGATCTACATGATCAAAAGTCTGTCTTCTCCCATCACTAATGTTAGAACGCAAAGTCTGATTAGCATGTCAATGAGAGATTTCTCTTATTGTATCATGGCTTAGTTGTAATAAGGAAACAAACCATTAGCATTAGATGATTGACATTTGAATGAGGTGTTAGATCCCTAATACCTAATTCCCAGTCCCTTTTGTTTCTTTAAGAAATCTGTTTATTCCTCAATCCCATTATTTCTTTCTCAAGTTCAGGACTGTGCAAATTGATCTTCAGCCTTCATCTAGAGCTTGCTGATTATGATATAATCAAAAATTTTGATCCAGAAAACTTGGGTACCAAACAGCTTTTTAAAGGAAATTGATTCCTTGTGGGAATGACAACATAATAGTAACTGTGTGGGAACCAGCTGAATCGTTAAACCTCAATGGCAACAGCTAAGCTTCAAAAATTCTAATGAGTTCCAGTGGAACTAGATTTTGGTTGCCTGTGTATTTTGTGACTTTGGCACGTAGAAAGGAGAGTGAGCCAAATAAATATTCAAGCAAGATGTCTACCATAGGACCCTGCAATTATTGTAGGCAAGAGGATATGATGTCATGCTCTGGGGCATTTGAATATTGAATATATTATGAATTATAAATAACAAATAATGGTAAAACGTGAGTGATGCTTGCCAAACTCAATGCCATGATGATATGGTATTTTAGGAAATAGTTGTTAAGCTGTTCTGGGTGTTTTAGTACATTGTCATGCAGTTGCAAAGGTATTATGGCTCATTGCTATGCACTTACTTGGGTGTTTTTAAGCGGTTGCTTGGCCATTGCTATGTGATTTCAAAGCTATTGTTATGTTGCTGTGCAGTCGCTAGGATTATTGGAGTGGTTGCTTGGGCATTACTATGCAGTTATTAGTGTGTTCTGTGTGGTTTAGTCATTGCTATGCAGTTACTAGCTGTTCTGTTCTGTTCACTTATAAATTAAATGTAAAAATGTAGGCTACTTTCTACTCCATTTTCTGACAACTTGCTCAGTAGCTCACTAGCTCAGTAGTCGTGCCGAAAGGTGTATAGAGTGCCGAAGTGATGACGTCACTTTGTAGGACAACTCGGGTTCCCTCGATCAAAAAGCTATGCATTTTCCCCATAGACTTTTGGAAAATCGCAAAAAATAAGATCTGTGTTTAACAAAGAGTTGTGACCCTTACACGTTTTGTCTATCAAGATAATCTTTACAAGTTAATCCAAAATGTATACATTTTGAAGCCTATATAAAGTTTTTAAAAAACACAAGCAGACACAATAAAGTTTAAAAAACCACAAGCAGGTTATAACTGTGTGTTCTATGTCATAGACCAAAACGTGAAAATATTTAGAGGCTTTGTTCACCACCGACCTTATTTCAGGCGATTTAGCAAAAACCATAGACAGTATAAGAAGTGGACAGAGCCATCTCATTGGAACTCAGTTGAGACAGTTGAAGCCAATTTTTAGCGATTTTTTAGCACTTCCGTTCCTGACGCGCAGACTCAAACCGACTCAAACTAAGCTTGATGACGTGAGCACCCTGTCTGACAGATGTAAATATTCTAGTAGCTGTGCGTGAAAACTGCCAACGTTGATCTTGCAGAGACGGCGAGCTTGAGCAAAGAGTTCTTTGGCGTGAGTGAGCAGGAGTAAGTAATTTGTATAGTATTTATTTTAAAATGTAACGCCAGTACGCCATATTAAGTTAATGCATTGATTGCCTGCGAGCTTTTCCTCCTGTCTGTACGGTAATTTATCTACTGTGCGACAGAGCGTCGAGTGGTTATGACGCAATCGTTAGCCTATTTTTACAAAAACTGTTTCTACGGGGCCATAATGTAACATAGAAGGTAATGGAGCCCTTTATACATTGTCGTGTGTCTTTAGAAATAAATAATGGACAAATGGAGTCTTTAAACGCCTCAGATGTAAAGTTATTCGCTGTCAAAGTGACGCCAAAATGAATGGGAGTCAATGGGAATGCTAACGCAAGTGAAGTTCTGCTACAAGATGGCGGCACGCGGCAGGCTTCAACTTCCGGTCGATGGATTACCCCCTTTGGCAAAAACCCATTCAAAAATCCCATAGACTTTAGAGCGAGGGAACCGGTAGTGCTAAAATGCTAACTCACTTCCGCGTTTTGGCCTACAGAGTGACGTCGTAACTTCGGCACTCTATAGACCAACGCTACTTTTGCGTCATCGAAGGGTAACGCCCCTTTTTGGGGGAAAACAAACGGATTCCCCCGAGAACAGAACTCGCCCTAGATCTGCAATTTAAGTTTCGTGATAGCAAAAATGGCACAAACATACACACTCAAAAGTGATGGTGTTCCGAAAATTGATTGCATTGTTTATTGAAATAAGTAGAGACTTCAATCATTTTGTTAGAATACTGCATTTTATTGGTTGTTTTCGACATTTAAAGGTAGGCCTATTTTAACAGGTAAAAAGGGCTGGATTGGTTGGTATACAGCAGGAAAAATAATGCAGTCAAAAGAGATCATGTATTTTATTTTTTTATATAGCAGTAAGTCATGTTATAAGCTACAGTCCGTTTTCCAAATACAAACACGTCACGTAGCCTATTCCATCGGCAACAACGGGCTTCTATTATTTCCTATAATCATGGAAATGTCATGCCTGATAAGCTATCAACTGCAAACACTTATTTGGCCACAAATAAGTTATGTTAAAAGAAACGTTAAAGTATCACACAGACATACCTTTGCTATTACCACGGACATAAACTGATGGTTATTTGCACGTTATGTCTGTTTGATCCAGGTGTAGATGTAAAGAGACTGGGCGCAATCAGTTTTCGGCAGACCATCACTTTTCTGCACGACACGAGTATATATATATATATAGCCTATAGCCACTCTGGAGAAAAAAGTGATGTCATCGTCCAGCTTAGTTCAGTTCTCATATAGGCCTAATGGTGTCAATGCAGGCAGATCAATAATATTGTTGAATATTAAGTGTCCCCAACTAAGCAAGCCAAAAGCCAAAGGCAACAGTGGCAAGGAACCAAAACTCCATCAGGTGACAGAATGGAGAGAAAAAAAAACCTTGGGAGAAAACAGTCGGGGGCTCAGTCAGGGGGCCAGTTCTGTTGCCACAGGTACGTTTTTCTAATGAGCCTGGATTGCGAATGGAAGTTAATGAAACACTACCAGCCAGTACACTAGGTAACAGCATGCAGAATGTGTTGCCCATTCATGAGCTTAAGCTCTCTTGTGTGCTGTGGCCCAGAGTCTCTGCAGCTGACCTGAAGGTTTAGGGCCCATCCTCTATAATAGAGCACGACACTTCAAGGAAGTTTCCTCTTGCCAAAGAAAACATGATGATCTCAATAACAGGTCAGAGATTCTCACAAACCAAAACGTTACATAATTATTCAATGGCTAACAGCTCAATATTCTAACTTTCCAAGACGTGTCCTTACACCATCCATCAAAGCTGCCAAACGTAATAACCCAGGCGAAGTAATAATGTTCAAAGTTTATATTAATCATCAAAACACACTCAAATGCTATTTGACACTTCTCTGTTGTCAGAAACAGACCTCAAACTTCAAACCAAATGAATTTTAGCCCAATGCATCTTTAATAACTTACATTAATGTGTTTGCAGATGTCCCAGTGTCAAACCCTGACCTCCTCACTGGATCGACACAATGACAGAATTCACTCAGGAATTCATGGGCCGTGAGAAAAATCTGTCTACCTCTTCTGTCAAAAAGAGCGATGTATGAAAACAATGTACAGTAGATAGACATTTCTGGTGCTTTAAGTTTAAAATAGAGAAAAATTGAAAGCTAGAGGGTGTCATGTTTTCCCTCTCCTGAATAACACATGACTTGCCAGAGTAAACTGCGCCAGATGTTAAGCCACGGGCTGAGGCCAATTTCATTTTCTTCCATGCCGAATTCATTTCACGCAAGCATTTTCTCACTTAGATGTTTCATAAATTGTCTGTAGCAACAAAGGTAATGTTGAAGAGAGATTAAAAGAAATATTAAGATCTATTAAAGATTTTGTGCTAAAGGCTATATAAAAAAAAACAAGTTTGTGGGGTTAAAATACTGACCCTATGGAAAACTCCCCTGAATGTTATGACTTGTAACATTATTATTGCATGGAAATTAATTTGGGGACCGAACTTGTTTTTGATATTTTTAATAGTATGCCGTTAGAACAAGGTTAGGTTAGGATTTAAACAAGCAACTGCATTACGCAACAAAAAAATTATAAAAGCTCTACAAACAGATTATGTCAAAAACGTCTAGACAGCCGCCAGAGTGTGTTGAAGTCAGAGCTAATTTGAAGCCATTACTTCAGGGCGCAAGTTAAATGCTGTTTTTGTTATGGCGAATCTAAATAGTTTATAGGGAATTATTGTGCAAAATAAGCCAGCTTCTAAACAACAAGTTAGTTAGTAAGAAATGTTTCTTGAGCAGCAAATCAGCATATTTGGTAATGATACTGAAAATTCAGCTTTGCATAAAAATCTAAAAATAAACATTTTAAAATATTAAAATAATTGAAAAAATAAAAAGTAATTTTAAACGGCAACTTTAACTATTCTTTAACAAATGCATACAGCCTTGGTGAACATAAAAGACTTCTTCCAAAAACATAAAAAAAATCTTACCGACCCCAAACTTTTGAGCGTGCATCAGTGTTTTGCAATAAACAATAATACTTCACTATGGGAAAATTTTACTAATGTGGCATTCTAGTCATTGCCTGGATAAAAGATCAAAATATTATCCAAAATCTTCCCCCCAAACTTAGACACATCGCTCTGGTATTAATCAAAAACAGCAGAGCTCTGACTTGACATCAGCACAGATCTGCGGATATTTTATTGGATATATGTCCTTGGAAATGATAGACGCTCTTGCTTGACATTTTCACTATGCAAGTTAGTGGTTTGTAATCCTTCCAATGTTTTCCTCAGCTACAGATAGCATGACATTGCTCTTTTAAGAATGTGAGAGCATGCATAAGACCATGAGACCAAGCAAATCATGAGCTTCACAGTTGTAGGACATGGCATATACATGAATCTTGACTGAGAGCTGTTGGTACAGTATGACATGGTGAACGTTATCTAGAGAGTGATTTCCTTGCACAGCTGTTGAAAACTAATGGTCCAGGAAAGGTTCTCACAGTACTGCTGCATTACTGTTTCATTTGCACTTTGCAAATGGTCTTTTTAATTGCGTCAAAAGGGGGCAAACAGCGCACCTCATGAAGCCACCTGTAAGGTCATGATTTATTTTCTAGCAACATGGCCAGACATTGTAGACATCCTGTACAGCATAACTTTCGTTTTTAGCCAGTGCTCAGGGAACTGTAAATTACACATAAACCTTAACAGACTATAAACCCAGACAGCAAGCTAACAATTAATAGTCTCAGTGAAAGGTCCTTTTGTGACAACCTGAACAAAACCAGAACCTCTGGACAGACCTGTTTAGCATCTACATGATGGGTTTAAAAATCAAATAACACTGCAAATCAAGAAGGGGGGGTTTACACTGAGTTTTTGTTGCACTCTCATAGAGGTCCAAAAAGCATAGCATGAATGTGAGGGAGATATCAGTGAATATAGGTGAAACTAATTTGCATAAAATTGGTGACTGATTTGATTTTAATAAATAGTGTTAATGTAAATGATGTTATAAATATAATAGTACAGTTGCAAGCATACATTTCATTAATCCTTTATGTAATGTTTTTTTTAATGCCTTTCATTTACATCAAATGAAACTGAAACGGGAATTTACATCAGTCACAACCTCATTTCAGAAGTCCACCACACACGCCACCATTTAGATTAATTCTTCTTGATCTGTTTGTTACTTTTAAGTTAAATGATCCAAATAATTGAATTGAAGCTGCAGAAATGTTTTGAAATCAAACCAAATAAAACATGAACATTGCATATTTATTTGGATTTCATAATACAGACACACTCAGAGACTCCTTATTAAAACCATATGGAGGAAATGCTTCTCTCAAAACAAACGGCATCAGTTTGGAGCTTTTGGCAGAGGGAACGTGTGATGCTTTATTGTAAAGAAAGAAAGAAAAAAAAGAAACAACTCTGGTATGTCAGTAACCGTAAACAAGGGTGAGTTCGATTTTCATCAAACATATAAAAAAAAATCATCTGGCAATGGCAGTTGAGTCAAACCTGAGTTCAATTAAAGTGCAGGTAAAAGGATTTAACCCTTAAACTTTATAATAAGACGAAGTTATTCCAGATTTATGTTTGCAGGAGAAGCATTTAGATATAAATGCAAAAGATATACATTCAGAATATTACGTATACTCGTAAGTGGCTTGAGATTTGAAATGTTTTCCTCCTTACAGGTGGTCTTAAAGAGTCTATCATTTTCTGACCTAGTTTGTTTGCAGCAATACGTTCTCAAACTATTTTTTTCTTGGCATGTGTGTAATTAAACTATGCTTGGCAAATAGCAAATAGCTAAACATGTCAAATGGGAAAATAAATGTACATATGATTAGGACATTGGGAAGATTCTCATTCTTTTTAGATGAAAAACTTTCTGCAAAATATCATTGATTTATTGGATTAAGACAGGCGGAATACTTAACATTTTTGAAGAAAATCCCCGAGAGCCCACTGCCTCTGCTAAGACATTTTACACTTATCCATGTGTTGTTTCCGTCAATCGAGGCTTGGAAAGTCCGAGTTGTTTCGTTTGAAATAATTGGTGAAGTGCATGCATGATGAAAGCCAAGAGATGTTCATCTTCCAGCCATTCAGTTCAAAAGACTATTTGACTAAATGCAAGAAAGTTTTTTGCCCAGTGTAATACAGTTTTTTTTTTTTTTCATTACGGATAATATAATCAGCATAACAATTTTATATAAAAAAAGTTGAATTGCAAAATGCACATAATGTCCTAGTGTTTGGTTTGTCCTCATGCTTTAATGACAGCATGCATGAACTCTGTGAAAGTTTGTGTACTATGTGTGTTGCCTATTAACTGTTTGTTTATAATTTTAATGAAGGGTTGTCTCAGCTTACGGAGTTTTGTTCAAAGGGGTTCAAAGGCAGACATGCAAAGCTTGTTTTTGCTATAAACTGTTGTCTCTTAATCAGCACAAATTGACAATTTACTTGATCCACAAAGAATATTAAAGGGATAGTTTTGTCATCATTTACTCACCATCATGTTGTTCCAAACCTGTATGAACACTTGATGGTTGATGGCACCCATTCACTTCCATAATAGGAAAAAAATATTATGGAAGTCAATGGGTGCCATCAATTGTCTGGTTATCAACATTCTTTAAAATATCTTCTTTTGTGTTCAACAGAAAGAAACTCATACAAGTTTAACAACATGAGGTTGAGTAAATAGGACAATTTTTTCATTTGTGAAGGGGTGAAGGGATAGTCAAACCAAAAATGTATTTACTTACCGTCATGTCGTTCCAAATACACTGTAAAAATGAATTTTGATGATTTGTTTTCACAACTTTTTATATTTTGTCAAATCAACTTAGATAATTAATGTACTTCAGATAGCATAATATTTTGAGTTTCTATTTATTAAACCAATCTCCTTTGTTGTATTAACTCAAATTTTTAATTTCAATGAACTCAAAATTTTAAGGCAACCAGGTAACTTACTTTTTTAAGTTAATCCAACTATTTGTTTTTACAGTGTATGTATGACTGACTTTATTCTGTGCAAGATAAAGAAGATATTTGCTGGCAGGACTATAATGACATAAGATTTTTGGGTGGACTATCCTTTTCGTCCGTAGGAGTTATGTATCATCTGAAGTTTCCTGTTATGCATACAGCTCGGCCCTGATTTTGCATTTTCCCCTAGAAGCGTCTTGACATTATTCCAACCTCCCTCCAGTTTAGCAGTGGGTTTCTGCTATAGATTAATCAGCAGTGTTTGACTGTTTTGCACTGCTGATTTGGTTTCTCAGTAATCTTATACATTGAGCTCAAGTACTCAGATTTTGATCTGAAATGGCACTGCGTAGCATCTTCCGTAGGGCAATAAACCCCAGCTGTTTCCCTTTTACACACTTTGTTAACATGCCACAACAACATTGCGAGTGGCGGACATAAAATAAAGGCTACGTCAGCTCTGCCCTGATTTGGCTGTGACACCTTGCATCATGTGTTTAAACCCCCTCCTTTACCTCTGTTTTTTTTATGTTTTGGGTGCGTCCACCTCATTGGGTGTTCACCTCATACAGTTATTGTAATATGATTTTCCACTGGCCTGCCTTGGTGCAGAGGAACCCGCAGCTGTAGTAACAGCCCCTGACCCTTCTTAAACGCAGGGGCGACATCTGGACCCTGTTAGCTATACTTGCCAGTCAAGTCCTGTACCTCCCCGAGGGCTCCTCATAGGCAACCGCAGATGAACAACTCAGCATAAAAGCCAAGACCCTCCTCTTCGTCCCACGCCATTTTGCCATTTTCTCTAATTGTGCTTGGAGGACTTCTTGAGGAGGCTGCGACTGCTTATACACTCATTTATATAAACGCCTCCACTGTCTCCATGCAGTCTCATGTGTGGCATTGTTTACATATATGGTAATTAGATTAAATGACAGCTGTAGACATGCCAAGCGTGATGTAGGCATCTATTCTGCGTGATATTTATGTTACAGGTTTGTTTGTCAATGTAATTGCTTACCTCCAGTTTGGTCTGGAATGGAGTGGAGGGTAATTATGTTGGTTATTCTGATCCTGGTTATTGTATGGCTAGTAATCAAATGAATACAAATGCATATATCAAAATAAAAAAAATATGTAATTGTAAAATAACTAAATAGGCATGAAATATTGATTTGATTCGATATTGAACATGTTAGAAGAAAGAAACAACTAAGTTCTTGAACTAGCACAGTGTACACGAACAACAGACAAATAAGTCTTTATACCAAAAATATTTGTCTGCTGATCGGCCAATCAGAATAGAGTATTACAGAGTCATGCAATAATGTGTGTCTGTATAATGAAAACTAGCTAAATATGATATATTCATGTTTTATTTGATTTCAAATAATTTCTGCAGATTGGGCTAAATTATTTGGCTCTCATATATTGAATCGTCTCCGCTAGTGTGGGTTTTCCAGGAAATGCATGCACTCGCTGGACCTCTGCTTCTCGTAAATACTGTATATTGTGCACGCTGTTTTGACAGACATCGATGTTGTGAGGTTAGAATTATGTGAATTTTAAAACAGATGGATCGTAAGGTTATAATTACTTATTTCTTAGCCGGCAAGTTGGCTATTCAGTGAAGTGATTCATACCAATTAGTGTGTTATGCCGCTGTTTTTAATTCTAATATTCAAACTGACAACCAGTCTAAGTTTTTGACAGACGTCATAAGGGGTGCATAATGTTTGATTTTTGGGTAATTATACAATTTATTGGAGACGTTTGAAATGGGAATACAATTTAAGGAATACAATTATATTGTGTATACACATCTGAGTTCCCCCCCACCACACCACCACACACACACACACACTTTTGACATATAACTTGGCAGTCTAATGAAAGGAGATATCATAGATTTATAGCTAATAGGCCTATAATTTATAGTCTGAACTGAGTATATTGTATTGTTGGATACCATGCAGTAAGCCCCTTTTTGCAGACACTTTTATCCAAAATGACTTTGCATTCAAGCACTGCACATTGTATAATGGACATTTTGAGTAAATCAGATGTCAACTTTGTTCAACCTTCTGCAAAAACAAAGATGGTGAGGCTGTGACTAAAGCATAAAGAATGTAAAAGGTTGCAGAAATGATTTCTAAATAGCAAACATGTCTATTTTGACTATTGTTTCCAAAATTACAAGAAATTATTTAATAGGCTTTGTATGGTCACCCTGAAATGAGAACCCTTTATATGCAATGCGGTTAAACAGGCAAAACAATAAAAATACAGACTGTATTGAGTCATTAAAACAGGCCATTGCTTTGTTGCTGAGATTTGAAAGGTTCATGCAGTGAGACATTGAACCAGTTACTGAGACGAAATGGCAACTTAACTGGACCACAATAAAGCAGCTTTATTTCACAATAGATAAAAATAAACAAGCTTGTTTGGACATAAAGAGAATGACTTCCAGACCACACAGATTACACTGACGCCTCCCTCTGACAAACCCTCAACCGCAGCCTCATTCTGGGACTGAGACCACAGCCCCCTCAACGTGTTTTGCTGTAAGTGTCATCGAGAAAGCGGAGGGACTGTATGTATGAAATGCTTGATTTGCATTTGCCAATGATTTCATCGACTCAAGAGATCTAAACTCATGAACTCTTCTGTGGGACAGTTTTGAGAGAGGAGACTTTCTCCATATGGCATGTTCGTAAGTGATGTTTTATGTTTTCAGATGCAATGCTAATGTCCTTTGCTGTTGTGCTCCATGGTTCCTCCTGGGCTTGCATTCAAAGATCCAGAATCATATGGTTGGACTCCCAAGTGAATCTCATTGCATGACAGCGCCAAGAGTTTTTTGGACTGATGGTGAGTGTCACATGACCTTGATTTAATGGCTCCCTCTGGTGCAGTCCTCGCACATTCTCCAGCTTTCCACACATGCCTGAGCTGCTCTGTGCGTTCTACAGAAATGTCTCTGAAGAAAGAATTTTTGCTTTGCCCTACTTAGGATTGTTGAACTTTTGACCCAAATATGCTGTGGAAATGCTGTTCTAACACTGTGAGTTGATATGAATGTTGAATTACAAATAACTTACTATTTCTGCTTTCAAAATCGGCTTAGGTGTTTTGGGACATACTGGTTTATAGCAGTGGTGTTATTGTTAAAACTAAAACTATTAAAAAATATTGTTTTCTTTAAAATAAAGCTAAAATAACACGTTATACTGTGTGTGTGTGTTTGTTTGTTTTTTGGAAACTTAAGTGCATGTTATTCGGTATATCACTCATCTAAAATAGCTTGGATCAGCAGTGTTAATTAGTATTATTTTTATAGTGTTAGTGTTTTTATTAATCATTTGAATTAGGTTTTGTTTTTATATCTTCAGTTTTCAAGTAATTTTGTCATGTGCTTTTGTCATTTTTAAGCTAAAATAAGAATATTTATTGTCATTGCACATCAAGGCCTATACAATGAAATAGCAGGCCAGTGCATAATAAATACATAAACATTAAAAAGAGCGAAGTAAGCAATATATACATACTTACACATCATTGCGCACACACACTTTATGAATTCAGGGACCTAATGGCCCAGTTTTTGAGTTTAAGGCACCTGTACCTGCCAGAGGGCAGGAGGTTGAGCAGGTGCTGGGCGTGAGAGGTCGACAGTGATTGCCCTATCTCTCCTGAGAGGGTAGGGGACTGCCAGTGATGTGTTGTGCTGTCTTTATGACACTCTGTAGGTTCTTTCTGTCCACCATTTTACAGTTGGCATACCAGACCGTAATGCCGTACGTCAGGACACTCTCAATGGTGCTGCGGTACAAGGCCACTAACAGTTTCTCTTCCAGATGGTTCATTCTAAGTGTCCTTAGGAAGTGGAGTCGCTGTCAGGCCTTTTTTACCACTGCAGATGTGTTGGCAGATTATTTATATTTTTATTGTATAATTTATAATTATAAATATTTCTGTTTACTTTAATATATTGCATTTTTTTGTCATTGTAGTACTTCAACTTAAACCTGTTTATTTCTGTTTATTTTTTTAAGTCTTTCAATTTTTTGTTTACCATAACTGTTTTTTTTGATTATCATAAAGTTTGCCTAATTGCATTCACATAAATGTATATTATAATACATTTACTGTAAAAAAAAAAAATCTTGGTTTAATTTAAAAAAAAAGGTAAGTTGCCTTAAAATTTTGAGTTCATTGAAATTAAAAATTGAGTTAATACATTGGAGATTAGTTTAATATATAAACCAAATATCTGAACCACATTAATTATCTAAGTTGATTTGACAAAAGATAAAAGCTGTGATAAATCATGAAAATATTTTTTTTTCTCCAGTATTTGAATTAAAATAACATGCAAATAACAAATAGGCCGATGCATTCTGATGAAATAAACATTTTTGCAAGCAATATATCACAGGTATTTAATAATAAAAAAAATCTACTGTAAGTTTTTGTAATTTATTATTAGGATATATTTGAATGTCCGTCAATGTAGAAAGATGCTTTCTGCTGCAAGTGGTGCTCACTGCAGAGACCTAGTCCAGCTTCACCTAATTAGGTAAAAGTTTAGGGCTAGGGTGTGGCTGGACCTTCAAGCTCCACCCATTACATTCAGAGAGGGTGTGGCTGGATGTCCAGCTCCACCCATTGGCTCTGCAGTGAGCAGCTTTTGCTGTCAGATGCTGTAGTTACAACATCTAGCATTCAGCAGGGGCTAACTGGGCCATGCTAACCATTGCAATGATCTCCAAAACGTATGAATGAGCAAATATGACAGCAATCAGGTTGGGTACACTGGAGGATCACACACCATACGAGCAGCTGCCATTCAGATGAATGTTCCTTTGATGTCCTTTCTTCTCACCAGCTGGGAAACCAACCAGGTACAATATTTTGAAAACAGCTTACCACATTAAGCTGATTTTAGCTGGATTTTCTAGCGATGTAAAAAAAAAATAGCAAGGTGAGATAAGGTTTTGACTGGAAATCTTATGCTGCTGGTGTAAGCTTTGCATACGTGCCAGAGGAATTTGTGTTGTCAGCTGGATGGGTTGAATAGATCAGTGGGTCACGTCTCTGTTGATCTTGTCCAATCACTGTGTCAGGGGCCTCTGGAGTGAATCATCAGCATGAAGTATGCTGTCGATAAGTCAAGCACAAAATAAACCTCTAACTGTACCCATGGGGAGAGCTCATGTGTTATGAAGAATGAGACGCTTTCCACTGGGTTCTGACCTCACCAAGTGAGGGTGGTTAAACGTTAATGTTCATCATTTCGGAAACAATTATCATAGTTAGGCAAATGTGGTTGGAAATGGGTGTAGGGATTTTGTAAAGATGTTACTGTAAAGAAGTGCTCAAATAGTCAAACAACTGGATTCATGGTTTAAATGATGTCATTATAAAAATGTTAAAATGGATTGTGTGAGGGTTAGGTTTAGGGGTAGTACATATAAAATATTAGCTGAGTATAAAAAAACAAATGAGTTTGGTCATGTTTATTTAAAATATAAATGTTTGTACCAATGTAAAAATCATTATTGTCACGTTTGATCAATTTAATACAACCTTGATGTTCATTTTATTAAAAAAATACGGTTTATGTGCATGCAAAAACTTGGCACGTCTTGAAATTTTTGCATTTTGAAAGAGTGGCATTGCATATGTGATACAATGATGAGAAGGCCTGTACATGTCTTACTGATATGGTTTCACTACTTTCTTTTTCAAATGAAGTTAATACTTCATAATCATGACCCTTTGACAGTTGTTTTTCACAGCGGTTCATAAAGCAGCACTTCATCACATTGTTTGCTGTATTCTTTCTCTCTCCCCGACAGCGCAGGAACTATTGAATCAGACCCATGTGTACTGCACATTTCCTCACATCAGTGGCTCTTCTCCAGGCCTGTTCTTTTCTGCACCCACTTTATGACCTTGTTTGCTTTTGTTGAAGGCTCCAGCTGGCCTGACCGGTTCGGAGGACCACAGAGGCACATCCCTTTTCATTTTGTGTGGCGGTCCACGCTTCTCATGCCTCTTCATCCCCACTCTTTCAGTGTGAGTGTACGTGTGTGGTCCCTGCCAACAGTTTTGGCCGCAGCATGTGCTAATGGCCAGTGAAGATGTGAAGTATAGCTGACAGGGTTTGGTTTGTGCCCCACAGCCACATCTAGAGAGACTTTTTTTAAACATGAGGTTAATGGAGCAGACAGGTCATGTGTGGCAGGCCATCCACCCAGCGGAGGTCTAAGCTATAACTGTGACGGTGGATGATTGGACTAAACGAGTGTTTGTTAGGATTTCAGTAAGTTTACTTTACAGGAAGTAACTTCAGCCATGCACAGGTATGTGTATACATGGTCTGATAGTCCAAAATAAATCCTCCATACACTCTTAAAATAAATGTTCCAAAAGCGAGTTTTCGCAGTGATGCCATGAAGAAATATTTCGAGTTCCCTAAAGAACCCTTCAACGAACAGTTTTAAAAAGAATCATTTTTTTCTTTGTGTAAAGAACATTTGAATTATCTAAAGAATTATCTTTCCACTATAAATAACCTTTTGTGGAATTGAAAGGTTCCATTGATGTTAATGGTTCTTCATGGAACCATCAATGCCAATAAAGAAACTTTATTTTTTAAAGGGATGGTTCACCCAAAAATCTAAATTTTGTCATTACTCACCCTCAAGTTGTTCCAAGACTGCATGAGTTTCTTTCTTCTGTTGAACACAAAAGAAGATATTTTAAAGAATGTCAGTAACCAGACAGTTGATGGCACCCATTGACTTCAATAACAAAACATGGAAGTCAATGGGTGCCGTCAACTGTCTGGTTACTGACAGGTTTGGAACAACATGAGGTGAGTAAATTATGACAAAATGTTCATTTTTGGGTGAACGATCCCTTTAAGAGTGGCATCCTCGCTGCTTCCTAAAAGGTTTAGGGTATCTTTTTTGTCTTTTAATTTTTTTTTTTTTTTTTTTTTAGAATATGACATCTAGATATTGTAACTCCCACGTTTAAATCCGCTAAATTCGCTTACAAGCCACACTTTTTGTTAATACGTCGCTGGATTGGTCTGTGTAAATAGTGCAATGCTACTGGCTTGAAAAGAATGTGACTGAATCTTTCCTATAAACAGAGCAGAAACATCCCGCCGGTGAAGGACAGCTGAGGTGCCAGTTCAAGGTCATATTTTCCAGCCCGTTCCTGGACAGGAGACGATGCCTTCACACAAAAACTCGTTTCTTTTGTGTTTGTCTGTACTGCAACAAGTGTGCTTGCTCTTTAGGGGTATATGTGGTCTTCCTAGTCTACGATATTTCTGATCGCAGCATACCAATATCAATGTTATTATTGTACCACTGATTTGATTTGGATGGGTCTTATTTAAATAAAATAATACAACAAAATAAAATAATTCTGACATATTGATTTAAAATACGTTTTAATATTTATTGCTAGACCGTGGCAAAATCAAACAAATTAGACCCTTAAATTAAATACATTTAAGTTTATAAAATGTCCATAACAAAATTGATTAAATTGCAAATCTAGAAACGGTAACGTTTATGAAATGTAGCTAATTTAATGTAGCTCATAATCTAACATGAAATGTGTAGTTTGGGGTTGATGATCAAATTTTTCTGGTAGCACCTCTTGAAAAAGAAATGACAATTTTTTTAAAGAGCTTCAGGGCCTGTTTTGTGGCCATCTGTGGAAATTGCCTTAAATAAACCAATACTTAAAAAAAATCTAATATTCACTTCTTTAGTTGTTTTCAAATTATGCAGTGAAATGCTGCCATCTAGTGGATATTGTCGCCTTTTCCCTGTGACAATAAAGTAACCTAAAGCAACGTATTTCTCCTCAAATCGAATAGATTGCCAATTTGACTTGTAATTTAACAGTGATTTAATCATTTAACACATTTTAATGTAATTTTACATTAATCCAGGCCATCCATAGTATACCTGAATATTAAATAAATTATAGATAAAAAGTGTGTGTGTGTGTGTGTGCGTATATATATATATATATATATATATATATATATACACACACCATCAAACAAACAGATATGAACTGAGATTGTCAAAGATTTTTATTTATTTTAGATCAAAAAAGGAAACATTTTAAGAACTTGTCGCTCAATGTTGTCATTCCAGAAAGGCATCATTTATAAGCACAAATACCCTCCAGGTTTTAGTCTTTTAATTAGTTCAAAAACATTAACAAAACAACTGTTTGAAGCACAGAATAAGCAGATATTCTCAAATTATTTTTGTTTAAATGAGCTATCTACTCTTTTATCATTTATCTTATATCATTTTTTTTTTACATACTTTACATATTGCATTTAATTTTCAAAGGAATGACAAAGCAAGATGATTAAGAGCGCTCTTGGACTTGTGCTTTATTGGCACAAGTACTGATTCCTTTTGATTGCTTATTTCTGAAGCCTGCTATGACGTCCTTTCACAAACCTAAAGACACTGTGGGGGGGGGTTCTTCTTTATCGCAGATCCATTTATTTATTTTACATGAAGTCATCTGAATCATTGCCATCCTGCAGAGAAAATGATCATTTCAAGTCATAACAGAATTTATGTCAATGCTCAGCAATGTATATTAAACTCGAAGGACGTATTACCTCATTTGTGGTCATGTTGTCACTCTTCATGAGTGCTGAATAATTCCTGCGGGAAAATAGATGTTACATGCAAGTTGACAAAATTAATGCCTGTACCTGTAAATAAAACCTCTTAAAAGGACTGATTATTAAATGTTATTTTCTTACATTTAACATTTACATTTTTGTATATACAGTGGTGCGTAAGTCTGAGACCACATTGGAAATATTGCACAAACGCTGCTGTAACTGAAGTAAAAAAAAAGGTGATTTAACAACTGTAAAAAATTCTGAAAAGAGATTAAACAAAATTACTCAAATCGTTTTGCTGATAATATAATCTGTAATGAAATAAAAAAAATTAAATAAAAATAAAAGCATTTATTTGCAAGTGGTCTCAAAACTTTGGATGCCAGTGTACATAATATATATATATATATACATATTTAAACAATTCTTTGTGTTGAGATTATAAGATTTATCTTAACATCTTAACAATATGCAGCACCTTAATTCTTCCATCTCTTTTTTATTTTTTATTTCCTCCTTCTCTTTCTTCTTCTGATCTTGTATTTGAGCCTTCTTCTCATTTCTTTCCTCTCTGTCCCGAGACTCCTTCTCAGCGGCCAGATCAGGATAGCGCTCCTCTTTCGTTTTCTCTAGTCTGTTGACAATTTCGTTGATTTTCTTTTCTACTGTCACAATTTTCACCTGTTGATATTAAAGTGCAGTTGAATATTTATACGGAATTTGCACTTAGGTACAAGATTTCATAGTACAATAGCAATCCCTGAACACTTCAAAAACATATAAACTATTCAGACAGGCAGAAAAAGTGTTTTTTTTTTGTGACAGATTGTTTGACAGTTTCAATTTTACAAATACAAGAATTGGTTGCAGTGTGCCCAAAATCACAGTGCTTATTATCAAAGAAGCATCATCTCTCATCGTACCTCCTTCTGCCGATAGAAGCCTATCTGACCGACATCCATGTCTGCTGTTTTTTTCAGATTCCCCCATGGTGTGTAGACAACATTAATATTGTTCATTTTGCATCCTGTAAAAAATTACAGTTGAAATCACACCTTCAAAACACTGTTAACACTAGTTTTTCTCGTAAAGAAGCAGTACCTTGAATACTGTTGTTTTTGACCAGCTGGGCACAGTCAATCAGGACTTCTTTTGGTAAGTCTTCTATCGGTACACCCTTCAATCAATTAACAGTTGTCAACACAGAAATATTATAAATACATCTGTAGGCTAAAATCCGTTTCACTTCTCAAAATACCTTTGGCATTCTTAAATATACGTGAGCAGATGAAAGCTTGTCCACGTGGAACCTGGAATCACAGAAACATTAGTTGCAGATCAAAACTAGAAGAAATATAATACTTCATTTGTGGTGTCAAGCACCAAATAAATGTTCTCACCAAATATCTTCAGGCCATCCATACTTTATCAGATCTTCATCTGTTGAAAAACAAAAACAGTTATTAACGGTCTGACAAGCACAGAATGCTGCAATTCAAAGTATTATTTATGATAAAACAAGCACTTACTTTCATATTTATCTTTGCCCATGTAGATGGTATAGGGCGGTGAGACAACTGTAAAAGATAGCATGTATTGCAACTTTTAAAAAGCACTGTTTATTCTTGCTATAAAATGTAAGACACACTGAACCGCCAACAATATCATCTCACCATGTCAAGCTACATATAATGCAGTTTTTTTTGTTGTATGCTCTATATTTTTAAGCATTTATTTTTAAGCATTATCATTATTTCGTATTCATACTGTCTTTGTTGACAACATAAACATGGTCTTGCCTGGGCACACAATTCACTACTCACCGTCGCTTTTAAAGTAAAACACCATCTTTCCGCAAAGACACAACCTTTAAAATGTATTCAACAAACCAATGAGCACATCAGAGGTAAATCATCTGAATCAGAGACACATGTGATGTGTACCATCCATTCCGACCACAACAGGAACCAAGCATCGCTGCAACGAGGTAGAGATTCCCGATTCGTGAAATAATTGTTCGTTTGAATCGGATCTTTTCAAGGAATTGCTTGAACAATGCATCTGAAGTTCCTAACTGTCCTCACGCCAGCAACTGCATAATATTTTTTTGCTACAAAGAAAGATGTGGTAAAAGTAGTAAGAGGGACTAGTATGCGGTTCCGAATTCAGATAGCTTTATCAACACAGACACGATTCAGAGTTGATTTAAAATAATAATAATAAAAAAAAATGTGCTGACTGATGTAAATGTATTTTGTGTTTGATGTAGATGGAATTTTTAGTTATTTATTCTAAATTACTTTATTTTTAGAATAACCAAGTGGCAGCAAGGAACAACTTGAACGTTCAGTCCGAGAGTACCGGTTCATTAAAACAAACCGTTCAAAAGAACCGATTCGCAGAGATGATTCCGACTTCCCATTTCTAACCGGATGTTGTCATGCAACACACGCTGTTTCCGTGTGCGCCACAAGTGACTCTGGCGCGGTGTTCAAAGCAGATCGCGGGTGAGGGGGAGAGTTTTGCCGCGATTATTTTGTTCCAGTGTTTTCACACAAATCAAAAAACAGAAGCGGATTTATTTTACCTGGTAAGTCATCAACTACAGATATTGTTATCGTGTCAGGATTTAAATTAAATTTGTGATGGTGATCAGATCCAGCATATTTGTAGGGAGATTTTGCTTGTTGTAACTTGGCGCCTAGAAAATAATTGCGGTAAAAACAAGTGAGATGTGAAGTGAAGTTGTATACGTTATGCTGTAGCAGCTATGCTTTATACTTTTGGTCAAACTACATGTACCTGGAATTCCTGTATCATAGTAATACGTCTGACAGTAAAATATTCAGTTTGATTCTTTTAAGCAATTGCGTGTTTGTGCACTTAAATATTGTTTACTAAATTTGCTCATGTTACTAACTTACTTGAGATAATCTCAATGTGATAGAATGGCAGAAAAAACAATATTACAGAAATATACGAATGTTCCAGAAACAGTGGTGTCCTATAGAATTGTTAGAAATCACGTCATGCTCTGATTCCCTGTCTTCTCATTTCAGGTGATTTGAAGATGTTATCCCGAAAAAGAAAACATGGCTCTCCTGATGCTGAAAGGTATGTGATGTAATTTTGTTAGATATGAGATCGTGAAATGTTCTTTGCTCTTATGACTCAGATTGCAAACCATTTTTTCTTTGTAACCCTCCACAGTAACCCATCTAAGAAAAAAATAATAAGTCCGAGAAGTTCTCCAAGAAGGACAACTGGGCAAAAAGAGAACATTCCCATCTCGCTGACATCACCCCATAAAATGCTCAGTACACCTAAGAAGATGCAGAGGACCTCTTCACTAGAATCTCCTCCAAAACGGATCTCGCCACGCAAAACAGTTTTAGGAGCAAAATCTTTCTACAGCAAGCAGAAGCCCCTGTATCTCACACCTCTTGAAAGGAAACTGTTGAAGGAAACCAAGTCACCACTGTCAGCCCCAAGCAAAGAGCCATCGCACCCCCCTTCAACTGCTGAGAATCCTGTTAAAAAACCAGTGAGGAGGGTTCAGAAGAAAAGCAGCGTCACTGGTCCACAGTCTAACCTGAAAGGTTACTTTACTCCTAAACCCAAAGGGAAAAGTCCCTCTGACACACAAACGGATCAGTCGTCGAAGGTCACGTTTCCCCCCATTTCATTTAGCTCTATGAAATCCAAAGGTAAACCCAAGCTTGTTGTGGGAGCAGCTTTCTTCAGCACTGGAAAAAAGGCCAATTCACTGTACAAGAAGTCTGCACAGAACTCAAAGCCTAAACAGCTCTCAACTTACGAGAAACCCAACTCTCAGAAACCCATGAAGAAGGAAGTGACGTCAGCACCAGGAGCGCGTTCCCCAGTCCGCCGTGCCGTCTTCTTAAAAAAACACCAGGCAGTGGACGACACAACCAAAGCAACCAATGATGAAGATGCTGAGAGCAGCGAATCAACACAGGTGCTGTTAAGTCCCAAGAATATGTCTCCTAAGGTCCTGGCTGATTTGCATGGTATTACCAAAGATTTAAAGGTGATTTTGAGGAGATCCATTAGCCCAAACAAATCCTTTGAAGCTTATAGCCAGGTAAGATTGAATTATCTGCTAATAACTTCAAAAAGCTTTCATCATCTGTTTCTCAAACGGAAAATGTTTTCTAGGACTCACCTGCAGAAACTGATTCAGTGTTTGATGTGAGTGACATTCCATCAGAACACAACAGCTCTCATGATGATGATGATGATGGTAACTTAACATCCACATTATCTATCTATAATGTATAATCTATCTGTCTCTCTGTCTACTATATATACATATATATATGATCATAAATGCGTTCTTATTAGAAAATTATTAAAACGTATTAAAAATGTTGTGGATAATTGTATAAATTAAGGTAAATTAACATCTACAAATGATCTGTCTATCTAAAATATATATATATATATATATTATTGACTGTTTACATATACATCATATATGTATGTAAACGGTCAATAATATCTGATATTTTTTAAAAGATGATTTATTATTATTTCTCTGTGTTCAGAAGAATCATCTGTATATCCTATCTTTGGGACTAAAAGGTAAGTCCATCATATACAAATTATTCCCCTAATGCTGCAGTTGTGGCAAAATGATGAATATTGAAGGGTTCAATACATGTCAAAAATTTCAAATGTATAGCTTCATAAAACTAGTGTGATATAATAACTTATGACCTTGTTTTTGCCAGGTAATTTTCTTTATTTCATATTTAATGTCATGACCATGTAAAATTGGTCAACTTTTCATTGAATGCGTTTAGTTTGAGCCGTATTAGTTGTTAGTAGTTCTTTCTTGGTCTTAGATCTCAGAAAAAGGGGGTTTTGTCACCACCGCTGAACACCAGCACTCCTGCACTGACTGGCACTCCTGCTTTTAAGGCCAAAGAGAGGAATGCTTTGAGAAGAGAGATGAAGAAGCAAACGGATAACCAGCTCATCATTGTGAGTAGAAGGTGCAGTTGTTAAATGGAAATAATTGGGTGGTTCCTTCACCTCTTGTTAATGTGTCTGCTCTTTAGGATGCTGGTCAAAAGCAGTTTGGTGCTACTTCATGCGGGTCCTGTGGGATGCTCTACAGCACAGATAGTCCCGAGGACAACTTCCAGCACACGCAGTTCCACCAGCGCTTCTTGGACACCATTAAGTTTGTGGTGAGCCGTCATGTTGTCATCAATGCAGTTTACAGATTCTGCTACAAAAATTTTGCAATTTCACATCAATTTGTATGTTCTAGGGTTGGAAAAAGGAGAGGGTTGTGGCAGAGTTTTGGGATGGAAAGATTATTCTTGTTCTTCCTGAGGATCCAAAGTATGCCACAAAAAAGGTATGCTGGTAGTTGGTTGGAGCTTTAACGCTTCTTCTGCCGAGCTACATCATCAGTGTTTTCTAACTTGTGCTGGTTTGTTCCAGGCGGAGGATGTGAGACGGATCGCAGACAGTGAATTGGGCTTTCAGCAGATCACACTCAGTAGTCCGAGCTCGGCTAAAAGCTACCTGTTCATTAACAGTGACAGGATGGTTGTGGGGTGTCTGGTGGCTGAGAATATTAGACAGGTGAGTCTTTGTCTACCTGAAGACTTTACCTCAGAATGGCAGTGATGAACTGAAGTAAATTGATCTTACTGAACCCAATGTTTCCCAGGCCTTTCGTGTGCTGGAGCAGCCAGAGAAACCCAAAGACATGAACAAGGAGGATTTCATGGAGCGCCACAGAGCCTGGTGCTGCTCTACCGTGCCGGAAAAAGCCCTCTGTGGCGTCAGTCGCATCTGGGTCTTTAGTCTGATGAGGAGGAAGGGCATCGCCACACGTCTTCTGGACACCGTCAGGTACCAAACATTATCAGTGCATTAATAAGATGAAAGATCTTATAGTGGGAGTTAGCATAAATTACTTTCTGTATATAAAACTATTGTTTCTTACTGATTCAGGAATTCTTTCATGTACGGGAGCCATCTGACCAAAGAAGAAATCGCCTTTTCTGACCCAACACCAGAGGGGAAGCTGTTTGCTACAAAATACTGCCAGACACCAACATTTCTGGTGTACAACTTCATCAGTTAAAGGAAAAACAACTACGCTAGGTTTTAGTTTGACTGCATTTAATAATGCTTTTGTACGTTTTTTTTCAGAGTTTTTAATAGAGGGAAAAAAACAATTGTTATATGTTCAAGTGCAGTCTAATATGATAAACATCTCATTTTACTGTGTTTTAGAGACTGTTGTTTTGTCTTTAATGCTGAGTTCATAAATTCATATTTAAGACATGGTGTACTTCAGCACAAATACTGGCTGATTATTGTAAGCTAGCAGGTCCTAAAGGTTCCTGTTTGGAAAATTAGGCTGTCATAATTCCTTAAAGTTGGTTGTAAAATGAGCAAAAACGTTCAGTTGAACTGTTCCTTGCTTTGTACATATTTTTTTAAAATAAATGGTCTTGTTCATATATTTTGTCTTAATTTTATAGTTTTGTGGTGCAATGACATTTTAAAATACATTTCTAATAGTTTTTTTTTTTTCAATTAGTCTGCCCATAAAAACTTGCATTCATTCTACAATTCGCTAAATGCTTTAAAATTTAAAAGAGCAGAGGTTGCAAACTTAAATCAAGAACTTTATTTTAGTCCATGTACTCATAGTAATTGCAAGGTACTAACCCTGAACCTACTCTTAAACCTTACTTTAACTCATGCATTACCTTTTAACCAGTACTTTCTTAGGCAAGTACACATACTGTAAAATAACATGCAACAACATTTCTAAGTTGAACACAAATTACTTTAATTATGGTCAGCTGTAAGTATTTTGTCAGTAAGAACTTAAAATTCCCATTAAGTAATGAGTCAGGTGTGCTGATTTTATACACAAAGACCATAGTTCAAATAGACACGTTAATTCAAATTGCACTGTAACTACAGTGTCATTAAGAGTAGCCTACATACAAACATATATGTAACATGACAAAATCCTCAACAGAAAAATATTTACAATGTGACAGAAACAGCTCACAAAGTAAAATTATAGACAGAAAAGCAGAGCAGAAACCAGACCCAAGCTGTAAACATACCAATTATATTTTACATAGATGGGAATGGATTAGAGAATTTAATCAATTAAGATGACTTCACTGTTTTTGTCATAAACCTGGTTGTTGGATTCCAGCACCTGAACAATGTGAGCTGCAGAGGGTCTTTTACGAGGGTCTTCCTCAGTACAGAGACAGAAGAGCTCCACCATCCTCTGGTAAGACCCTCCAAGAGTGGCTGCGTCCAAAGCCGGTCGAGTTCCCAGCCTCTCATAATACGCATCTTCATCAAAACCATCCTCGAAGGAGTCATCTAAGAAAAAAAACAATAGATGATTTGAAAAACTATGAAAAGTGCTAAATCTACTCGCTATAGGATATTACAAATGGCACATGGCTTTGATTACAGTAACTTTACCATCATCATTATCACCACTCTCAGTGTCCAGCAACTCCAGGTGAGGAACAGAAAGTGTCATCATCTCCCACAGCGTGAGTCCATATGCAAAGATATCAGCTTTGTCTGAGATGACCCCATCCTCCAAGGCTTCCTTAGGGTTCCACGGCTCCGTCCCAATGTAATGGGCCTTTGGATCACTCACTGAGGAAAGATAGGTTTAAAAATTATACTTTAATATAGTGGATCTTAAAAAAATTAAGGTAAAAGAAAACATCAAAAAAAATATATAAATTAACAAATGAAGGAAAATGAATCATGTTAAATCTTTTTATACCCTGCATGTTTTCATCCAGTGGCAGTGACACACCAACATCACAGATTTTGATGCTTTCAAAGTCGCCCTTGATGACAACATTGCATGACTTCATATCTCCATGCAAAAGCCTTTTCTCATTATGCAGGTACTGAAGAAAAACAACAATAAAACAGTTGTAGGAGCTTGGGATTACATAATAATTATAACATAGTTATACAAATCTTTCTACATGTACAATAATAGAATCCAGTTCACACCAAGAACGATAATTATAACGACAACAATATTAGTGTCTACACGTACGCAAAATATCGTTGTGTATTATAAGCATGTGCATCGTCTGGCTCTAAAATCAGGATGAATTCTATGGATGCTTGATTCCGCCACTGAATAAAAAATAAAAGGTAATTGTGACTTTTTTCCCTCAGAATTATGATATATAAATTTTAAATTGCGAGATATAAACTCACAATTCTGAGAAATAAACTCTCAGTAATAAAATTGCAGGAAAATGTCAGAATTGTGAGCTGACTTTCCTTAAAACTGGACTTTATAACTAGCAATTCTGACTCTTTTCCTTCACAATTGCGACTTTATTTTTCAGAATTACAAGTATATATATATATATATATATATATATATATATATATATATATATATATATATATATCTCGCAGTTCTGACTTTATAACTCGCAATTGTGAGTTTATACCTCACAATTCTGAGAAGGAAAAAAAGTCACAATTAGCTTTTGTATTTTTTAGTCCATGGTAGAATAAAGAAAACTCAACAGCTGGAAAAAATCGTTGTGAAAATGATTCCAACAATATCGTTCCTCTGTGCCATTGTGGTGTGGGCTCTGCTATTGTTTTACATTTAGTTTATAGTTTTCGTACTGGGTGTGAACGGGACTTAAAAGTAAATTTACAAATGACTCACAACCACACCTGTAAACCACGTGCGACGTGAAGAGCCACTTTTTCAATAGTGGCCACTGGAAATGCCTGAAGACCCTCTTCACTTCTTTTCTCAATGAGGTCATTCAGAGACTGCTCTCCACCATACTCCATCGCTAAACACTTAGAGCCATCCTTTGCTGTGGTAAAAGCTCTGAAGCCTTAAAAAAAGAAAAGGAAAAAAGATGATATTTGGCTTATAATCCTTATATTTACCTTTACCTGTTATATTTTAAAGAATTACTTGCCAACGATATTGGGGTGGTGCAGGTCTTTTAAGATCTTTGCCTCCTCGGTCAGACGCTTCTGATAAACATTCATTTGACTTTTTTCACACTTGCTGTTGATCTTCTTAATGGCCCATGGTGAATGAGTCTGCTTGCCCATCCTGATGTTAATATTGGCATAAGTTAGATGTTTAAACTTGTCCATTGCATTAACATGGAGTAGGTAGTACAAATATGCATCAAATCTTATGTATGAACCTGTTCATGAGATAGACATTGACTCCAGTCCCGCAGCCGAGCTTCTTCATGAAGGGAGAGGCAGGAATGGTGACCGGGGTTCCACAAGCACCGACTGATAACAAACAACACATTTAAGACATTATTTACGAACTTAACGTTACTTTAACCAACGACCACATTTGGATCAAAACCATCTCGATTATGAGAAAGCCAATATAACGTGTAAATATAGTATCAGACGTTTAAAAGACCACTCTACCTGGACTTTTCACTTTTGCAGGCTTGCAAGGTGTTTTAAAGGCACCAGGTAATTCTTTGTAGTCCTCCATTTGTCTAAAATGAAAGAATAAAATATATTTTTGTTTACAATACCACAATTCGTACGACAAACGTTAGACACAATGTTTAGTCACGCTATAGGAGACCAACCAATTAAACACAAAAAAATCAAACCACAATTCGTAATATAACATATAAATAATGTAAAACATTTCTTTTGAATTACAATAGAGATGCTGAAAAACGCGCCCGTATTTCAAAATTCACCGGTTTGGTTGACGTCAAACGTTACGTACGTCGTACAGCAAGCAACAGTGTCCGTAGAGGGACAAAACTGATTCTGTGGGTTTTCGTTTATTTTTTCCAGATCCATTTCCTCATTTTATTCTCGTGTTACTCAGCATTTGTTAATCACTTTAGAACATCGTTATACCATTATTTCATACTAAATACATTTTAAAATATATATGTAATGACATATTGCATGATTTATAATAATTTGTTCCCATTACACGAGGTCTCGCTGGATAGACTATAATTTGCATTATTCAGGGTTGTTATTGTTAAATAAAACTAAAACTATTAAAACATTTTTGTTAATCAAAATAAAGTTTACATAAAATATAAATAGGCCTACTAGATGAATAAAATTGAAATGAGATTAAGCTGAAGCACTGAAAAAACTACAACTGAACTAAATCTGAAAGAACAATAGCCTTCTAAACCGAATAAAAACTATAAAAATTACAAAAGGAAATAATAAAATAAAAGCTCATTTAAAAAGCCCAGTGTTGTTTCAATATTAATTCTATAGCCTGCTATTATTCGTTTTCAATAATATTTTTAAACAACCAGACGCCTTTTATTTCGGAAGGGTTTTGTGCTATTTCTTATAGCCTAACAAGTAGCCTAGAAAAAATTGCGCAAATTTAATGTAGAATAACTGAAATAGTTAGAAACATAAGTATTTTTATACATAGCTAAGTGAAGTACATAAACTGGTCTCTTAAGCATATAGCCTACTTATTAATGATTAGCCTATTTTAAGGTGCTACACAACAGCTTATTTGTATTATAAAACTGCAACACCATTATTGTGTAACAGATGCAATGGACTCTCCTTTGCACTAGATGGCAATATGCATGCATGCTATAACGGCCATCATTTACTTACTCTCATGTTGTTTCAAACCTGTATGAATTTCTTTCTTCTGCTGAACACAAAATAAGATATTGAAAAATATGGATAAACAAACAGTTGATGGAGCCCATTGACTTCCCGTATGGAAAAAAACACTTTGGATGTCAATGGGGTCCCATGGTTACAGAGTCAGACATTCTTCTTTTGTGTTCAGCAGAAGAATGAAATTCATACAGGGTTTGGATCAACTTGAGGGTAAAGAAATGATGACAGAATTTCCATTTTGCGGTAAACCAGTTGCAATTGTGCAAACAATACTTCTTAAATGTTCTGCTATGCCAAAGCCATGATAACCAAGTGGCCCATTGAACAAACATGCTTTTATTTTATTTTTGTGTTTCAGTGTAGAGTTCCATTTTTCAAGCTTTTGTATTCAATACTCAGGGCAGAGAAGAGAGATAATAAAACCCACTTGAAGGCAAAGAAATGAACAGCCTGATTAGGTAAAGATATGCAAATCACGTTTACATTCAAGATTTTTGAATATGCTGCATTAAAGAGGAAAAAAGATCAGAGGAGAAGCATGATCCATTAAAGCAGCAATGACCCAAATTCCTGTTCACAATAAAATATATAGGCTACCTAAAAAATACAGATGTCCTGCAGTTTATATTACTATGATGTTGCGTGTTTGGCGAGGAAATCAGCTGTTGCCATTCATTTAAAGAACCATCTGTCCTGGACACTAATTTTGAACTTCCGGTATTAAATCACATTAAGAATGGGAACATAAAACCAAACAAATGCTTCATGAAAAGTATGAAATGTGATCAGTACATCACCACAAAGCACATCTTTCCCACACATGGCTTCAAGCATGACATTAACTTTTTATACGTTTGGCTCTGAGGGTTTGTGCTATATTGTCTGGCAAATTGTCTTTTCGTAATATGCCTTGAGCAAAATGAAGAAGATAATACTCCATGCTGTGCTATCTATTATACCTGAAAAATGATAACAAAAGCACCTGGTACTCATGAGAAGTTTATTTGTTTTCACTTGTTCATTGTCAAGCAAAGATGATTTTCAATGGAAGAAATTAAAGAGAGTTTAACATGAATGTGCTCTAGTGTAACAACAGATAATACTGTTCTGAGAGGCCTGAAGTTTACTTCATTCAAGGTTTACATTTATTTACTAACCCAGCTAGCAAAGTTTGAGAACATTTTGTAAACTATTGCTTTTGCAAACAGCCAGTAAAAAAAAATTTGCTTGGTTTTGCAAACATGTTATTTTTGAATGTTCTCTGAAACAATAGTGACATTTAAAAAACTTTACATGACCGTCCAACTAAAATGTTTCAGGAAAATGTACACTGTAAAGAATTATGTGATCAATAAGTTGTTTTTACAGTGTGATTTTTTTCAACTTATACAAGATTCAACAAAGTTTTAAAGTCCGTTTACTGTAATTTAAGTTGAAATGACTTAAACATCCAAGTTGATTGTACAAAAAGTTGCTGCCTTCAATTTTTAAGTAGTGTATATTGTTTTTGTGCTAATGTTTTGAGAACATTATTAAAGATAACTTTGAATGCACAATCTATTAACGTTACTGAAAGAACGTTTGTTCAACTTTAAGAAAACCTTCACCACCTTAAGCCAAAGTTCTGAGAATGTTCCCTGTGAGCTGGGAAGGAGATGCTTCTCTGACTGAAAATAAAGAATGCTAGCAAACCACCAAAAATTGCTTTTGAAAAAGTTTTGAAAGGCACCTTTGGATATATCATCCCACCGTAAAGTGCTGACTGTGAAAGCAACCGATGTACTCTTGTTTTAGCAAGTACACTAAATAGGCATGTTCACTGTGTGTGTTACATAAAGAAATGCTGTAGGGCTTCTATATTTAGAAATATATTTCTTTCTATGGCATTTTCAGTAGTCAGTCTGTAATGAACCGAGGTGAAGGTGGTCTGCTTTTGCTGATAGAACCCACTCAAATGCACACAACATTACATTTAGTGAAGTCAGCTAACACAAGATCGATAGATATTGACTTCAATATCAAGGAGTGGTTCTCAGCTTTGTCAGTACTCAGATTTTAAGATTGAACAACACGTGGCAACCCAACACAGTATCAAAAGTAAACACAAATGTCACAAACACTGAACTATTTTGATTATTTGTTCAGATGATCAGATCCCCAAAAGGCTTTGTCTTTTTCTTGTGTCTTGATTTCATATTCTCGACAGACAATCATCCACAATCACGAAACACATAATGGACGGCTCGAACCTTATATCCTTGGTGCAAGAGAATCTGTATTTAATATAGTCTAGGACTGGTCATATTTTCTTTTACCTTGCATAATTGTGTTAATGGTTATCGAGATTGAAGGCACGTCACACAACCAGTCAATGTTGACATTGTTTTATCTGGCAAAATACAACAAAAATAGTAGCATTTTCCCTTCCCTATTCATTTTGCTTTAATTATTTCTGTCGTAACTGTGCATTATTATAAATTTAGTTGAATTTTATTATTATTATTATTATTATTATATTGTGAATCACTGATATAAAGTATCTCCAACTCTACATTGTTTTGTTAAGATGGTTGGTCTCCTAGATGGTTGGACGTTAAAAAGGATTTTAAATAATTGCATGGTTTTATCAAGCTAAAGCAGTGGGTAGCTTGTATTATACATGTTTTTAAAGATGATACACAAAGAACAAAATTTTGATGTGAAATCATTTTAAATAAATTCCACATACTACATGCAAATGGGAAAATTCAATGCCTCCTATTCAAGAATTGCATTCGTAGACAAAACACACTATACAGGCAGACACTACGTGCATAGAAACATAAATAATCATTCAAAATAAAAGCAATCTAATTATATTAAAGGGATGGATATAATCCACACAAAAAAAATGTAATTCAATAATTTACTCTCATGTCATTCCTTCCTTTGTGGCATTTCTTTCTTCTGCAGAAGACAAAAGAAGATATTTTGAAGAATGTTGGTTGTCAAACAGTTTTGGTTCCCATTGATTTCCCATTGTATTTTTTGTCCTGAAAATGGAAATGGAAGTCAATAGGAACGGAAACTGTTTGGTTACCAGCATTCTTTAAAATATCTTTATGCTCCACAGAACAAAGAAAGTCACACAGTTTTGGAACGATATGACAGAAGTACAATTTTTGGGTGGACTATCCCTATTAAGATATTAGATTTTCCCCCCCCCAATAGTCATTTCAAACTGATCCTAAAATAAAAGGATATTTTATTTTAAGCCAATAAATTGACTCATCTGTCATGTGATTATACTCCCTCTACTGTACTAACAGACCATACCTTTTTTTTATAAAAAATAAATGTTTTTCATAAAATCATGTTCAGGAGAGAAAAAGGCAAACATTGATCACACCATCAACAATACTTTAACAATAATCATGCACTTCGTGAAACCAATCATCAAGGACTTTGGACCTCCATATTATCAAGTAAAGTGTCTTTCTTAAAGACGTTTAAGGTGCGAATGGATCTCCAGACCCCTACATAACTGTCGCTCAGAGATTGTCTCGTAGGATCCTCTGATGGGACCCCCGGCCTTTCTAATTCTATGGACTCTGCCACTTTATTCTCACGAATGGGACCCTGGTCATTGCCATCAGCTGATGGCGTCAGGCTGCCATTGGGAACGTTCTCCAGATCATTTGGAACAGTTTCCGTATCTCCATCAGGCTTGGCCGGTTCCACATAAGGTTCTCCTGGAAGTTCTACATTTTCAGCTGACTCATCCATATCCTGGTAGGCCAGCTTCTTTCTGGTTTCGTGATACTTCACCACACAGTAGGTGATGGAGCCGATGGTGTTCACCACCACGCCTGCCACGAACAGTTTGGTTGGCATCACGTCAGTGAAGGCCAGCATGCCCACGGTGATAGTAGCTATACTCTTGACCACCCCCACAAAACTGGTGGTGACGGCCGAGTTGATATATGTACAGTGTAGCGTGGTAAAGTTCATCGCACAGCCAATGAGGATGCAGGTGCAGAAGATTCCTGTGATATACGGGTTCTTCCAACCTTCATATGTCCACATGTCAATGGCATCCATGCTTACAATGGAACAGATGAAGAGAACAGGAGAAGCCACCACTGCAATGGTGTACTGGGCCGTGAGTGGCCCATAATCACTGTCTGCACTCACTTTTTGGATGAGTACCAAATAGGTGGCATGGACAATCACAGCTAAAACGCCTGTCACGTAGCCAAAAGGGTCACCTGTTAGATCTCCAGCACCTGCACAAGAACAGAGCGACACGGTGCAAAGGTAAAGAGACTGCGCCATACATGATTTATGTTCATTAAAATGAAACTCTATGTGAGAGAAATATTTAATGCAGACATCACATGCATAGAATCTCATATTATGGACAAGACAGCAATTAGGCAAGATTAGTGTAGATGCTTTTAATTCTATACTGGATTCTATATCTTTAGACTTTATGGAGGGCTAGTTATCAAACTGGGGCAAGTTGTCACACTGGCTGTATAGTCACACTGGACCAACACAAATGCATGCAAATCTATATGAATCTATAAAATAATATGTAGAACACCTTAAGTTAGAATAGTCTTTACAATCTTTATCCTCAAACCTAAAATAAAAAAATAAAAATCATTAGCCTATATAATATTTTTGTAGCTGTTGATTAACAAATAAACTAGGGATTTTGTTTGCCCATAAATGTCACATTTATGTGGTAATGTTTGTTTTACATGCTACAAATATATAGGCCACTTTATTAAATACTTTATTAATTACAATTTATTTTTTACATTTTTGCTGTTTCATGAATTCTGTTTACATTTTGCTGAAACCCTAATAAGCTATTTAATGGCAGGTTCTATTGAAAAAACTATAATGTGACAACATGCCCCTATAGTGGTAAATGATTTCTCCTTTTTCCCCCTGGCAATAGCGGTGATGTTCAAAGGCTTTTTTTGTGTACCCAGGTCAAGACTTTAAGGTATGTGCAATACTAAACTGTGATTACAAGTTTAATATAAAAAAATAAAGAACTAATATGTTATCTATAAATGTCCAAAATATTCCTACCAGCCAGTGCTGCTCCTCCAGTGGTGATGAGAACTGATGTTATCACCCCAGCTGATGGGAACCCATTCTTCAGCACACACACTCCAATCCCTAACGTTACTAAGGGCAGGCATCGCTTAAACACAACATACATGGGCAAACTCAGTCCTCTGAGAGACCAGAGGGTCAGCGTGGACTGCAAAGTTGACAAAATACAGACACTCGCAAAAACTTTCACTAACTGGAGGCTGAAGGGTGGTATATCTATTTTGCCCAGTCTCCTCAGCACCTCTAACGTGAGAGCCGCAGTGCCGCTGGTCAGAGACTGAATTAAAGTCAGATACGTGAAGTTATATGTCGTAATGAGGAACTTTAACAAAATATTTAGCGATCCCGAAAAGAATCCATGAGCAACGGCCACCGAAATGCCCAGCAAACGTCCTTTGCAAACTTCCATGTCTTCCTTCGTAGACTGGGGGTTCCCGGCGTCTCCGTATTACGCACTGAGCTCTGAGTTCACTGCTGAATATTCACGTGCACTCTCCTCTCGCTCGCGCGTAATTCACACAACACACGCGCTGGTGCTGAGCGCTGCTGAATAAATGCGACACGCGCTACAGCTCCGACTGTCTCCTCTGTACAATGATTGAATTGGAGTCAACTGCAGTCAATCCATTTACTTTGATGTACTTTATTTCTCCTTCCAGGTAGTTTACAGTTGTAAACAATACAAGCTGTGGGCAATTTAGATCTGTAAACCAATGCGCGAAGTAGGCTATATAAGGTGTTAAATAAAGTCACCATGAAATGTTTTTTTTTTTTTTTTACTTTTAGTATGCATATGTTAGCCTAACTGTTATCTATAAGCTAGTGTGCTCCAAAATAATGACACAAATTCGCATTTAGAAGATATAAGCAATTAAGCATTCAAAACTAACAGTCACTCTGCACCTCGGCTTCTCATCAGATTTTCTGTCCAATCAAGTGCTCTCTAAAATCTAAAGTGTCCCACCCCCTACACTATAAATAGATGCTGCAAGCTGGATCTGAAAAGGGTCACTTGGTAAAAAATGTACTATTTTGAACACGGTGAAAGGCATGGTGCACTATATAGGGAATAGAGAACAATTCAGACAGTGTAAATATGATTTCCATTGGGGTGAATGAAGTCTGGTTTCATATGCACGAGTCGGCACAGACCAGAAAACGTATCAGACCCTTTTGAATTCTGCTCAGAATGCTATTTTTTAAAGCGATATGTTTAGAGATAGGAGAAAACTGCGGCTTTGCTGAGCTCAACGGCTCTGGCCAAGCTGTGATATAAACAAAACGCCATTGGCTAATTTAAAAAAGGGGAGGAGCTGTTCAATGTACCCTGTCTTCCTGTTTTAGTGGAAATTACGTCAACACATTGAGTAATGAAAAAATAAAATATTTTTAAATCTACACAGGCTATAAGCATTTCATCTGGGTTATACAATATTTCTGTCAATATAAAAGTTAGATTACACACACACACAAAATAACTGTTTGAATGAACATAAAAAAAATGATGGAAAGGATTTCCACATGATTAACTTGCTTTATTTCAGCATTATGCAATTCTGTTATTCAAATTTAATGTACTTACATTGGGTCAACTTAATTTATTAAGGTTTATTCAACTTATCTACTATGGTTGGGCACAGCTTAATTTAATGGTGTCAGCCCATCTAATTTGCAATATTTTGGACCAATTTACTTAATTTCCATTCAACTTAGAATAATTGAATCCAACTTATTTTACAGTAGGACGCTCTGGGAGATTTTGAGTTGGTCTAAGGAGGTAACCAGCAGGAACAGTACGCCCCTAACATTTTTCAGGACAGTTGGTTTTTAAACCGTTCCTGAGAGTGTATTACAGAATCTTCCTATCTAAATTCTTAACTTAAAATTTGAAAAAGTTATATTTTTTTATATGAGGGTGAGTAGTTAATGACAGGATTTTCATTTTTGGGTGAACTAAACCTTTCATTAAGTGGGTTAATTTTTTTTCAATTTTTTTTCAATATTAAGTTCAAGAAAGGTTGTTTGGCTGTACGAGAACAGACTGCGTGTCTAATATTTTCTGTATAGTCAAACTCCCTGAAAGTGTTTATAATTGCCACACCAGTTTAAGCTCTGAACATGGAAGCAATATCTAAAGTCACAGTTTGAGCTTCAAAACTTTCTGTTTACAATTGCAAAGGCTTCATATCAGTTCTGGCGATTCAAGGTCATTTGGATAACAACAAGCCATTGGAAAATTCTTGACAGCCACTATACAATTTGGGATTATATTAACATATATTCTGAAAGAAAACGGTCTTTTATTGTTGAAGCCCAAAACTCACTTGAAGAATAAAGGGGATTGGGCTTTTTCTGTTTCAGATCGAGGTCGTGGAATGCCTGAAATCAGATGTGTTTTCTCCATTGAAATATTTAAATAATTTTAATTATAGATATTTGGAGCTTTTTTTATTGTTATGTTTGATGTTTTCTTTTTTTAATACCAACTGTATATTTACATACTATATCCTTTGGTCTGTAGTGTAGTTGTAAAAGAAAAAAAAAAGAAAAAATGTATACATGAATATGATACTCATTCTATACAAAAGTACCATAGTATTACTTGATAACATTGCGGTACCATGTTACAGCTACATTACTTTTTTCTTAACACCGTATTACTGTTATACTTGGTATTTCAATTCCTATATTTTGCCCCAAGTGAAATACAACAAACATTATTCACTATGTGTCTCAAACTTTGATATAAAATTCACCTATTTGTCTGCTGCACTCTAAACTGAACACAGTGCTGGAGGCAATAATAAAAATATGACTTAGATTTTTAACAAACCAGGCTCATCATTTGACTTTGAGAATGAAAAATTGCATTAATTTATTAACATCAGTTTAACAAACTGGAAACAATCCGGTAGAGAACAACAATATGTACTACTACATAATTAACCAATGAGTTTCAGACAACAATAAGGCACTCACTGTTCAAGGTAAACTCACTTAGTTTGATTTTACACTTAAAGGAGAACTCCGGTCAATTTTAACATTGAGCTCCTTTTTTTGTACATTTGGAGTGATGTCAGTATAGAGAACAACGACAAAAATCGGTGTTGCCTACACCGTGTTTTAAAATGTGCTTTTTGAGTTTGATGATCGCGCACGCGAACTCGACAATCGACTACTGTGGACTTCGACCGAAAACAGGAAGTAAATACAGGTATGTGAGCTGGCTGAATTAACATCATTTTTATCAATATCTTTCACATCTACTGCAGTCAGATTGACCGTGTTCACTCTTAATAACACCACTCACATGGCTGTGCACTTGTAATGACACATCAAGGATGTTAAGAGGCTAAAAGCAGGTTTAAAACTTGCCCCATTGAAGTCAACAGGATGCACATTTTAAAAAGACGATAACGATAACCGATTTTTGTCGTTGTTCTCTGTACTGACATCACTCCAAATGTACAAAAAAAGGAGCTCAATGTTAAAATTGACCAGAGTTCTCCTTTAAGAAACACTATAATAACATCACACTCCTGAAAGCGAGCAGTTTTCACACTCAGTGACAACACAAGATTCCCCGTCCTCTGTACCGCGCTCCCGATGCAATGATCCTGATGCGTCCCACGGGTTCTCCTTTAATAGCGTCATTAGGAAAACTGCAGTGAAATCTTGGCAAACTCTGCACCTGTGATTAAAACAGAGCCGTGACTCCCCCGTGCCTTGCGGACCCATCTTTCTGGTGCATCAACTTCTACTGGGCGGCCAGGCATGATGGGGTGAAGACTTTTACAGTCTCATCCCAAGAGCAGTCCACAACCTGTAAAAAAAAAAAAAGTCACACAATTAGAATGGCATCCATGTAATGTAAAAAGCTTAAAAAAAAGAAAAGTTGCCAGCCACCACCAGCATTTTTGATTATTTTCACAAAATTTTCATGGCCTCCAAAATATTTCATGACAGAACAAGGTATTTCATTGTTTTGATTATAAGGTGTAATATAAAAGTTATAGTAATATAAAAACACAATTATTTTTCACATGCTGTACATTATTGCAGCTCTAGTCTGTCTGAAACTTGCTGATTTCTACAAAGCCCCTCCAAGGCTTCTAAAGCAGTTGTAATCACACAGTTAATAATAATGTCGTTGGCTTGACCGTATAATTTAAAGCCTGAGTCGGATTCTGAAAATACGATCTATCGGAACCAACTTTGCAAGCACGACTTGAGCAGAACATTTGACAGTGATAAGTAGTCTTTTGTGTACTCTCCCAGGTTCAGGTAGACATGGATGTTTGTGGATGTAATATCTGGACTTGAGGTTTTAAGATGGATGCTGGTATGATGGTACTGGATAACGTTACAAGCCCTTCAATTTAAAAGGGTCATGAGAACTTCTGAAATTCTTTATCTTTTTACTAGTGCTTGATGTACTATGAAAATAACATTGATAAATTATGACTTCTTTTTGGCCCAACAAACTTTACTAATATTACAAATGGACATCAGGGATAAAAAAAAAAAAAATTATAAAGATTGATTATAAAGAATGACCAAGCTAAAAAAAATCCACCACTGATTAAATACAAAATCAAACAGAGAGAGAGAGAGAGAGAGAGAGAGAGAGAGAGAGAGAGAGAGAGAGAGAGAGAGAGAGAGATCTGCCTCAAATTACTCAAGCTGTGAGCACCCTTGGTATTGAAAAACAAAGGGATTTCTATATGCACATGCTGCTTTACTGAAGTGCACAATAATGATTTTCAGCCAATGATTTGCGTGGAATGGTTTGTTTCTTTTGATTCTGCTTCAAAGACGTTTTAAAGCCTCTCCTTTTGAGCATGTAAGGAATACAAATGCACAAATTGCTACCGTACCATGTACAACTCAACAAAGAACCTCTGTTATGTTTACAGTCTTCCTCATTAAAAATCATAATAGAAATATCAAGACAAATTTAATAAGGGCAGCTGACATAACATGGACATGAACTTATGATTAATATTATATATTTTTTTTCTTCAACTCTCTAACTAAAAAGGAAAAATAAATAATTCCCTGGACTACAATAGAATGGACTGGAATAGATTTTAAGGAATAGAATAGAAGGCACAGTGTGTCCTAAGACAATATGAAAGTGATATAGTGATGCCAAAGCAAAGTTCCGCTCCCTTTATTGCAGTCCTTTTCTCCGTGTGTCATTACTCCAGACGCTCCAGCAGAAAGCCTGTGACTCACCCATTGAGGGAGAAAAGTCCTTCATTAATTACTTAACTGCAAAATGCACAACAGAGACCGAGTGCCAGAGAGAAGCCCACAGTGAAGAAAAACCAGATGCAGAGAGTGAGGCAGAGGAGTGTTGTGCTGATAACACAACGTTCAATATAACTGGAGGAAAGAGAGCAAGAATGTGATTTGGAGCTCCGCTCTTCTCATCTGAGGAACAATATCTGAGCACAGAATACATGTCCTCTTTAGCAGAAACGTTCTAGCTCCTTGTCAAAAGGTGCAAAGTATGATGTATCACCTGCTGTGGGTGTAGATGAGGGTGGAGCTGGGCTTTTCTCAATAACCGGTTACAGTATAATTATACTTCACTTGTTCAAAGGCAGATGTGCAGATGTTCAGTGCGGAGAGCAAATCTGAGCAGAGGTGATCAATCAAACTGATATGAATATAGTAAGCTATGAGGATAGTAACCATATTTCCAATGAGAATGTGTGTTTTTAAGTCTAAGTATGTGCATAAACTGATATATCAGCTATTTGAAATAAGTGAAATTGATCTATAATCAGGCCTGGTTAGCCAGTAAAGGACACTGGTCGTGTTAAAAATGTACATATGCGTGAGTATTTAACAATGGCTCAGACTGATTTGTGGGTTTGGATATTGGCCTTGACAGCACCTAAGAGGAGCACAAGGTGTGTGTGTGCGTGCGCGTATGTGTACGGTTGGCAGAGAACAGGGAGACTGCGGTAGAAAAGCACTTCACAGTTCTTGCCCTCGTCTAGCAGGAACAACCCACACCACCTGCAGCCTGCCAACAGCTACTTACGCCCCGCACCAAACTAACAATGAGAGACAACGCATACATACAGAATTTTCCAATCCTGCAATTTGTCTGACACACTGCCATTTTTTGTCATTTCTATAGTTGTGCGCTATTAGTATAAGAGACACATCACATCTTGTAAGAAACTCACAAAATGGTCATCAAGACATCTAAGTGAGCTTAAAAGCTTCCCAATTTTGCATTCTGATTGACAGGAAACTCTACATTACCAAAATGAGATGTGAAGATAATGGCAAAGCCATTATATCCTGAAAATAATGTAAATAACATTCAGGATGCTTTGACAGCGTAAAAAGGAATCTCTAGGCCTTGAAACAGAAGCTCAAACCTGAGAAGTAGATTGTGATAAATAAAAAAAACTACAGAAATTAAGTAATCAAATAAGGTAAACTTTTATTTATTTATTAAATTAAATTTAAAAAATATATATATATTTTATATATATATATATAATGTTAAAATAAGTGTATTATGCCTCGGTGAAGGTTGCATTTATTTGATCAAAATACAATAAAAACAATAACATTGTGAAATATTAAGATAACTGTTTTTTATTTTAATATATTAATTAATTTATTAATGTCCATATTCGTCAACCTTCAGCATCATTACTCCAGTCTTCAGTGCCACATGATCTTTCAGAAATCATTTTAATATGCTGATTTGGTGCTTAAGAAACATTTCTTATTATTATAATTGTTGAAAACTGTGATATATTTTTCAGGATTCTTTGATGAACAAAGTTTAAAAGACTCTTAAATCTTTTGTAACATTATAAATGTCTGTCACCTTTGATTAACTTACAACTTCCTGGTGTATTAAAAGTAATCTTTTTTTTTTTTTTTAAGACAATTCTTACCCCAAAACATTTGACAGAATACTCGACACAAAAATACACTGAACACGCAAATATTAGGTGACACGATGCATTTTCAGTTATATAACAGCTTACTTTCCAGTACTGCATTAAATTAAATTACCTCATGACTTATTTCTCTTGACTGCATAAAATTAATTGAAAATCAATCAAACAAATCTAATGCATAATGCTCCATGTAAACAGATAGAAAGAAAGACCTTTATATTTACAGGCTTCAATAGTTGGCGAGAGCTTCAATGTTAAATCTGAGAAAAAATGTCACGGTGGAGCTGAGGAGAGGTTTGCTGCAGACATCTCGTGTCAGCTCAGTGATAGCTCACTGACGGCTCATTGACTGCTCTGACTTTTATTCATCACTGTGAGTGCTGACGTCAGACAGGACCAGCTCCCCAGAGGACTGCGGCCCACATCTCAATGAGCTGAGTGCTCGGTTACTGTACGTGACGCATGGCATAGAAGCTCTCCGTGGATGAATGTTTTCCGCGACAGACAAGACATCTCTGGTGAAGTGAGGTCAACAGACCAGGCCGCACAGTGAGGGTTAATGAAAATAAGTAATAGCTGCAGATGGAGTCATGGAAATATTGATTTAAGTTTCTCAATTACTGTCCATCAGAACAGATGTCATTAAATTGCAGGTTTTGCAAAAAAACTAAACGGACGAAAAAAAAACATCAGAGATCACAAAACGATCACAGAAAGTTAGACGAAAGTTAGATGATATAGGCTAAAGATATCTCAGTATTGTTCAGCATTTTGGAAATATATGATATATAACTTATATTTATGTATTTGCTCCGAAATGGTAGCCTGGGTTTCCCCATACTGCCTTACCGCAGCGCGATTCAATTCACGCTGAAAGGCAGTATGGATACCATGGCCCAGATTTTCGCCTCATTTAGGGAACCAATCACAGAACGGGATCACAGAACGGGGAGGGAGCAGCAAGACGATGACGACATATGTTGGCAGGCGCATTTGATAGACATTCTTAGCACCCAATAAACGGCGCCGGGCATTCGTAAACCACGCCTCAAATACGAGAAAATGTACATGTGGTTCCCAGACCCAAGTCTCAACGAGAATTGGGTCTGGCGTTAGCCAGGCTACCGAAATGGCTAAAAATGCAGAAAAACAGTAATATTGTGAAATATTATTGCAATTTCACTCTTCCCTATTTTTTTTTATATTTTAAAAAATATATATATATATTTTTTATATTTTTAAGATTTTATATTTTTCAAGATTGATGTAGTATTAAACAAGCAAATCTCAATATTATTCAGCCGTTTGGCAATATTTGATATATAACTTATTTTTATGTATTTGCTCTGAAATGGCTAAATTTTTCTATTTGATCAGAAGTATGATACATTTTAAACTAACACCCACTGGAGATTCAAGTAGATTTTTTTGTGAAAAAAAGTTAAACTAAAAAAAAAAAAATTTATATAAAAGAAAAATTATAAAAAAAAGTATACATATATATATATATATATATATATATATATATATAGAGTCAAAAACAACTAAATGAACACTCGAACAAATTATATTTCACTTTAATTTAGATTTACCAATATAACAAAATTTGTCAATAATCAGCAATATTTACCAACACATATTTTAATAGATCATTGTAATACATGTGATGACAAGTTATGAATAATTCTGTGATCACTTAAAATGCACATAACATTGTTTTATTACGATGTGTCATTTTTTTGGACTACTTAAGCTTACAGTAATGCTTTTTGCTGCATTACTGAACTTTCTCCAAATATTAATTTCCTTTTAGCCACTTATTGAAAGGAGATCATGGGAGGATACGTCTGGATTAGGTGGAATGGAAATGGAAGCTAAACTGGATTTGAACCCAAGTTGCCTACAGTATATGAGCACTATAGTGAAGACTGAAGTCAATAAGTGTTGCCCACAGTAGTGTGTTTTGGCGAGTTTACCTGGTTGGGGATGTGCAGGTTGAAATCCAGGCCACACACAAACTCTGAGTGGTGCTCCAGTGTCTCCAGCAGTGGCTGGTTCTTGGAGTAGTCCCAGAATCTGTGGACGCAGAGCAGCAGAAGGCAATCATGCTAATTGAACGGCCGTTTGTCTTTTCTGACGGGGCAGCGGCTCAAAGCCCTGACGCAGCCCTGGCTCACCAGGCCCCGACTGATCCATTCAGCAAATGTAATTAAATCACCTCTCTGGAAAAAAAACTCCCTGTCTAAAAGAAAACATTAGGCAGGCATTAATACTAACATTGCCATAGAGCAGAAGTGAAGGATATTATTTATAAGCACAGATTTTCACCCACAGTCAGGACAGAAAAATGCAAATGACCAAATTCAAATTAAATACAACTACATAGAGCTGCACAATTAATCGTTAAAAGATCACAATCTTGATTCAAACACTCGTGCGATCTTATTTCTAAATGACATTGATTCGGCTAGATGTCTATTAAAGGTGCCCTAGAATGGTTTTTATTTTTATTGTATAATGTTTTCTGGGTTGCACTTATAATGTTAGTATGTTTTTTAGATCAAAAATAAAAGGCATTTTTCCTAACCTGATTTTAGCCTCTGATGTGAACGCTCTGTTTGAAGGGGCGTGTCTGCTGTGTGTAACCGGCCTCTGCTGTGATTGGCTGACATGCTTGCATATGAAATAGCTACGTATTACATGTGAAACTCTCTCGAATACTTTTACTACAGATATTATACGTTTTTACTCTTACAGCTATCGAGATTAACGAATCGTGAGATGTTTTTAAAGTATTTAGATCTATTCCCATCACATAAAATGTTGCCGTGATGAGCATTGAGCAAACAGATGACAGTGTGTTGATCGCAAAGAATGAAGATCTTATCATTGCATGCAACGCAGTTTCTGCACTCTCTCTAATGCTTTCACCAATGCAAACACGATGATATAAATACAGTATTGAACGATTTTGAGAGAGATTACCTGTCTGAACTTGAACAATTACACATCAGAAAGTGTTGCTTGGTAGCTCGATCGATATATTTTCAGCCGTTCATCGAGGCCAGCTCTGTATTGGCCCAAGTTGAGGAAACAGTCTCGTCGGTAAAATGTTTGGAAACTTCCAGAGAAAATAAAATTAACCCATTGTTTCTTCAGAGGCTCGAATGAAGGGACTAAATACCTTTGTGTTCATTTGTACATCCAAACACTGAACAACTGCCATGCTTCGGCTCCGCAGTTCCTACTGTCATTGAACATGGGCAGGCATATGCAAATTGTTGGAGTCGTACATATTAATGATCCCGACTGTTGCGTCACTGTCGGTGTTATGTGGAGATTCGCCTATTTTTCAGGGGTGTTTTTCAAAAACGAGATTTAAGTAAGAAGGAGAAAACAATGGTGTTTGAGACTCACTGTATGTCATGTCCATGTACTGAACTCTTGTTATTTAACTATGCCAAAATGAATTCAATTTCACATTCTAGGGCACCTTTAAACCTTTGAGAAATACAAGTATTATTATTTCTGTGTAACAATAACTCAAATGATCACAGAAGTGCTGGGATAAAAGTTTATAGTTCGGATATAAATACTGATGTTTATGGTAGCGTAGATTAAATCACCTATTGAAAGTAACTCGACGCTTCAAATAAAGATAGCATCAATTAAATCGTTACACCAGTTGGTGGCAACATGTGACTATGTATTTGTCATTGAATTATTCATTCAAGACATTTGTTCAAAAAACACTGATTCATCCAGTAATGAAACAAGTGAAGTCTTTATGAGTGAGTCATTGAATCATTCTTTCAAACTGGTTAAAAAAAAAAGATAATAATTCAAATTATTTAAATATTTTTTTATATAGACTGCAGCAATAAAAGTTTTGTCAGAACCTCTAGTATTTCACATGTTATTTAGTTTAGATGTCTATTCAGAATCAAGGGAAAATCGTAATCTCTTATTTTGAGTGTAGTAGGATATTCAGAACACTGATATCTGTCGTACTTCATTTAAAGCAATGCATCAACATCAACCTAAACAAACTGTCATCACTGAAATAAAGAAAGAAAGAAAGAAGCAGAGAACAATACAGCAAAACTAATATCCCAGCCTAATTAGTTGTTAAATAACACACAGAAAGACAATCTTCCTTCTGTATAGCACCCCGTATTAGCAACTGCTATCATATAGCAACTCCGAAAAGCCAGCTGTTATGTATGAAAGAGGACACCTTATCTCCTGTAAACGAGACCTGACAGATCTAAAAGAGACTGGGTTAAGTAAACAGCTAGGTGTGTGTGGCAGCAGGTGCTCACATGTTCTTTCGAACACAAACCCTTCAAAAAGGCTTTGTATTTAAATAAACACACTTTTCTCTTTAATGCAAGGGAACAAAAAAGATTCATGTTGTTCTGTTCCTCCAGCGGAAATCACTTCTGGTTATTACCTCACGGCCGGTATCATCAGTTTACTCTGAATGTAAAACTAATTAAATGACACCTTGGTCAAGTATGAGTGCCTGTTCTATTCAAACAGCAAATTTCCTGTAATCATTAGAATTGATTTCTATGAAAGCAAAAACGCAAATACCAGTTCTAAAGCAAATTAGCTATAATTGATCTTAAATTAACTGAGAAAATGACAACAAAGTTCAACAAATATAACATTTTCAATTTAAAAACTTTTCATTTAGGTACAGTAATACTAATATAGCTCCTTGTGCAATTTGTACATGGCCATTCACAATGACTGCAATTTTATGGAAAATCTGATCATAAATGAGAAGTATTGCAACAAATATTAAATTTTTACAACAAATATATAAATTGCACTGCAAAAGACAAAAGATGTGAGCGCAATGGTCAAGCACATCTGTCTAGCGTGTGTTTATATAAAGAAACAATAGAAAAGTATCTCAGTAGAATGGAAAAATGCGTTCTGTGTGAGCCGGCCCCAATTCAAATAACCACTCGTTACAACCAAGGTCTGCAGAAGAGCATCTCTGAACACACAACATGTCAAATCTTGAAGCAGAAGAGCTACAGCAGCAGAAGACACACTGGTGACACTCCTGTCAGCTGAGAACAGGAAACTGAAGCTACAACTTGCACAGGCTCACTAAAATTGGACAATAGAAGATTGGAAAAACGTTGGCTGGTCTGATGAGTCTTGATTTCTGCTGTGACTTTCAGATGGTCGAGTCAGAATTTGGCGTAAATAACATAAAAGCATGGATCCATCCCACCCTGGTGGTGGTGTAATGGTGTGAGGGATATTTTCTTGGCACACTTTAGGCCCCTCAGTACCAATTGAGCATAATTTAAACATCACAGCCTACCTGAGTATTGATGCTAATCATGTCCATCCCAGTGTACCCATCTTATGATGGCTACTTCCATCAGGATAACACACCATGTCACAAAGCTCAAATCAGCACATGCCAGTGAGTTCACTATACTCAAATGGGCTCCACAGTCAACAGATCTCAATCCAACAGAGCACCTTTTGGATGTACTGGAATGGGAGATTCACATCATGGATGTGTATCCGACAAATCTGCAGCAAATGTGTGTCAATGTCAATATGGAATCAAGTAACATCTAAGCCACAAAGAATTAAGGCAGGGATGGTGAGTATATATATATATATATATATAAATATATAAATGTTAATTGAATTTTAGAATATATAAATAAATTTAGAATATATAAATAAATATATAAATTGAATTATATAAATGTTAATTGAATTTTAGAATATATAAATAAATTTAGAATATATAAATAAATATATAAATTGAATATATAAATGTTAATTGAATTTTAGCATACATACTCTCCCCACCACACACATAAACATACATTTATTACCGTTATATCAGCTTTTTGGATGTATGAATAATTTAATAAGGGTTTCTTTGTCTTGTTTTTACTAGGAATCTGGGTGGTATAAAAAGGTTTAGATTATCGTACTACACAAATTCGCAGTGTTTATTTACGGATTGGCCGGCAAATTTAGCCTCCAGGCTTAGATAAACACGTTTAAACAATAAGGTGACTAGCATCGATGGAAGGAAGATCAAACTCACCTCTAATAAGACCACTGCTCAATGTGCAAGTCAATTCTCATATTAAAAGCTTGTCAGCCCAGATAAAGTACTCTCTGAAATCTTTCTCCAACAGCCTTTTTAGGGACAACAACCATCCATCCCTCTATCAATTATGGGGCTCTCACAACAGAACAGACTAACTAACTTGTTTTCCATTTTCAGAACAAGTTAAGCTTTATCTTTTTCCCTTAGTATATAAAAAAAAAGAAAAGAAATACGTAGCAGTATTTTTGTTAAAGCACTTAATTTTTCTCAAAGAGCCTGGAACATTACTAGTCTGGCAGGAGCATAAAATGCAATGTCAGTCTTCTGTTAACTATAGTATTATAATTAGTATGTTCTTCAAAGGCCTAAAAATAACTCTGAGACTTTATCACAATTAACGGTTATTAAGACTCCAAGGGTATATTTGTATAAAACTAATTTGTGGTTTCTTTATCAAATTACAGCGACTAGGCAGCCAGCAATCTTGGAAATAATGAAACCAAAAATTGGCTTTTACTTTACAACAGTGATTTCTGCTGATACGTCCTTGACGGTCCTATTAAAGATCATTCTCCCTGTGCAAAAATGCAATAATCTCCACGCTCAATAAAAGCACAACCATGCACTAACAGAATAAACCCACTGCAAAAGGAAATAAAACAGTCTACCCTGCAATGAAATCAATGAATTTTACAACCCCGTTTGATGGCAAAGGGATCAGTTCTTCTGCAACTGTGCCAGCAATGCAGACTTCACCATTCATCCAAAGGCCACTAGGAAAGATCATCTGTCCTCAACATGGACGAGTAGATTTGAATAGTTAAGGGAAAACTGTGGAAAGGTTCTTTAGAAATCTTACTGTTTTTTTTTGGATGGAAGACACATCATTTCAGAAAGAAACTCTCACAGGAAAGAGAGAACAATAACATATCCAAAAATTGACTCATTGTGGCTGTGTTTAATTCATCCAATCATACAACACTTCAGTTCCAATCCTCCAATTTGCTAGGACAATTTTGAACTAGGTTTCTAGAACTGTATATAAAAAAAGTAGCAAACATGCTGTTGTGTTAACAGTCAGAAGAACAGAACAGATGCATCTGTGGTCAAACATTTGGCTTACCTGACTGTGAAATCATAAGAGCAGGTTGCGAGGACGGTCTTGTAAAATGGGCAGAACTAGAAAGGATGGGCAAATGAAAGAAGAATTAATATACAGTGGCTGCTGGACAAAAAAAAAAAAAAAAAAATGGATGTGCATGCTGATATCTTTATCAATAACCACAGCTTAAAATGTGATATTTACACCAAAGCTGAACGTGGCCCAAATCCTTTCATCATTTAGTAGATAGTATAAACAACAAAAAAACACTCAAATGTGTTAAAATTTCTGCTTTAATATTTTTCAGAGTAAGTGTCACGGTCATGTTTAGTTTCTGTCTAGTTTAGTTTTCGGTCAACGGGTGGGTCTCAATCAGCTCCCCAGTACAGTAACCAGGGCACTGATCAGGGAGTCGGCCATTTTAAGGGCTGTCTCATCAAGTGCACTGAAACGTTTGTTCCCTTAACGGAAGTTTTGAAGCACAAAACATAAATCACGTGAGCCAACCCACTACACATAATGATGATGTACAAACCATTATTTAATAATATTTCAGCACAAACATATCGCTAGACAGGTAATGAACTAATGAACATAATCTAGCTAACATTTATAGTTCATTTACAGCTGAAATGTTACAAGTATTTGTAACAAGCAAAGTATTTATAATGTATTTTAAATAACATAAAAAAAACAATGTAAGAAAGATATCAGTTCTGGTGTTGATCATAAATACCAGTTGTTGTACAATGAGGACATTGTCCTGTCGTCGGAAACAGAGCCATCAGTGTCCCAATGTGTAGTGAGCCATGGTCCTTACCAGAGCCTGAATTCATGAACACGATATACTGATTCATGCCCTAGAAGGAAGCTAGGGAACTGATTGAGACACACCCCTCAGGAGAAACCTGGAGGATTTTTCAGAAAAAACGATACTCAGTTTAACTGCTAAGGACAAACAAGCGACTAATGAACGGCTATCAAAAAACATAAAAACAGTTGTTAATCATCCAGGTAACAATACACAGCATTAAGATTCAAGGATATGTCAACTTTTGAACTGGTTCATTTGTGTAAATTCCGTTATTATATTGTCTTGTGGACTAGATGTCAACGTGTTATGTGAAACAGCTTATTCAGAACAGTACTAAATACATAACATGAAATTTGTATGTTCCCTCACTTTCTCTCTCTCTATATATAATTATTATAAATAATAATAATGATAATGGATTTGAGCAGAAAAGCAGAGCTTGAACAGTCTGGTTTGAGGTGTAAACATAGACATTTTACGTAATTTATGATTATGAATTTATTATTAATTAAAATACAATGGTCAGTGATTTCCTAGAAATGGGAACATTAGACATTCCCCTTCAGATCAGCCAAATTCTATACTTGCTAGCAAGCTAAAATGATTTGATCAACTTAGGTCTTGGAGATCTATATTCACATCACAAATATTGTCATTACCCTACAGAAAGAGTTTTTTGATAATCTGCAGAACAGTAAATGTGAAAGACAAGGAATTAACCTCTTCATCACTGACACAGTATAAGATGACATAATAATAATAATAATAATATAAAAAGTGTTCATTTCAAGGCTATTTGATATCATTATATTCAGCAACACACAATCTCATGCTTCACAGCCCTCCTCTATTCCCAGTGTAATAGTAAAACTGTGTTCGTAGCTCCTTATTTCACACATTTCAACATTACCTGGAAGCTGAAAGCAAAACCATTAACTTGAAACAGCTTGTGATTTCTCCCTGACCTAGCTGGAGTGGTTTTTATTCCCACAGCTCCATTTGGAGATACAAGGATCCTCAAGTGGCATAAAATCAAACGGAAGGAGTATTTGTGTATGTTTTGTTCACAGGTTTGGCAGCAGGCTGGTCAGGTGCAAACTTGAGTGCACTGAACTCTTTAATCGGCATTATTGCTGACTGTTTGCACACTCAAGCGCTCAAATTTTCTCCAAATCAATTACACAGATCCCTAAAGATAATCTGTTTATATACTGAAATCCATAGCTGTCACATACAGTACAGAAATACGCTTTGAGTTTCACACAGAAAGAAGCTGCTGCAAGCCTCAATGTTCAACAGACTTGTTAAGTTCATTTAAGTCAAAGCAATTACTAAACTAATGCAACATTGAACGCAGATGTAGTAAGATTCTTCACCCTTTATCCAGCTGAATATTTTGAACCGTTATGTGATGTTACTTTATGGCGCCCTTTACACAAAGTTTGCATGGCCCTTGAAATCACATGACTCAAGACACTCTTTTGAAGAAATTAAGACCAGCTTTTGAACTAAAATACTAAAAATTAGTTGGCCATCCAACTAAAAATACCTTTACTCTGCGGATGGCGTAAGAATGGCCCATCATTTGAGCTAAAGGATTTCGGATGTTCCTTAAGTCCCACACTCGGAGACTGCAGTCCACGGCTCCAGTGACCAGAACATTCTGAGAACATAATAGAAATTAGAGAAAATGTCATTTCAGATCTTGTTAGATAATTGAAAGACAATATGAATGGAATTAAACACTACTTCGCACCATTTCATTTATACAGCATACAAGTTTTGTTTTAAATAGTATGTGCAGTATACAGTAAACTACATTGTTGGTCACATGACTCCATTCCATCACATGCTTAATTTAATGTGGTATTAGTGGTATCCAGTTATCGTCTCAGAAATACAAAGGTTTTAATCAAATTTCCATCAAAATGCTTAAAATACACAAGTTTGGAGTCACTAAGATTTAAAAAAAAAGATATTAATACTTATTTTAATTTATACAGCAAAGGAACATTAAATTAATCAAAAGTGATTACAAAAAAAGTTAAAATAAATGCTGTTTCTTTGAGTTTTCTATTCATCAAATAATCCTGAAAAAAAGTTTTCACAAAAATATTAGATAGATTTCAACAAATGTTTCCTAAGCATCAAATAAGCATATTAGAATGATTTCTGAAGGATCATGTGACACTGAAGTGCCACATCATTACAGAAATAAATTAAATGTTACAAAATATTAAAATAGAAAAGGTTCTAGTAATATTTCACAATATGACAGTTTTTCAAATACAGTAGTCAACATTTGAAGTGGATCAAAACCTTTCATCAAAGTTATACATGAATTTTGAACAATACCCGTTCTTGTCTTAGGACAACTTTGATGAACTGTTTTGATCCACTTCAAATGTTGACTACTGTAAATGCAGCCTTGGTGAGTATTAGAGACTTAGCCAGCCTAAACTTTTGAACAATAGTTTATGTTATTTTATAACAATAGTTTATGTCTTTTGAACAATAGTTTATGTTATGTTATTTCAAATTACACTCACCGGCCACTTTATTAGGTACCCCATGCTAGTAACGGGTTGGACCCCCTTTTGCCTTCAGAACTGCCTCAATTCTTCGTGGCATAGATTCAACAAGGTGCTGGAAGCATTCCTCAGGGAGTTTGGTCCATATTGACATGATGGCATCACACAGTTGCCGCAGATTTGTCGGCTGCACATCCATGATGCGAATCTCCCGTTCCACCACATCCCAAAGATGCTCTATTGGATTGAGATCTGGTGACTGTGGAGGCCATTTGAGTACAGCGAACTCATTGTCATGTTCAAGAAACCAGTCTGAGATGATTCCAGCTTTATGACATGGCGCATTATCCTGCTGAAAGTAGCCATCAGAAGTTGGGTACATTGTGGTCATAAAGGGATGGACATGGTCAGCAACAATACTCAGGTAGGCTGTGGCGTTGCAACGATGCTCAATTGGTACCAAGGGGCCCAAAGAGTGCCAAGAAAATATTCCCCACACCATGACACCACCACCACCAGCCTGAACCGTTGATACAAGGCAGGATGGATCCATGCTTTCATGTTGTAGATGCCAAATTCTGACCCTACCATCCGAATGTCGCAGCAGAAATCGAGACTCATCAGACCAGGCAACGTTTTTCCAATCTTCTATTGTCCAATTTCGATGAGCCTGTGCAAATTGTAGCCTCAGTTTCCTGTTCTTAGCTGAAAGGAGTGGCACCCGGTGTGGTCTTCTGCTGCTGTAGCCCATCTGCCTCAAAGTTCGACGTACTGTGCGTTCAGAGATGCTCTTCTGCCCATCTTGGTTGTAACGGGTGGTTATTTGAGTCACTGTTGCCCTTCTATCAGCTCGAACCAGTCTGGCCATTCTCCTCTGACCTCTGGCATCAACAAGGCATTTCCGCCCACAGAACTGCCGCTCACTGGATGTTTTTTCTTTTTCGGACCATTCTCTGTAAACCCTAGAGATGGTTGTGCGTGAAAATCCCAGTAGATTAGCAGTTTCTGAAATACTCAGACCAGCCCTGCTGGCACCAACAATCATGCCACGTTCAAAGTCACTCAAATCACCTTTCTTCCCCATACTGATGCTCGGTTTGAACTGCAGGAGATTGTCTTGACCATGTCTACATGCCTAAATGCACTGAGTTGCCGCCATGTGATTGGCTGCTTAGAAATTAAGTGTTAAGGAGCAGTTGGACAGGTGTACCTAATAAAGTGGCCGGTGAGTGTATATTAATACTTAAAAAATAATCCTAATCTTGTTTAATGTTAGCCTGGATGCCAGCCGAACTTAGCCCTGCCGACAACATTTGAGGTCGGGAAGTTCCTCAAGTCAATTCTGACTAGAATCTGAGTATGACGACGTCAGTCTAGTTTAATGTGCCATTTGTATGAACACTGTTTTTCTGGATAAAGAACAAACTTAAATAAATAGTATAGCAGTACATCATTTTAAACATGCCTTATTCCTGAACAGATGCCTAGGGAAATATTCACATCACATTATATCTATCTTCCTTAAGTGCTCTGAAAACTTCTGTACACTTACACTTTCAATATAGCATCACAAGCTGTGTTTTGAAACTCAAATCCCATTTGTGCCCACAGACAGTGAATGAACTGAATGAGAAATACTCACCTGGTCGTATTTGCACCAATCACAGCTGAGGGCTTCAGCCCTGTGTGCAGGAATGGCCAGCCTGCAGGATCCCGCTTTCACATCCCAAACTCGCAGTGTCCCATCCCCTATAGCAACAGACATGAACATCAATTCTCAAGCTTCAGATCTTTAAATCTTATAAAAAGCCACAAGATTTCTCACATAATTTCCCAGTTTGCGACCTCAGCAGAATCCTCTGAACCATAACATTAATTTCAAGGGCCACTTGCACTCAGCATGAATGAACCCAGGGCAAGGGCGCAGAGGGAAATGTCACTGGCCAGTCCTCTGTACGCTACACAGGACACAGATTTCTAAAGGGAATTTCTCTTGTCATATCTCTTTTTATGCCTTTTATCTTACCTTCTTGAAGCACAGAATTTCTATCCTGAAGTAAGCAGTAAATCATTCACTTTTTAAGTATAAATGTAGTATTAACAGCCTGGTGAAAAATGTTCATATGATCCCTAAAACCATAGGTCCCACTTTGAATAACCTAGGATGTTCCAAAAAAATCTGAAATAACTATATATCGTGCAGAAGCTTAAAGCATTAAGTAAGCACCACATATCATATCTGGAAAGCTCACAGACACAGACAGTAATGAATATTTAATGGGATGAAACTGAAGTTGCGATAGTCTTTTCTTCCATATTGTGATGTCTATATATGCAAGTGAAACGGCTTCTCAGACAAGAAAAACTGTAGGGTGGGACTTGATTTTGTTCATAAGGAATTGATTGGATGGTTGTGGTTTGCTACTGGTGTGATGTCATGTGAGTGACAGGTTGTCCCGCCCTCATGCCAGCAAACACGTCATCAGAGAAGAGAAGAGAAGGAAGCTATTTTGATTAAACATTAGAGGACACATGAATTAAAAAGAAAATGATATGCACATATAAGTCATTTATAATAAATACGGCAATATTCCATAAAGAATAAGAATGGTCAGTTTGGATTTTGTGGTGACCATTTAAAAGTTTGGTATGCATCTCATCTTGTACCATGTGCCTCAAATAGCAACACACTAGCTTGGTAGCACACAAACAAAAGTCTGGAGTAAATATGTTCAAAAAGTATGTCTCCATCCTAAATACAGCATCAAAATACATTGCATTTATTGACAATCCAATAGATCGCCATTTAAATTAATAGCCCTACTCTAGTTAATTACATCTCAGGAGACTTATGCCATTGACTATTGTAACCCCTATTGATTTGGTGATCTTCAACTGATGGAATAAATAAAAGTCCCTCTGAAGTGTGACCCGCAGGGAGTTCCTGCCTGAGCTGCGCAGTCACAATAAATTAAGCCTATCCCATAAACACTTTAAAGTACTCTAGGAAGATTTAAACAAAGTGCTGTTTTTGTATCATGATATACTGCAACATGGTTCCATTTTAACATTGTAGCATCAGGAAAAAGTGTCAGAGAATCTAAAATATGGGACCAATGGATATGATTAAGATTTTTCTTTTTGTAATTCGATAGTCTTACCAAACTTTGCTATGCCTATTGCCTACATTTAAAAAAAAAATGCTTTTTATGTATAGATTTTATGATTTTACCCTTGTCACAGAAGCAGACTTTGATTTTAAAATATGAAAATCCACCATACAAATCTTAATTTTTTTAAATTATGAAAAGGTTAACAGAGTAAACCATTTCAGCAAATATTGTGTGAAAATAATTTATTCAAATCCTCAACTAAGGCCCCACCACTCCAGCTCCAAAAGCTGATGAGAATATGTCAGAAAACATCACGAACAAGGCCTCAATATGTAGGAGGCAGCTTGTAGATGGAAATAAAAATTGTTTCAAGGTTTTGGGTTAGATTAGTTATGTCAATATTTCAATGAGCTGAAGTTTAACAATAACTTTGATATGTGGTCTGCTTTAGGCACTTCTATTTTAATTATAGCGGAACAGATCTCTTACTGAGATTGTTGGCATGCAAGCGTTTTGCATTAAAGATTTCACTGGCATCCCCGTCAGAGAAGCCAGGGCTCCTGCCATCACTGCATTGAGCGGGAGGAGGTGAAATCTCTGATAAGGGAGGTGCTGAAATTGTTTCAGAGGCACTTCTAGTCTGTTGAATACATTATCAGATGACATAACAAAATTGAAAATCTAAGTAAGATTAAAAAGATTTACACTACTATATACACACACACAACCCAATATGTGACCCTGGATCACAAAACCAGTCTCAAGTCTCATGGGTATATTTGTGGCAATAGCCAACAAAACACTGTATGGGTCAAAATGATCGATTTTTCGATTTCACGATCCATGAAGATATTTAGTAGATTTCCTGACTTAAATATATCAAAATTTTATTTTTGTAAGTGGATGCAGCACAATCGCCAACAGAAATGGAAACCTTTAAAGGCGATTTTCTCCATATTTAGATTTTTTTGAACGCTCAGATTCCTGATTTCAAATAGTTGTATCTCTGCCAAATATTGTCCTATCCTAACAAATTTATTCATTTATTCAGCTTTCAGGTGATGTGTAATTCTCAATTTAAAAAAATGGACACATAAGACTGCTTTTGTGGTCCAGCGTCAAACAATATACATACATATTATTACAATATAAAATAACTGTTTTCTATTTTAATACATTTTAAAATGTAATTTATTCCCGTGATGACAAAGATTAATTTTCAGCATCATTACTCTAGTATTCAGTGTCACGTGATCCTTCAGAAATGATTCTAATATGATGATTTGCTGCTCAAGAAACATTTATTTCTATTATCAATGTTGAATTGTTGTGCTGGTTAATAATTTTGTGGAAATTGTGAAACATTTTTGTTTCAGGATAGCTAAATGAATGGAGATTTTTTTTAATTGAAATCTTTTGTAACGTTATAAATGCCTTTACTATCACTTTTGATCAATATATAATGTGTCCTCGCTGAATAAAAGTATTGATTGACTGACCCCAAAAACTCATTTAATAAAATGAATTTAATATATATTAAATTAACTTGATTTAGACCCTAATATGAGATATTATACGATTAAGAGAGAATTGTATTATTAATATTTATTTAAATATTCATACAATGAAATATGCCAACATTACATTACACAGCATGAACTAGCAAATTCTGTGTATTCTTTGTCTGACCAAAGACCTGCAAGCAATGGAGTCATGTGGAGATACTGACGTCAGTGTCCATGCAAAGACTGGTCAGACTGAAATTCCAAAATACCAATTTGGCATTTGCATAACGAAGAGACACAAGGAATGCAACTTTCTGCAAGCCTGATGCTTATAAATAAACTCTTTCAGAGTCACAACTGGCCCTCTTAAATCTGTGCATGAAAGCTGTGGAAAGTTGCCACATACATGGAAAGTGAAAACCTGATGTTGGCTTTATGTTATTTGCTTAAATAAGTGGTTTCTGTGATGAGGAAAGCCAGCACATATATAACTTAAACATCTTTGCTGAGGCGGCATTTCATGAAAACCGCTTCTCCCATGATCACATTCGGCATTAGGTACTGGGATTTAGTATTGATTTTCAGACACATCTCATTACACACATGGTGTCAACATTTAATAGCAAAAGAAAAGGGTCCTCCATCAGCAAAGGAGGGTGCTATTCTTACTTCAGCTCCCGAGGAGGGCTTAACTCAATATGAATGAACATGAATGAGTTTTTTTTTTATGCATTATGATCTTCCAAGGAACCATAAGTAGGCTTCATGTGTGTATGTGCAATGCATTCAGGGCCAGGCTTTAAATGTTTGATGCACAATAAAGGGTGCCTGACTCCTCATCACCGTTCATGCATAAAATGCATTATAAAGGGATGCATATCTCCATTGGTGCTCCATAGAAAAAAGAAAATTAAGGTTTGCAATGACGTGAAGGTGAGTAAATGATGGCACAATTTTCATTTCTAGATGAACTATTCTTTTTAGACACTGAGATCACATCAGCAGTAAGTGGGTGCTGCAGGCCCAATGTGCTTCTGATAAGATCACAGCAGAGCTGTTTGGAGCTGATGAACCATGGGCTCTGATGGCAAAGCCTGCTGGTTTAGAGCTGCAATGTGGTCATCTAAAAAAGACGTACTCGTGAGACCCTTGTGAGACTTCTGACACACGTACACACATAGACAGATCATCACTGTGCAAGCAAAAAAAAAAAAAAAAAGCTAATATTCTACAACAAAAAGCAGATTACTAATTCTAAAAAAAAGGCACATATAAATTTTTTTTTTGTTGAGAAAACAGAATAAGGGAATTTAAAGTCGAAATATTTAGAGAATAAAGTCGAAACATAACGAGAATAAAGTCGTTATATTTTGAGAATAAAGTCAAAACATAAGAGAATACAGTCTTCAGTAGAAGTTCTTTGTCATTGTTGGTTTGATTGTGTGTGTGTGTGTGTGTGTGTGTGCGTGCGTGTGTGTGTGTGTGTATGTGTGTGTGTGTGCGCGCGCGCAAATTATTGGGACAAAATGTCCCCACAAAGATAGCAATATCTGAAATCCTTGTCCTTGTGGGGACAGAATCCTAGTCCAAACTTTATGTGGCACATTGACTTGAAACAATGTGTTTTCGTGCTCGTCTAGAGGCAACCGACGCCATCTGGGCCGAGAACACTTAACAGTAACCGTACTGTCTCCCTCCCTGTAAATACGTTCTGGATACATTATAAGTGTATTTATAAGTGTATCACTTGGGCGGTTCCCGTGATTTCCTCAGATGTAGGCTAATATTACATAACCGCTGGTGGTGGTGGTTGAGGAGAGCTTGATATGATTGTAAAGCGCCTTGGGTGTAGACATGAAAGCGCTATATAAATGCCTCATTCATTAATTCAAAAGCTGGATATCTCCATCCAGTCTGAAAAGTGTTTTCACCTGTAAAGTCTATTCCGGCGCAGTATATTTTGTAACGTCCTAAAACAAATGCAATAGATTGGCACCTGTATTTCCTTTTGTTGAAATGTAACCCCCTTTTTGTTGAAATGTTTCCTTTTGTAATGCATTCATTTCTTTCTTCTGTTGAATATAAAGGAAAATATTTTAAAAGAATGTTGGTAACCAAACAGTAGGAGAGAGAACTTCTTTTGAGGTTTAGAACAACTTGAGGGTGAGTAGGCAATCAATGATTCATAATTTTTTTCATCAATCATTTTTTGGGTGAACTTTAACTACGTTTACTTTGGGCTATTTTCACCACAGTTAATTGTACTAAATGAACAGATTAAATTCAAATTCAAAACTAAAGAAAAAAAGCGAGCTGAAGAGGATGATGAAAGCTCGCTGCTGACCTCATGGGGTGAATGATGGTACTGATGAGGTCAATAATTTGGCTACTAGACATAATTAAATAACACAAGTTCAGTCTGCACCTCAATTTGTTTTTTCTGTTAATTATATTGAGGGGAATGAGATTTTGAAATGGTGCTACATGTCTCAATACACAAACTGTATTTCCTTATTTAGTGTAACTTTTAAGTTGTGTAATTTGCCTGTGATGCAATTTTAATGAGCCGATTATCATATACACAAACACGCAATTTACTAACAGTTTGGTTTAAGGCATTTCACTACAGGGTTATCATAGGGTTATAATATTATAGGTTATAATAACTAAAAATAAATAAAATACTTGAAAACAAAAAAATGTTAACTGATCAAATAAAATAGACAAACTTGTTTTCTTTCAGCTATTTGCCAAGGCAACATTTTCATTTAGTTTAATTTGATGTACTAAAATAACTAAAAATGAACAAAAACTATGGAGATAAAAAAAAAAACTAATAAATTACAAAAACACAAAAAATACTAAAACTTTATCTAAAATAAAAATGGGCAATATATATATTAAAAAATTCAAATTATTAATAAAATCTAGTTTCTTAATGATACGGGTGTCCAATGGTTTCAAGATCCCATACCTCCTCTTCTCATCAAAATTGTCTGTCCTCTCCCATCCATCAAAATATAATTAGCAAAAAGGCCCTTGAACTGGTAACCTGTACTGATAGTATAATACACAGCATATTTCCCAAAAAATTTTATCAGTACATGCGTTCCTTAGGAATCAAACCCATTGTGTGGGTTTACTTTGGTGTTGCTCTACCACACGCTCTACAAACTTGCATATGCATGCCTGATCACCCCTAGATTATATAGTATTTCAAGTCTGCATCCCAACACAGCAATTTTCCGAAGGAAAGCAGCAAACCTTCCAAGCTTCAAGGGAGACCAGATACGGCTCATTATCCTACCTGAGGCTGAAGCAAAGCATGCTGGGATATAAGGAGACCAGATGGTGCTGTATATGACACCCTCATGACCCTGCAGGGAGCTCACTAACTGACATCGCTCCGGATCCCACTGTGTGGAAAACAGGACAACCATGTAACATCATTAGCAGTATGTTTGATCGCCTATGCACATGAAAGAATGTTTTCATCTTTCTTTTAAAGGTTAAACAAATCTGTTTAATTTGGTATCCCAACAACAATGCATAAGTATATGGTTAGTTGCATTTAATTATTTGTATTTAGCATTGTTTAACTCGGCATGAAACGGAAGTTGCAATAGTCTTTTCTTCCCTATTGTGATGTATATATCTGAGTGAAACAGCTTCTCGAACAATAAAAAACTGTAGGACAGGACTTCATTTTGTCCATCGGAAATTAATTGGATTGTTGTGGTTTGCTATTGCTATGACAGATTGTTCTGCCCTCGCACCAAAAAACACGTAAACAGAGAAGAAAAGAGATGTTATGGAAGCTTGTGTCCACCACAGCATAATACAAAAAAAAAGTAAAAAAGTAGACTTTTTATCTCACAATTCTAACTTTTTTTCTTGCATAAAAAGTGGTGGAAACAAGCTTCCATAAGATGTTGCTGCAAGAGGGAGGGAAGTTATTATTATTAATTGTTATAATATATATATATATTTTTTTTATTATTATTATTTTTAAATAATAATTATGTGTATGGAAAATCATTTATAATACATACTGCGGTATTGCATTAAGAAATAAGAATTGCCCATTTTGATTTCATGGTGACTTTAAAGGAGTCATGAACTGCATTTATTTAAAATAAATGTAAGTTTAATTTAATGTTCTTTGAGGTCAAATTGTAATGTTAGAAATATTTTTACATAAAAAACATCCTAAATTAGAAGTAATAGACTATTTTCAATCCCGTTTTGACCCTCTCTTTCAAAAACACTCCCAGCTACATGTGTGGAATGGTTTTGATAACATCGTTATATTTACAGTTGACAGGATAACTTGCGGTGTTTCATGTATATTTGTCGCACTGTCATTCTTATATACATTGTTCATCGTTTCAGTAAAGTGAGTGCATATCAAACAATCTGTAACAGACAAAGCAATAGTGACACATGGTAAAAACATTATTACTGACACTTATGTGTTTTGACATTACTGTCAACCAGGCATAAAACTCCACTTACCACTTTTGCCGTGTGGTCCCAAGATCCTGATACCACCAGGTTATCTCCCTGTGTCTGACTCCAGTCTACTGAATACACCTGTAAGGCCAGATGTTGTGCAGTCTAGAGGTTATGAAGTGCAGGAAGCTTTAACATGCTGTTTTGGAAGTTAAAGGTGTGAACTGACCTCTTGTGTGTGCCCTTTCAGCACCTGCAGAAGACCTTGCGGGTTGGCCGTGTCCCAGATCTGCAAAGATCCATCACCTCCTGCCGTCACCAGCACATGTTCATTGTTCTCGCTCCACGTCACATCGAAGAGGCCATTATTCCAGTCAAAACTGCCCATGAGACAAAAAAGATACTAAACGATCAGTCACATCACTGACTCATATCACTGCAAGATGACATGGATTTACAATGGCCTCAAAAACATATGAATGTCAATGCATTCAAAATAAAATACAAAACCAAAATAAAATACAAATACAAATAAAGATGTTTACTGAATAATTACAAATAATAATGATGATGATGATAATAATAATACATTATATTTTGCTCAAAGAAAACAGAACCCGTTTTCAGGTTCAATACGATTTTGTTGCATTGGAACATTACTTTCATGACGATTACGAAAACTTCCAGGATATTCGTAATTCTTAATGAAAAAAGTACATTTGTAAAATACAGTTTTAATTGTATATCATAGTAATATTTGTCGAATGATTTTCTTTACCGTAAAGCAAAATAATTTCACAAAAAAACAATAACGAATAAATACATAAAACTAAACAGTAGTCTGTTGTTGTTTTTTATGGTTTTGGTGATCTATGACACACACATATTTGCAGATGCTCTATTTAATTCCCTAAAAGAGAGAAAAATACCTCCTCACAAGTGAAACATCTGCTTCTCTCTGCTCCAGCACAAGAAGTGTCCCACATCCTAAAAGACACAAAAGAGGTTTTCATTGGCATTTACGTCAATATCATCTAACCATGGTCATGCAAACTAATATTATTACCTGCTATTCCATAATACTGAGAGGAAGCACAGGCGACAGTAGAAGCGACAAAAGGTGAAACCTCCACCGCATATCCATGACGTCCTGGAGATTTAAACGACTTCATACTCTTTAATAACTAACGTTATATAATACAGAAATAACAGCGACTAGGTCATAGTAGTACTATTGACTGTAAGGTCCATCAAATATGTAATCACATGTAATAATAACCTCTTTTGTTTTAGGTAAAACGCCAAGCCCTTGTCAACAACGGCGAAAGTTCTATAAATTCCCAACAATTAATACAACAGTAGATTAAGAAAGTAATGCATTTGCCAGGTAAACTCAAATTTAGCGCAAAACATGTGTGTACCCAAGTACAGATGTTTACTTCCGTGTTTTGACTGCGTGAAGAACGCAAAGCTGTGATTGGCCGGGTGAGGATGACCCCCTCTCGGTTATTAGTTAAGTAGTTATGAATGTTTACATTAATATGCTATTTTTCCTTTTTTATTCAATGTGGTTTTATAAAATGAAAACTTGATCAGCAAATATTTTTTAAAAATACCATTCGCACGTATTTGCAAAAAACGAGTGACTGAATTTAGAACAAAAGTTGTAGCTTAAAATGATCTCGCACCAGATGGCAGCATTTCTCTGGTAAAGATTTTTTTTTGTGTGTGCCTTTTAAGAATTCGCACATCTAATCATTTAAAACATTTTGTTGTAGTGTCATCATTAATGTAGTGTCACTACTAATAACACTTAATTTAGTTTTGTGATAATACATATTATGGCACTATGATATATTCCATAGGACTAAATGATGCAATATTTCATGTATTTACGTTATGTATACATATATAGTATTTACATGGTATTCCGAGGTAGCCTATGTCAAATAATTTGTTAAGTAATATTTTACAGTATGTGCACTTACCAAAGAAAATACTGGTAGGTAACCATGGCCATGGGTTAAGTTTAGGTTTAGGGGTAGGACCTAATCATTATAATATAGGTAATGCAACATATATATATATATATATATATATATATATATATATTTTTTTAAATACACAGTATATATTAAATACCCCAGATAATCCCAAACAGTTGAGGTTGAAAAGTCTAAATGACTGTGTGCAAGCTCACTGTGCCCTTGAGTAAAGAATATGACCAGTCTGAGCTGTGAATATCTATATGCTGCTTTTATCTTGTGGTCTGGTTTATGAAGCACATCTTGTAGTAGCTAAACCATTTTCATGTGTGGAAGGTAATGAAGCTGACAGGCTTACTGACCACGTTCACACCACTGACTCTTTGCCTGTGTGATGTTTTGGGGAGATCATGTGCGGCCTTGATATATGACGGCCACTTCAAAGGCAGGGGCCCGGCGTGAGAACCAGCCGCTCTAAAGCAGATAACCGGCGGATTTATGGCCTCGCACTTTTCCCATGATTGCCGGTGGGTAGCAGGCGCTGTTTGCCTTAATCCCCATTCACTTGGAAATGCTGATACTTTTTCTCTTAAGGAATTTAATGATGTGACAGTGATTTACTAATGTAAATCTGTCTAACAGACCCTGGCATAAAGGGACTGGATTAGGCCGGCATAAAGACCCATCTTGGGGAGGAGTGACTGGTGTTGTTGTGCTTTCATGTGGTGCACACTACTGCAGTCCGACCGGCGGTTTGTTCACGCCCGCCAGAACAGCTACATAAGTTTTGACTTGAGCTGTCCCTGAGGGACCAAGGGGGACCTTGAGGGACCTTGAGGGGCCGTGCCTTCAAATAACAGTGAACAGCAAATGAGAACTGCTTTTGTTTTTAAGACATTGTTGCAGCGTCAACATACAATGGCATTGAGACATTTCATAAACAACGGGAACATATTAAAAAAAATAGTTGGTGACTAACAACTTTGACAGTTGATGTATGCTTTTATTCAATAAATGTGTTTGCAGCTTACTTAAAAGTTTGTCGACAGATTTATAACTGTTGAAGTAGCACTTATAATTGCAGTTGTTTGTTTGACTTTAGTGGCTTCTTTTGCATTATTAGAAAAACACATAAAAGAACACAAATATTTTTTTCGACCATACAATTTCAAGAACTCAAATTATGCTATGGGAAAACAATTACTTTCTCTCATAACATTCCACGATCTGTTGTGGTGAAGGCAAATGGAATGATGGTTTTATGGCATATACGCAAGAATGAAAGAAAACACTCAGTTTCTTCAGGGACATCAGTTTTTTTTCTTTTTTGCATAGAAAAAGGTTACATCTTACAGAGCGTGGTAGGGTTATTAAAAAGGTCACAAAGTTACAGTAATAGAAAATCTCACATAAAAGTATTAGTGAATGTTATTTTTAAAAAATGTCAGTAGGCCTATTGTGTAAAGTGGAGAAGATCCCGTCTCCCCCCCAAAAAACAACAACAACAACAGTAGTGATTGAAGTGCATCATACCAATTAACTCATCTATTTTCAATATAAACTCTAGTTACAATCTTACACATATACAGATTTACAAACTGGATTGTTAAATCATAGATTACAAAAATGATTCACACTTCACTTTAGTGATTATCTGCAAAACCTTTGGTTTGTCTTTGAACAAGCTGTTTTTTTAAAAAAAACTCTAAAGCTACTGTGTGTGTGTTTGTGAAAATCTGACAATATGCTTTTCTATGGAGAAATATCAAAGCATACATATCAATTGCAGCATTTTAGCAGTGTTTATGCAGGCACTATCCCATAGCGTAGTCCTTTACACAAAGTTAAAATAGTATTTCTCTTTAAAAATGACAATCACTCTTCATCCTTACGGGTGTCCACGCAGTGTGATGTGTAAAAGTCTGTCTTTCTTTCCCTCCCAGATTTGATGTTGCATATGTGCACAGGAAGAGTAGAGAAAAAAAGCCCATGGTGCTGACCAAAGCAGGCACAATAGCTGTTTTCTTTCCTTTATGTACAAAGTGTGGAAGACGTCCAGATGCAATAAGAGCAAATCCAACACTTAAAACGCTCCCACTTCAGTCCCCCACGGTCGGTATGGTTTACTGCTGCTTCCGCTGTTCCCGCTGCTCTGTTGGGATGTGGTGGATGTGGAAACGGAAGAGCTCACGGTGGAAGAAGCCACCGAAGATGCCGTTACGCTGGGGCTGAAGAGCGGGAATCCGCTGAACGACAGAGGGAAGGTTTGTGCTGCAGCTGCGGCGGCCGCTGCATGAACGGTTGCCGATATTGAAAGCAGCGACGTGGAGAGCGGCGGTACGCAAGGAGCGACGCTGCCTGTAGAGGGCGCTCTGAGTGCGGAGTCACTGTGGGTGAAGGAGGAGGTCAGCAGGGCTGCACCCCTCTGAGGAACCTCAGACAGCCTACTAGAGGAACTCTCTGAGGATGGAAGTCCGGTCTGGTGCAGAAATGCAGTGGGGATGGGATGCAAAGCGGCAGCCCAGTGATGTGGGTGGAGGGCCTGTTGGTGATGGGCTATGGATGTGGTCATGGCGGCCGCTTCCCTCTGCGAGGCGCAGCTGCTGAGGTGAGAAACCAAGCGGACGCGGAGCGGGTCGCTGGAGTCCAGACCTTCCACGGAGCTCAAATACCTCGCCACTTCAGTCAGACACTCCCGAAAGCCGATGCTCATGAAGTCCATGGCCAGAGAATGAGCATCAAAATATCCTGAAAGAGACAGAGAGAAGTGAGGCTTTATTCATGATGAATCAAATGCAACCCCACTGTGTTGGAGAGGCTAAACCTAAACAGACTAGGATTGTGACCTGACCTGTTTGTATGTTTGTTTTGTCTCCCCTCTGCTTCGGTTTTAACACTCATTGGAAAGCCCTAACAAACCCCCAACAGTGCAGCCTGTGAATGTGGCCCCACTCCCCTCCCATGGATTTATGAAAGCAAACACAATCCCAGGGTCAAGTGCTTCTTTTGTCCTGCCGGCACTTTCCCACGAGTTCAATCCTACCATTAACATTGATTTCCACTTTAATCTGATCAAAAGGGAACTCTGTGCTCAAGTTTCACTACGGTGTTAGGTGGAGTGCAAAACAGGAGCCAATAACAAGCAGTCTACCTTTTCCTCCTGTGGCCTGAAGCATCTTCAAATGATCCACTGTCATCTGCAATATTTCCGCTTTCTCTAACTTGGCAGATCCCTTGGGAGAAGAAATAGGATATGTTTTTAATGTGATAGTTTTGATGAAATAATGTGGCAACCTCCTCTTCCACTTACTCTTAATTTATTATAATCATTATTAGTCAAGAAATGAAGTATTTTTATATAGATTATACCAATGTTAATGGTATAATCAAGAAATAATACTTTCATAAAGTATATTAAAGCACACAGGGATGTGAACTCACCTGTTTTTCAAATGCTGTTGGCACCAGACGACGTAACTCTGATAAACTATTATTTATTCGGTCCCTCCGTCTTTTCTCAATGATCTGCAATATATAAAATAATCAACAATGTATCAGTATTCTAAATAAGTATTTTAAAGATTTTAACAAATATAAAAATTATCAAAAAATTTATGAATTACCCCTCTCCGCTTCTTTCTAGCCATGACTTGGGATGTTGTGGTAGGTGAGCCACATCTTATAAATGAACTGTTGCTTTGACTGGGGGGGGATGAAAACTTATCAGTCCACTGTCAAAAGTGTTACCATTAAAACCATAGTTACCATTGAAATGACTTTTTTATCAAGTCCTATTGAATTATATTTTAGATTTTTAGACTAACAAAACCAGTTAATTTAAATATGAACCACATGAAAATTATTTTAGGTTACCTAAAATGTTTGACAGTGATAACTGATAACACTTCAATAAAACTTTCACTTGTAAGTCATTACCAAACAAAAGTCCATTAATATCTATAGCCTACATTCAAATAGATGGAAATGTCTAAACAACTTTACAATAATGTTTAGTAAGATGTAAACAATACTTGAAAAAATGGTAACATACAATTGGTACATTTAGGATCCATTTCCACTTGATCAAACCCATCAAATTATTGTTGGTGCAATCTAATGTAGTATAATGTTTGATTTAGTCTTGTTCTTGTATTCTTGTATAGTTGATGTGTGTGTGTGTCATACTAACTGAATTTATCTGTCTAAGATTAAAATATTAAAAAATGAATTATTAATTATAATTAATAACCATATAAATGAACTAGAATGTTTTTAAATAATACATTTAATTATATTACAGGCCTATATATTTATACATGTAAAAATGTCTAAAGGGAAAGATCTTAAGATAACACCTAAAAGTGAATCCTCAGCTACAGAACAAACAAACAAACATCCCATGCATGCATGCTTACCCCGAGTAGTTATTCTCGCTGCCCACATCAATAGTTTCATCCATGTCGCTGTCGGACGTGCTGTCCTCACAAGGCCGCTTCATGATGCAGTGCGCACAGGTACAGTCACCAAACACTCTGAGCGTCTTTCCCGTCTTTCCCACGAACCGCTGGAGCCTCAGTCTCGCATTCACGCCCATGTCCTGCTTTGGGAACACCCACCGAAAAAAAGAAAAAAAAGAAAACACGCCCCGAGCCACCGAATGGAGGTCTCAAACTTCATTCCCCTGATAATTGACTCTGCCCAGCTTCAGCACTCGCGTTCTGCACCCGAGGGCCCCAGAAGCGTGAGAAACACTTTACACAAGAAAGGCGACGGTGTTTCACAGCCTGACAGAGCTTGGACACAGTGTGCAGATAGGCAGGAAATCTAGGTAAAGGGTTTCTGGGCAAGGCTAATTTCAGGATGCAGAGTGACTTGCCAAAAGGTAGTTTATTCAGCGCGCGAATTATTAAGGAAGGAATTCCAGTCAGTAATTTGTTCAGGTTCGTCTCGCGCTTTCTAAATTGTTTTAGCTTCCCTTTTCACAGCTAACCTCAAACATCATAAAGACGTTTTAAATAGAACAACAATTAATGTTATATGTTTATTTTTAATCCATATTAATATGAAAATAACGACAGAATGTTTTGTCGACTTACCATCCAACACAGACAGCGATCAAGCTCCGTTACTATGGTTACCTCACGTGCAAATGTGTAGCCTATGCAATCTGACAAAACTTGTATTTTTACTTTTAGGTTACTGAAAGGTTGTTTAAACGGATATATTATATGTAGGCTAAAATAAAACTAAACAAAATCCTATTCTTCTACCTACAAAAGTTTTAGTCGTTTTAATAACAATCAACAAAGAACAAACAAATTGGTCAAGTGTAGGCTACATTGCCTTAGGCTACCATATCTATTATTATAAAAAAGTATATTTTTTATAACATATTTTTAGACGTAAAAACTAGGCTACCTTAATTACCTTAAATCTTAAAAAAAAAGAAAAAAAGATTTATATTACTAAGGCCTATTTGTTCCAGAAACATTCTATGTTAAGGTCCTCCTTGCACATGAACGAAACTTTCGGATGCGTTTTTTGTATTCCTCATTTGTCTCCGAATTGTCAAAACACCATTCAAAATGGTTGCTACGGATGCGAAAAACGCAGAAAATCTAAATGATTGACAATGTGGGGTCGTATTTATTTTTTAACGTGCGAAAATTTCGGACGCAAATTTTGGACTCAGTGGGCAAGGACCTTTATGCTGGTTGAACGTCTATCTAGCAATCACTAAGTTAAGTGATCTAAATGTATTTATAGAGTGCCGAAGTGATGACGTCACTTTGTAGGACAACTTGGCTGCTAGCGGCGCATGGGTTCCCTCGATCGAAAAGCTATGCATTTTCCCCATAGACTTTTGGAAAATCGCAAAAAATAAGATCTGTATTTAACAAAGAGTTGTGACCCTTACACGTTTTGTCTATCAAGATAATCTTTACAAGTTAATCCAAAATGTATACATTTTGAAGCCTATATAAAGTTTTTAAAAAACACAAGCAGACACAATAAAGTTTAAAAAACCACAAACAGGTTATAACTGTGTGTTCTATGTCATAGATCAAAACGTGAAAATATTTAGAGGATTTGTTCACCACAGACCTTATTTCAGGCGATTTAGCAAAAACCCATTCAAAAATCCCATAGACTTTAGAGCGAGGGAACCCGCAGTGCTAACATGCTAACTCACTTCCGCGTTTTGGCCTACAAAGTGACGTCGTAACTTCGGCACTCTATATGTAGCCTATCGTCTGTGAAGCATAGGACCATAAAATGTTCATCCAATCATTGCATTCGGTTCGAATGTATTCTCATATGTATTTTCATACTTTCATACCTCACACCCTGCTTATGCAGACATAATGTAAAGTTATGTGCTTTGAGACATGAGGTAACGTCTCGTGACGCTTTCCAAACTGTTGTGTGCATCCATATGTATTGAAGGAGGCGTTTGGAGACACTCTGAGGGAAGGATGGGATCTTATGCATCTCGTTTTCAAAGCTAACTTGCCATCTTGCAATTGTTAGCCGCTCCGAAGAATTGCCTACCCTACCTTTAAAAATTTATATTTAAGGAAGCACCAATGGTAAAATATATATAGCTATATATATTTTTTTACAGTGTTATGCACTATTACAGTATGTATATTGACATACTCAAACAGATGTTTCAATAAACATTAATTAGATTATAAAAAGTATATTTCAAGTTGTTATGGGGAACCTGCATGTCTCATAGGCCTATTTCATATAGCACAAACTGAACACGCTCCTATATGCATACACACAGACAGACACACTTTCACACATGGGCTCCTCATCTAGTTGGAGGCTCCATCTGTAGTGAATTTCCTGGGTTAAACGGTAAAGACAGCACATTGTTTGGGCTCACAAAACCCCCCCTTTGTCATGTGCCTTCCTCCTGGTGGAGCGTAGCACAGTCTCCCAGGCAGCCCGCCAGTGTGATGACTCGTTCCCACAGCTCGAGGCCTGCGCTGAAACCCAATCACCATGTGAGAGACGGCCAGGAACACAGGGAGGGCCGGCAGGGCCGCTGCCACTGGGAGGTTACCGCGAGCCAAGCGTCACCCACACCACTGCGGCAGCAGCCCGTAACCCTATTCTTCACATTGTTTGTTTGTTGCAATTCCAATTTAACTAACATGATATAAAACCTTAGAAATATCAAGTTAGCATTGTGGAGGAGGGCAGCTAATGACCTTTCACACATTAAGTTCTATAGTGTCGAACTATATTTTGATGTTAATTATATCTATGAACATAATATTCAGTTTTATGTAAATGCCTACAATGTAACATTATGGACAATTATTTTATTTTTTTACTTTAAAAGTATAATCCTTAAAAATATATAAATGTCTTTGCATTTTACAATAAAATTATGTTTACCACCCAAGAATTTCTAAAAACAACCATCATAACAAAAAATTAATTTGTATAGTAAAATTATAAATAAAATATTTGAAATAAAATAAATATTTATAAATAAAATGTAGTTATTAATAATAGTAATTATAATATAAATTAATTATTTTACTCCAAAAAGTATTATATTTAAACATATATAAATGTCTTTATATAAAAGTGCATTTCACAATAAAATATCAAACCAAGAGGCATTTAAAGAATGACAGAAACACACACTCAAACATTTTACAAACCAAATAGGAGATTTTTAATGGTAAAAACAATAGCTATATGTATACAACAATAGCTGATGGACTGGACATTTTCAAACTGATGTTTCAAACGGTTTCAAACTGATCATGCCTTTAGTTAATGTGATGAACCCTTTGGCTAAAGCATCATGTAGTGGTTTGATATTTTGCTATCTAATGCAATAAAAAGTTCGTAGATTTTAAGTATGATTTAGCGGTCCAAAAACTTTATGATCTCCTAATATGACGAATATTATAAAGACACAAACCTCAGTACTGCTGAAGGGTTTCTGCATCACCCATTGCCTTTAACACCCTGCACCAGACCCAGTCCTCAGCACAGATAGCTCCAATCAAGCTGTCAACAGCCTCTCATAGCCCAGGGCAGGCTGCAGCTCTCCCAGGTGTGACCTAAAGTATATAAGGGCTAATTAAAGCAGTCTGTCCGGCTTCACAGACCCGGACTTTCCCTCGTTTTCCCCCGTTGATGGATATGCCCACTCAAGAATGTTCAAAGTTCTTTTTAGGATAAATAAAGACAGTTTAATGAAAATATTGACAGGAGAGCAGATATACACCAAGGTTTGTTTCACTCTATTTATTGGATTTGCATATTGTTATTGTTCTACACATCTACAAAAGATCGGCTGAATCAGACTGGGTCTCCTTTTTATCCATTTATTAGTTTATTTATAAGGGACAGTTTACTTTTATTGAATTTTATTGAATTATTTTATTTAACAATTATTAACATTACTGTAAATGGACCAGTTCACTCAAAGGACAATAACGGTACCTGTAAAGTTTTAATAATTGTTCTAATTCTGTGAGAATATAGGAAGTCCACACCGTGTCTATGATTGGATAATTATTGGAGTGATTATTATGTTTCTAGCATGTTATATGTTTAGCAACAGTTCTTCTAACCCTAATTAATGGATTGTGTAGCTTTTCATTTCTTAAACAACCATGTAGTAAGACGCATGAAGAATTGATGCACCTCTTGGTGGAAATAACATAACATTTATTTCCATCAAGAGGCACATACATTTTTGTTCAAGATCTTGTAATGACAATACAAGAGTCCAGCACTCTGTTAAGTCTCCTTCAGCACATCCCAAAGATTTTCAATGAGTTTAAGATCTGGACTCAGAGGTGGCAATTCATGAGTGAAAATGATTCTTCATGCTCCCTCCCAACCATTCTTTCACAATTTGAGCCTGATGAATCTTGGCATTGTCATCCTGAAATATGACAACATATAATATGCTAGAAACTTAATAATAACTGCAATAATGATCCAATCATAGACTCTTAAAAGTGATAGTTCACCCAAAAATTAAAAATGTGTAATCACTTATTTACCCTCAATTTGTTCCAAACCCTTGTTGAACACAAAATAAGATTTTAACTCTTTCCCTGCGAGTTCTCATCATTTATGAGAAAATGCTTCACTGCCACAGACTAATTTTTACGGTTTTCCGTGTTATCGTTGTTAAACAGGGGGCGCTTGCGCATCTCTTGACGAGTACAGTATCTCCAGATCAAAACACAGAAAAAGAAGCAGCATAAACGAGTGATCTCATATGTAAGCAGAAGCATATGAAAAATAATGCGATCATCAGCAATAAACAGCATATAAATCAAAATGCCCTAATGTTACTGAATGAAATGTCGACCTAGGACGAGCTATAGGACTGTGAAAGCTTTAGGGCTGTTGATGGACTCCATCTGTGACCCTGGACCACAAAAGCAGTCTTATGTGTCCATTTTTTTAAATTGAGAATTATACATCACCTGAAAGCTGAATAAATAAACTTTCCATTGATGTATGGTTTGTTAGGATAGGACAATATTTGGCCGAAATACGACTATTTGAAATCGGGAATCTGAGGGTGCAAAAAAAATCTAAATATGGAGAAAAATCGCCTTTAAATGTTTCCATTTATGTTCGCGATTGTGCTGCATCCACATACAAAAATAAATTTCTTACATATTTAAGGTAGGAAATTTACTAAATATCTTCATGGATCATGATAATTACTTAATATCCTAATGATTTTTGGCATAAAAGAAAAGTCGATAATTTTGACCCATACAGTGTTTTGTTGGCTATTGCCACAAATATACCCGTGTGAATTAAGACTGGTTTTGTGGTCCATGGTCACATCACTGTGTTTTGATCATCGTGCTGAATCGGATCCAGGCGTAGTCTCTGACAAAAACGCGATTTCCTCAGCTCTTTGCTCAAAAGCTTTTAATGAAACTTACCCACATTTAAGCGTTGACAAAAAAATAAAATACATGAGGTTACAATAAAAAGGTTGTATTCATACGACAAAATATTCTGGGGGCCATGAAAGTTTTGTGAAAATTACCAAAAACGCTGGCGTTGGCTGGCCATTTTTTTTTTAAACGCTGGCGGAAAAAGAGTCAAAGAATGTTGGTAACCAGATTGATGTTGATGGTAGCCACTGACTTCCATAGTATAAAAAAATAATAAAAAAAACATGGAAGTCAATGGCTAACATCTGTCTGGTTACCAACATTCTTTGTTTTTTTTGGCTGGGCACTGGCAGACATACATACACACAAAGCAAACAGAAAATATGCACATATTACGTATATCTTTATATTAGATGTTGTGAAAAGAGGTTTTCCCTCCTATTCTGTCTTGTTTTTTGCATTATATCCTTGGCTTATAGAAAACAAGTGCTAGTGATATCAGTCCGGAGCAGGACTACAAAACAAAAATCGGAATATGGCCTCCACCAAGACTGCCAGCGGGCACCGTGGAGCTAAAGCTTGTCAGTGTCGCCTCTGAGACGTCTCAGCATGTGGCCAAGCAGGTCCAAACTTGGGACGTAACTTAGTGCAAACGTTTGCGTGTGTTTCTTCTATTCCCAGGCAGGAGGAAGGATTCCTTTCATCCCAAACATGCTTGCATAGAGAAGGCGGGCGCGCGGCCCTGCCCCTGGGCCCGGCGAGAGGGGCCCAGCCCTGATGTGCCATGCTATCAGTGGTTCCCAAGGCTGGCCAGCCTGGGAAAAGCTGGGTGGACCCGTTCCAAAATCAGCATTACATGCATTATTGTTCTTACCCTCCCCGAGTCCCAAGCACACAATGAAAACAACAGCAACAGCCACAATCTCAAGCCCTTCTCTGAACACAAGGCTGCCCTTAGTCACTCGCAAACTGCCTTTTTAAAACCAAGTTAACTGCTTCATGGCAACGGACACTGTTGCCTGGGCAGCAGCTTCCTCAGCCCCGACTCTTCCTTGAGAGTACACTGACCTGTTTTAGATTCAGGGCAAACAAACATTTGTCCTGTTAAATTAAAGTATAGTGCAAGTAAAACGGTTGGGAAAACATGGGCATTTATTGCTGTTCAGTAAATTCATCTGAGAACCAGTGGCTAGGTGCATAAACTGCAAAGACTAGTCTTAAAGTTATTAACTGTCTTAAAAAATGTATGACTAACTTGTAAGTCAGTTCCTTAAAAAACATCAATTGGTCTTTCCCATTGGTCACACTAGTTCTTAAGACACAGTCTTCACATAATGGCTATGTTTATGGAACTGGCCACAGGATTAAGTTTTATGCTAACGTTCTGATACCCTAACGGGGGAACCCTGTTTAAAAAACAGCTTAAACCAGTACCAGTCTAAGGTGGTTTTCTGGTCCTCAAGCAAGGCCTAACTGGTCTTCATCTGGTCTGAACAGCTGAGAAGTGCTGAAAACCTTAGTAAAAGGCTGACTTAAACTTGTTTTTAAGAAGTTTCAACAATGCCTGCACCAACAGAAGTAAAAGAAACTAGTAAGTTATACTGAGATCATAATCTGGCTCCATCCTTTCGTGTTCCTCAAGGGATGCTCTTGTGATTAGTGAATGAAGTTTGCATGTTTGCTAATAAAAAAAAAACTGATATCGACTGATCTTGCTGATCAGACGACAAAGATTTTAAGATTATGACTAACCTGATTGTTTTCTTTGGTGACTTCTGGATTTAAACACAAGGAGGTTCCATTTCAGCGCCAAACTGAAACAATTAACCCCTGAGTAAATAATCTACTTCTTTCTCATTGTTTTCCAATCGGTCCGAGACAAATGGGCATCTGTTTATTTTTCCTGTCAGTGGAAGAGCGAACAGCCACAAACTGACGATATCCTAGGATTGTGGACTTCTGACTCCAAAGTCATATTATAGGCGCTTTATTAGTGTTTAAGGTCACAGAGAGACAAGCAAGTGCATCCTATATCAGGAAGCCTTGTGCGTCTCTGGAGTGAAATATTTGGCTTTTAGTTGGAGCGCCGGCCGTGAGTCGGAAATCCTGGGAAGCGAGTTCATGGCAGACAGGCTCCAGGCGTCGTATGGGCCAACGTTGAAGAGAATGGGTCAGAATAATAGGGCCCTTCCTGCCATTCTCAGATTCAGGGCAGTATTTCTGTCACGGCTTTCCATCGTACTGTGTCTGGCATTTTGCTTCGACACTCATCAACCCACATGCTACGCTCAGAAACAAACTAATCTGCACTGCAAGTGCCATTTGGCTCAACACAAAGTGTCTGTCAGAATTACGTCAGCAACAGAACAACATCATTGTGGTGATTTTGCATGGCTATCAAGGGAGTAAATGCTCATGTAAACAAGTTTATCAGTCTTTAAAATACATTTTAAACTCTGCTATAGTGTGTACTGGTGTGGGTTTATAATACAAAAATTGCAAATATGGAGTGAGAACACACAAAGACAGGTGTCCCTTCTCTACTTCCTGTCATATGACCTGAGCTTCCTGTCAGGATACATGAGTTTAAAGAAGCCATAGGTTTCCCCTTCTGCATTCAGCTCTCATTGTTCAAACATTGTTAACCAATTGTTATGCATCCCTTTTATTCACTGTGGCACCTTCTTTATTTGCACAATAGCTTTGTTTCCCACTGCCAAAACCTGGAACCCACAGATTTTGATGCATTATCAGCTCTTCAGACAAAGTTCTAGAGCTGAGTACTACAATAAATGAACATTGAGGCATTCATTTCCTTACCTTCTGAGCATTTGATCCGACATGCCACACTCACACATGCCACAGAAGTGCATGTTGGTCATTGTAGTAAGGTAGCGCTGAGACGGCTTCATTAAGAGTTCAACCTACAGAAATACAACAATTTCCATTATGAATACATTTTTGTATGTCCTGTCTTTTGTCAAAAGCGTAATTTATTTAAATCAGGATTGAGATTTCAATTTAGAATTGGTTCCCTTTTAATTGTATGATTTGCAATTCAAAGGAATTCTAGAAAAGCACTGAATCTTGGCAATCGGAGTGTTCTTCCATCCAGGTTCACAAAGGTTAAACATATTATAAATTATAAATATATCATCTAATCTATTTTTTTTTTTATAACAATTCCATATCCGGTTTGCTATACCTCAATTCAAATTTAATTACAAATTCAATTACCAAATCAAATTTTTTAAAATAATATTATATATTTTTTTATTAATTATAATATTTAAAAAGTATTCTCAATTAAATTCTGACTGCCGCACAACCAAGATTCAAATATTCATACATATAGCAATATAATATAATTCATACATAAATATATATAGCATATCAAAATAATTGCAGTCATTACCTATATTTTTCAACATTTTGATTTAACTCATTCCCTGCCAGGTGAAAAACAATAAAAAATTGCCAGCCACTAATCATTTTCACAAAATTTTCATGGCCCCCAAAATGTTAGTTGTAGGAATATTGGAACATGCAATATATCAAAAGAAAGAACAGAGTATCTGCTTTTAAACAAACAAAAAAAGTTTTTCTTCAATTATTAAGCAACATTGAGCAAATCGAGAAACTACGTTTTTTTTTTTTTTAAATCGCGTTTGTCAAAAACTACATCCAAATCGGATTCAGACGATGATCAAAACATAGATGGAGTAGATCGAGTGACAGATGACAGATATTTCCATCAATGGCAAGGAAAGAGTAAAGAGAAGACAACACTTAACAAAAGCAGTTGATGTTTCTGTTTGACACTGAAAATCTTAACCGTTTTCAATTGCATAAGCAGTCTGGCTCTGCTCCCATATCAGAGGCTTCTGGCTCGCTCTGCTTGCAGGGAAGCAGCTGCCCTGGACAACCCTAGTCTGAGCAGACAGGCAAATGTGTTAAAGTAATTAACAGACAAGAAAGAGGAAGTCATCAGCTACACATTATGTGACCTGACCACTGTGAAATCACTACTCTATATGGCAGGATACAACCACAGTCAGAGAAAGAGATATGCTTTCACACGTGGCACCAGTCAGTGAAGGCCAACAAGATAATCTTCTCTTCTACACTAAAAACAAACAGAAGAAAGGAGGGGTGTCCTCTTGGGACACCTGTGCTAATCATTACTTGTTTGTATTTTATTATTTATAATCATATTTTTAAATATTTAAACAAAGTTGATATATAACCCTCTTGACAGATAGGGGTTAACATCTGAACATTTATCTGTTAAAGGTCCATTGCGCAACTTTTCATGTTAAAAATACCTGTTTTTCTATCCTATACATGCTTAAAGAACTGCCTGATGGGCTGAATGGGCCCTTCTCTGCTCACTGAGATTGCCTCTATAATCCTGTACAGTAAAATATATAAGAGGGATTCGGGCTCGAATTTGAGACTGGGCGTGACGTCATGCGCGTTCACGCTCACCAGGCTATGTCTCGCAGGTTTGTGTATAAGTCGCCATTCTCCGCATCAGCGAAGACAACTCGTGGGTCAAAGTTAGAAGATGGATTCAAAGAGACCGGCTTGTAGTCCATTCCAAACCCCAACGCAAACTCCACGTAAACTAAAGAAAAGAAAAGTTTTGTGTGTGGTCCATGAGCGTGCACAACTCTGGTTGCAGTTTCGCTTGTCGCCAGAGGGCGCGTAGTTCTGCAAAAACTCAGAGACTTGCGTTTTGCACCTTTAACAATTATCTGTGAAGAAGAATTTTGTTTTTCAAAACATGAGCTTGTGCACAGTTTATCTTGTGCTCTGGAAAACACCTAAATATAATAACACCCGTGAACTCAGTCTGGCCTCTAGGCAGTAGCCGAAGCCATTCACCAATCTTTCCCTGAGTTCTAAGACGTTTGGGTATCACAGGCAGTGAGGAAGCACAAGGTTAGAGAGAGATCCAGGAAAGAGCTTTCTGCTAATCTCTACCAGGCTAAGACCCCACAGAGCCAAAACACTGATATGGTGTGTCACTGCCTGGAGATAAACAATGCTGCATATTGTTGTTTTGGGCTGCACCCTCTGGTTCTTTATCAGCAAGCATCCTTCCACCTCCAATGATTGTGAAATGGCAATGGGTGTGCTACAGAGTGATGGACTTATATAATAAATGGCAATGAAGTTGATCATGGTTAAGAGAAATTCAATTTCAATGCACTGAGTATTTTGTTTTCATGTGACCTTTAGGGTGGGTTTTTCTGAAAAAGCGTTAAGACCCGTTCACACGATAAATATAACGATAAAGACAGTTCTAAAGAGTCCACACCACAGCTATAACGGTAATGGCACAGGGAAACGATCACGTTGGAATCTCTTTCAGAATGATTTTATTACAGCTGATGAACGATAAAAACAATGACAGCCAATCAGAATCCAGTCTGCTTTAAAGAGCTCAAGCATCAAAAGTGGCAGATGAAAAAACTGCAGTGGTTTTTAATGTTTATTTATGTTTTTAATGTTTATTTATGTTTATTAAGTTTTTATGCTCACCAAGTAAAACAGTAATATATGAAAAATGATCACAATTGACTGTTTTCCATTTTAACATATTCGTTGATGTAAATCTCTGTACATTTTAGCAGACATTCTTCAGTGTCATGATCCTCATTTATTATTGTTATTATCAACCGACAGGGGCGAGTGTTGTGGGGTTTTGAGCCCCTGTCTGTGATTGGTTGGAACACTTTATTTTGGTTTTGAGTGGTGGTTGTACCCATTTGTTTTTGTGTGCAGATTTCAGAGCCTAGGCTGCCTACAGAGACGCGTTTTTTTGACAGCCTGCTTATGCGGCGGGCAGCTAGCGGATCGTTAGGAAAGATTAGACATTTATTTTTGGGCCTGAAATCACTGATACAACCTTTAAGAGCAAGAACTAACAGCTAATTCATACTCGATTGAATATAAAAACATTTTTTAACTGCCTATTACTTTTTTTCACAACTAGTAAAATAGGATTCTTAATGAAATAATCTCAGATATCCTTCTTCTCCAGCCACTGGTTTCACATAATCCCAGATTTTTAAGGTGGCTGCTAGCCTAATACCTGATTTTTGGGGGCTAAGATTAGAGGCAAGGGGAGCTGAAGGTGATAATGCAGTTTCAAGTACAAGATTCAAGAATTTCAGACTAATTTCGAACTTGCCTAAATCTGTGTGTGGTTTATTTTAGGTCCGATTGGCTGGCCCCCGTCATTGTATTGGAAGTCCAGACACTTTGACTTATCAGTGCGAGCAGTTGAAAAGCAGTAGCGCACATGCTTGACCCGAGGCCTTCTGGTCTTACTGCTATCACCCGAGACAGCACTGTTGAATCTGGGGGAGAATGTGACAACAGCAGGCTCAGCTCATCTTATCAAGCTGAGTGAGGGCCACCAGCTGACCATACGCAGACCCCAGATCAGCAACACGTCGGCTAATTCTTCATACACCCTGCAGGGGAAAACCTGGACTGAGGGTCCGAGCCCTGGAAAATACCTGTCATCAAAAGAGCCGCGATCAGCTGCAGGAATCTTGCTACATTCACACCAGGAGAAACGCAGAGGGAGAGGTGTCCACGACAGCTCACAGATACTCCGCTGTCTTTCCCATTGGCAGAAGACTTGTCACTGTCTATCAAAGCTGAAAACGTTAAATAAAATGTGTTATTTGTTCAGAATAAGCCACAATTTAATTTATTTAAAGTGCATAAAGAATAGTTCACCGAAAAAAGAAACAGTTTGTCATTATTTACACACTCTTATGTCCCACATACCCACTTTTTTTTCTGTTTAACACAATTGCATGAGATTGCTTTGAGAAACAGAAAATAGTTCTGTATTTCAGTGATTGACAGTAGTTTATGTGGAAAATGGCTTTACTGACACACATACTGTGGAATGCTACCACATAGGTACTGACCGCAAGAAAGCATCTTATTCAAGGCCCTAAGCTTGTATTGGTGGAAATAATGTGTGGGTTTGTTGTTTGCTTGCATGTGCACTATATTTTGTAAATACAAAAAGTACAGTCTGAAAATGTAATGAAGGCTATACAAAACATCAAGGCTGACATAGTGGTCACTTATTCAAAATAAAAATATTAAGCAGCACAACTGTTTTCAACAGTAATAATAAGATTTTTTAATCAGTATTTTAGAATGATTTCTGAAGTATCGTGTGACACTGAAGACTGGATTAATGATGCTGAAAATACAGCTTAGCCTTCAGGAGTCAAATTTAAAATAGATAAACCGTAAAATTTTAACGCAGCATCAAAATGAACTACAATGAAATGGATTTAGAGAACTAAAATATCCCTAAACTGAGAGACTTGACTTTTCATTTCAGTAGTCTGCTACACGCCACTGGGTTGTGGTGTAAATATTGTGTGGGTTGATTGTTTGCTTATGTTTCAAGTATATACTTTATAAAAGGAATATAGAAGCCAAACATTATCAACTTTAATTGAGCAAACTATTTACATGACGACTATAAAGTTTAGACTGTAAATGGCAGGTCAGTTTTTGGATAATTTCAGCAATCTAACTGCTGCAAAATACTCGACGGTTTTCTGTCGAACAATATGTCTCCAGGTGCTAATATCATTTTTGTCTAAAGACATCAGTCTCATTCATCAAGCCGATGCCGATGCCGAAGGAAGTGTAGTGCGTTAGCAGCGCTACTGTACAGAATGGCAACAGCTGTGGCTTTCATTGTTTGTAGCCACACTTTCTTTCTTCCTGTAATATAGTGGTGAGCTACATTACAGGTCAAGCTACTCTGGCTACTCTGGCTTTACTGCAGCAGAGGCTGGCGTTCGGTCAGAGATCAGAGAGCTGGCTTCCAGAGAGGGTCAGTCAGGGTAAGTAGTTGGCGATGACAGGCAGCTGGCAAAGACCATCCAGAGGATATTTTGCCATGCTGACGAAAGATCAATGGCTATAAGAACAGAATAAATCAGCTTCATTTACATGATCACACTTCCACTCAAAAGTTTAGGGTCAGTAAGATTTTATTTTAAACTAATACTGTTATTCAGCAAGGGTGCATTAAATTGATCAAATCAATTCAAATACTGGTAAATGCTGTTCTTTTGAACTTTCTACTGTATCTTAGAATCCTGACAAAAAGTATCACTGTTTACACAAAAATATTAAGCAGCACACCGGTTTCAACATTGCTAAAAATAAATGTTTCTTGAGCAGCAAATTAGCATATTAGAATGAATTCTGAAATGTAACACTGGAGTAATCATGCTGAGTTTTGCCTTCAAAGTAATACATTACATAAATATTCAAATAGAAAATAGCTATTTTAAACGAGAACAATATTTTCTTGATTTGATATTAAAAGGATAGTTCAAAACTATGTCATTTATATAATTCCAAACCATATATTAGTTTTTATTTAGTCTTTGAATAGATGACTATGGCTATCTAAAAACTATAAAAGCACCATAAAAGTACATTAATCATGCAATATCTTTGTGTATTGACCAGCCCAATATTTCAGTGATTAGCATTAAATAAAAATGTGTATATGCTGCAGGTTTAGGACAATTTTCATTTCATGTTTGTGTGAACTATTCCTTGAAATGTTTGGGAATCCCTGCAACCCTTGACACTTCTTGGTGAATCTGATACGATTAATGACTGAGACAAGAAGGGGAAGAAAACCCTTGACACGCTCTCACTGTCTGAGCTGCTTCTATCATAAGGATCTCCCTCTCCTTCAGCCTGAATGTTTACTTTGGATTATATAGGTGCTTCCAGACCTCTGAGAACTCACATCCTGATGGACGCTGATACGTCCTGCACTCCCCTACAGAACACCGAAAAAGCCCTCAGTAGCTAAACTAGCTGGATATCAAGGTTGTAAAACATGTAACAGACGCTTCTGCTAATCTTTAATGACATTTCCGTGATAATTAAAGCTTGTTGTGTTTTGCATGACAGGTGCTGGTCAGGTCTTTCATGTGTGAATTATAGACTATAAAACAAGACATGAGAGGGTTTGTGTGATGTCACATCACAGGTATGAGACACATCTGATTTAAAGTGTTTAAAATAGCATTTATGACTTAAATAAAAATGGCAACACACTAGAAATGTATTTGATCTACTAAATTAACCTTCAAAATGTAAAGGCCATCAAAAATCCATTACATACCAAAGTTGTCTGCATGTCTCCTGTTCCATTAGTCAATCTCACCGGTGCCCAAGAAATACATTAGCTGATTGGCTTGCCATCCCATCTGCCAGAAGATAAACTGCCTGAGAATGTAAAAATGACACATACTTAAAACAGTGAATGAAATAACAGAAACTATCTGCAAAAAAATCCATCCAAAATACCCTATTTTTGCCTATTGTGTTGATTATGATCACAGGAGCCTTTACTAATTGTAATTAAAGGTGCAATCTGTAAATTTGGCCTGGTTTCACAGATAGGGCTTACATCAAGCCATGACCTTAGTTTAATTAGGACATTTAAGTAGCTTTTATAAACATGCCTTAAAAAAAACATTACTGGTGTGCATCTTAACACAAAACAAAGGCAGTGACATATTTTAAGATATGTCAGTGCAAGTTGCTTTCAGTTCAAACATAAGCTCAAACCTTGTCTGTCAAACTGTTTCTTTTTATGAGTTTTATGATTTTTTAAACAAAAATATTAAGCAGCACAATTGTTTTTAATATTGAAAACCGCATTTTTGACACGGGCATCAAATCAGAATATGATGATTTCTAAAGGAGTAATGATGCTGAAAATTCAGCTTTGTCATCATAGGAATAAATTACATTTGAAAATATATTGAAATAGAAATCAGTTATTTTAAATTGTAACAATATTTCCACAATATTCATGTTTTACTATACTATATTTTTGATCCAATAAATGCAGCTGTGGTTGCAAGAGACATCTTTCAAAAACAAAAAAATTCTCACCGACCCCAGACTTTTGAATGGAACGTAGTGTTTTCTCTCATACAAAGCACGTCATTGTATTGATGTTTGATTTACACTTTATAAAAGCACAAATATGCATTTAGCACAAATGTGGTCTACTGTATAAATGATTAATTTACAGATAATTATTGATTTACAGAACGAAAACAGTACATAATTTGAATCATTTCTCAAAATGATTAACTTATGTGTAGGCTTTTTAATAAAAAAAATAAAAAAAACTTAATGCACTTTAAATGGAACATTGAAATATTGTTTGCCAACACATCACAGAGGAACTGGCACGGAAAGTCCCTAGGACAGTGAACCGATGCTCTCTGACCCTGTGTGGTGGTCTACGAGACAGAGGGGGTCAAAAAAAAAGTCTAGATGTGGCTCTGAAGTTGAAAGTCGATGGGGTGTCTGAGCAGCCCTGTTTGATGTAGCTCACCACGGTTGCTGCTGCAGCACGCCTGTGAAGATGTTTTTGTGTGATGCCAGCTGGAGACTCAATCGCCCTCTCTCTCAGAGAAATCTGCACGACCCATTCTGACTGAGGAAACAGCGTTATGAGGGTCTTGACCCAGAGCTGGGAAATGCTGTGGGGGTTTGAGATGGTGACAGATATTGAGTTCAGATCTTCTAGGGAGAGGTTTTTTCTTCTTATATTAAAATGATAATATCTATGATATTAAGATGATAAATGATAATTAAGATGAACGCACCAGTGGGGCTCGACAGCCTTAGTCAATCGGGTTGGCGCGTATGGTTGGGTTGCGGAGAGATAGTGAGATTGTGGTTAGGTCTCAGCAGCAGGAGGGATGTAGAGGTCAGTAAGCTGGGCTGAGTTGAGTGGGGGACGGAGGGGGGTGACTCTGGGACGCCAGAGTCACTGTCGAGCCCTCTTGAGGTGTCGTGGGCTAGTCGACGAAACACTGAGGACGGAAGGTGCCCACTTGAAGACCCTAGAGATGTCCCCTACTCGGCTCAATCCAGACGGTTGTCGTGTTGGTCCACTAGGGAGACCACACTGTAGTTGCAGCCGTCGTGTGTGCTGACGCGCCAAGTACACTGCAGCCGTTAACGCCGGACAGAAGGGGAGTCACACCCTCATATGGAAAGAAGCGTAAATGGATGGAGAAGCATAGTTTACTGTAAAGCTACGTCTTAGTGTTGCTTATCTTGGCGAAAGCCGAGTACAAATCAGCATGAAGTTTTAACATCTACTCTCGTGTAATGGAAATCATAGCATGGCTAAGTTAACAATTACCCTAAATTGAAAAGACACAAATAAAGGCTATTATATGTTAGGTTTTGAACTTTCAACGAAGTAACATAACTGTTTTCATATTGCATTCATTTAAATAATCATAAATGTCTCCCTCATAATATATGCAGGTATATACTGTATTTTAGGCCTATATGGTATGTGTGTGTATATATATTTGGGATAGTTACATCAAAATTTATTCCATTATAGTTACAATTTACTTCATAAAAAGGTATTCAGTAAAGTAACCCAAGCACCACAAAGGAATGTAATTGATTACTTTTGGATTCCTTCAAGGTCACATACATAAAGTAAAAAGCAATATTTAGGAGAATGTTTGCAAAAATTTATACAAACCCTGTGTGTGTGTGTGTGTGTGTGTGTGTGTGTAGGCTATATACACACACACACACACACACACACTATTTTACGTATGTACAAATGTTACATTAAAATGTTGTAAAAACATGGGGTTTCGTATTTAAAACATGATATTGTATCGAGCATAATTTCTGCAAAAGTAAATTGTGTGAAAACGTATTATTGTCTCTAACAGTTTGTAAAGTTTGCAGCTTCTGTGCCACAATGAAAATACGGCATTAGACTAGGCAAAATCCCGCTCTTTGGTAAATAAGGAAACAAGGGCCGGAGCTCAGAGAGGTCTGACCGTCTGACCAACCGAGCGGCTGCTGCGGTGTCCGAGGCTGCAGCGGCCGGTGTTGGTGGTGCTGTTAAAGCCGATGAAGGGAGTGAGGCAGAGGGGGGTTATCGTCTCTCTGTGGGGAAAATAACAGCCCCAAGGTAGACCGCGGCAAACAGGAAGGGTGTGGACAGGATCCGAGCGCAGCTGCTGCCGCTGAGCAGCGTCTGTTCCCTCTGACTTTGATGTGTGGGCACACCGTGCTCTGTGCCACGAGATAAACACTCTGGGAGCGAGGAATTGTTTGTGTTACGCATAGCTCCGTAATGACATGCAGCCTGTGAGAAAGTCAGCTGCCGCCGACAGACCCGCGGGAAGCACGTGTGGAGACCGTGACCCTGAGCTAATTGATGAGTGATGTCATTGATGAGTCATCGGTGGCTCCTTTTTTTTTTTTATCTAAATAATATTAACATTTTAAATTGAAGTTATTGAACCATTGCTATTGTGACCTAAGATAGAAATAATATTTTTTTTCACATTATTATTATGATTTTTAATTGCCCTTCCTCTGAAGCAATCCCTTTTTTGCTAAGGTCACTGGGCCATGGCAATTGTAAAATCTTAACCAAATGGCTAGTGTTCTAATCAATAAAATAAATTCCTGCCCTACATTCTCGTTGAGGATGCTGTTTTACTTTTTTTCCCCTCTTTTTTTTAAAAAACATAAAATTGCTGAGAATTAATTGGGGTGCTATGCAAATTCACGTTGACTTTAACTTTATTTCATTTTTGTTTTAGTATGATTATAGTATTCACACCTCCACTGTTTAAATGTTTTACTGTTTCTGTAGATTTCAACATATTTTCTAAAATCACAACAGAAAACTTCAGCATTTTCAACCTGGGGTAATGTCCTTTTATTTCATATTTTCAAGACTTTCTTGTGAGGCAGGCAGTGTTGGAAAACATCCCTCTTGTCCTCTCCAACACTCCATAAAACATTATATTCACCTTGGGAATACTGGATGGAGAAAGACTTGTGGCATTGACTGGGAGGGAGGCGGACATTCTTCAAGGGTCTAAATAAAGTCTGTGAGACACTCTTTCTCATGAGCCCGGCATGTTGACTCATGAAGCATCAACAGAGGGCAGAGTGTGTGTGGCCTTAAATCAATGCTCAGCATTTGAAACAGAGTCTGTCTGACAGAAAACAAGTGACTGGTTTAGTGTTATAAGCACTGCATGATCATATGGAAATAACCATACGAGTAGGCCTGCAGTTCTGCATGCTGCATAGACTAAGTGCTTTCTTCCAAATGGAGGGTTACTGGTTGTTTGGCTTCATCCCTCATTGGTCATCAATGGCCAGTTAGACCCCTGGCTTTTTAAATAGGCCCCTGTGGTCCTAAAAAAGCAATTAGGAACAAGTCAGTTTGCTCAGTCTGTTTCAAGTACTTTGCACAAATAGGCCACAAAAGAGCACCTGGAATTCTTAAATTATTGTTATCATTATGAATTACTATTCATATTCATATCACAACCTGATTTGTGATTGTGTCATTTCAATGAGCAACTTAATTTATTAATAACTGTACAATAACAATGTATAGGTATAAATGTATAAATATGAATAAAATATAACGTATGGATTAAATTATTAAATGTAAATAAATTTAATTAAAAACAATATATATATATATATATATATATATATAGCTATAAGGAATTTATTATCAATTCAAAGTGCCTAATAGACCTTGATTCACATTTAACTTTGATGCCTAAAGTAGGTACTTCATGTTGAATCGCAAACCTTATCAGTCACAGAATTGTCATATAGTGAGACTTTTAGTGTTTGACAGGTCAACATTTACTGATGGGAACATTTTTTTTACTGTTTTTTAATAGGAACTATACTTCCCTCATTAATTGTGGTCAGTTTTCCAAAGAGATCAGTGCATCAATATCAGTATCAATGTCCTTCAACACAATGTCTGTAATTATGCTGAATACAAGCTTTTCAGAGCCAGACCCCTCTTCCTCTGGCACTCTCCATTGTCATTTTCACGCTCTGGCTTGTGACAATTTTGCGGTCTACTGAGTAGACAATGGTTTTTTTGAGCCATTGTTTGGATCTATTTATAAAGCGAGAGAGTGGTGAGAGGCAAACAAGCTCTCAAGTCCCATAGGTATTGCTGTAACCAGTGTTTCTAAAGACGTTTGTGTGCCATAAACCTCTAATTAGGTAATTGGGAATAATGGAATATTGTATTTGTTTTGACTAGTCATCATGAGTTCCCGTTATTTTGTGGTATTGCATGGAATCAAGAACATGACTGGGAAATTGTTGTAGAATATAACTTTTTTTACATGCTATTTTTATAATCAGCAGACAGATAATACAGCACACACTGCTATGGGAACCAATTGGCAATTAGCTTTAAAAAAAAAAAAAATGTTTTGTGGGTTTTAAGCTCTGTGGTCTGCAGAGTTGAAAATGCTAAATATGATCTGTCAGACTTACAGTACGGCATACAAGTGATGCAGACAGCGATGCCAGCGCAGGAATGGTTTCAAAAGCCAGTGATTAGTTATTATAATGAAATCAGAAATATTCATTACAAATTACCATCGCAATAGGGCTTTTGGCTAGCTGCTTGCCATTTCCATATTTAAATCGGCCATATAAACCTAAATCTTATTGACAGTGCATGACAGAAGTGTGTAATTCGGTCACGTTTGATGAAGAAAAGCTCGATTATCTGAGTTCATGGACTACATCGCTGTCTTTCAGGCCTGTACAAAACCCTGGCCCACTTATAGAATGAGAGAGGGTGGTTCGTTTTCGGGCACAATGGGCCAAGCCCGTCAGTGCAGTGCACAATTATGCAAAATCAACCAGCTACTTACACGACTTGGGCCTTTATTTGCGTGACCTCCGCGTGTAAGAGCATGCATTGTAGCTTTGCAACCCCACACGTTCCAGAGATGCAGGCAGTGGGGCGCAGGATGCAGAGTCTTAGCTCTTGCGCATTCCTGTGAGGAACGCAGGGGGTGTGGGAAAGACCTTGAGGTTGGATCAGCTGATTCATCCTCATGTTTAATTCTTGGTACAGTTTCCATTTGTGCTGGGGGTCTGGCTCCATCACACAGGGTTCAGCTCCATCAGAATATAGACAGTGGCTGCCGTGACTTCTAAATTGCTTTGATTGTGCTCATGCAAATGCACGTAGCATCCTAAATAAAATGGCCTTTGTATGTTGAATTGAGTTTCAAAGACTCACTGAGAGATATACCGGGACCACCACCACACTAATCAAAGCGAATCTCTGAGGCCTTATAGAGAAAGGCCTGAACAAGTCAATGAGAGGGCTTAACTGATCTCTTATTTCTTTTAAGGCATTAGAAACGGCCTTTTTCCACAGCGTTCGTAAACAAGTCATAGATATAAAAAAAAAAAAAAAAGAGCAGCACCATAAATCAATTTGTGAGCAAATATATTTTCGAGTTTTAGCGTTAATGTCGAACCTTTTCAAATTAGCATCCTTAAATTATACTTTGATTAATGAGTGAGAATGTGACAGTGGAAATTAGAGCGTCTCAATGACGCACGAGAATAAGCCGAGGGAGTTCGCCGCTCAAATGACTGTGAGAATTGTGTGGAGGCTAAGAATGTAATTATGCGTTCCATGAAAGAAAATGCTTGCGGTGGGTCAGTGATGACTTACTTGTCATTTAACAATAACCATACTGCAAAAGTTAAAAAAGATTTTTCAGACAGCACTCTGGGCAACAAATCTGGCTAAATGTACAGTAACCAAAAACTGGCCATTTTTTTTTCAAAATTACATTGACAACATCATCAGTACTGATATAAAGTTAATATATCCACCTACTTCAATTACTAAAATCTGCTTTGCACCCTAAAATATACTAATTGCTAAAATAAGTAGTAAAATAGAAGGCCACAAGATAAAAATGGATTATGAACAATGGCTAAAAACCACATGGAGCAAAGTGTTGAACAAAAAAACTAAATCAGGACACTAATGCTATAAACATTAACTAAACATAACATCTTAATGTACAAAAATAAAATGATTAAAAAAATATGTTAATAAAATATCATTAAACTTGATGTGAACATCCTTTTACTGTTTTTCACCATAATTCTTACTTACAGTTACAGTAATACCGTTAACCGTATTTTACAGTATAATTATTGTCATGGTCAATATACTTAATATAATTTTTCACCGATTGAGGAAAAATAACTTACAGTTAATCAATTAACTGGACTTTTTTTCTTTAACATTTTACAGTTTTCCCCTTAAAACAAATACAATTCTGAACATTTTACAGCACATTATTTTAGTACCATTTCTTGAAAGGATAGACCAATGTGTAATTATTGGTTGTAGGCAAAATTCGTGGATTTAGTGACATTGCAATTTGGTGAAAGAGCAGAAAGAGCTCAATGGTTGGACAGCAACCAAGTTTAATTAAAAAAGTTATTTTACATTTTGTTATTTCAGAAAATAAATGTTTTATTACTAAATGGACAGACCTGGGAATGTAAAACATTTTTTTAGTTTTTGTTTTGTTCACATATCAGTCCAAGAACAATCTGTAAATTCTATTATCTGCACGTTTAAACCATCAGCACATGAACTCATTGTAAATAAATTATCTTTAACCGCAAAGCTAAATGTAAACGGCACTAACCACAAAGCCCCCTGTCACTCAGGTGGTTGGCTCACATAACCAATGATCACATGACCGGGGAGAAGGTGAGCATATGCTCCCACCACCTGTTTAATATTTAACAGTGGGAACGAGGACTTTGAGGAAGCCCCATGGCATCTGCAGTGTCTGTGTTTCTGTGGTAACGTGATTGTTAGTGCTTGTTGGAAGGCACAAGGTCCAACACAACACAATTAGGCTGGCTGGCAGCAGAGGAGCGAGATAATGCTGATTATAATTACGTGTTGATCTCATCGCCTCCTCCTCCATCAACAGGCTCGTTTAAAAACAGATATCCGTTAGGATTGTTTTCACACAGAGTTCCCGAACGAGACTGCAGTGATGATGTTGCACTGGACATTTTGCTTCTGTTTAACACAAAGACAGTTATCAGTGCTAAATTTTTAATATCACCTAATGATCGATCAAATATGTTTAACTAAGTAATAAAATGTGAAAATCATTCTCTATTCACCAGAAGCTCGAATCAAATGAAACCTTTTTTGTTGTTGTTGCAAGAAAACAGTAAATTTTTATGATTTTTAATATAAATTGTGGTATGACTTTAGTTTAGGGTCCAATTCTCACTAGTTGCATATTAGCTTGCAAATATTGGCTGTTAATTAGTACTTGTAAAGCACATATTAATGCTTTATTCTGCATGACCTTATTCTGTATCTTTCATCCTATCCCATTCCTAAATTTAACAACTGCCTTATTAACTACAAGTAGTAGAAGTTTATTAAGGCAAAATTCATAGTTAATAGTTAGTTAATAGTGAGAATTAGGCTACACCCTAAAGTCAAGTGTGCCCTAAATTGAATATAACAACTGAAAATTAAATAATAAATACAAATAAAATATAACATTCATAAAAAAGGTCATATTATTTTGTATTATCTGTCTGTTCATATGTTTCATGCAAATATACATGGAAATTAAACACATTCTAAATAAACAATATTTTGAAATTATGTATTTTAATATAAAATATATTACACAAACTATATATATATATATATATATATATATATATAGTTTTACATAAATTACAAAAATCATCAAACTCATACATTTACAGAATAAAAAATATGTAAAAAAAAATGATATATATACAGTACTGTGCAAAAGTTTTAGATCGGTAAGATTTTTTATGTTTTTAAAAGAAGTCTCTTCTGCTCACCAAGGCTGCAATTATTTGATAAAAAATACAAAAAAAACAGTAATATTGTGAAATATTATTACAATTTAAAACAGCGGTTTTCTATGTGAATATACAGTAAAGTGTAATTTATTCCTGTGATCAAAGCTGAATTTATCATCATCATTACTCCAGTCTTCAGTGTCACATGATCCTTCAGAAATCATTCTAATATGATGATTTGATGCTCAAAAAACATTCATTATTATTTTCAATGTTGAAAACAGTTGTGTACAATTTTTTTTTCAAAATTCTTTGATGAATAGAAAGTTCAAAAGAACAGCGTTTATTTAAAATAGAATATTTTCTAACATTATAAATGTCTTTACTGTAACTTTTGATCAGTTTAACTCATCCTTGATGAATAAAAGTATTGATTTATTATATTTCTTTCCCCCAAAAATAAAATTTAAATTCTTACTGACCCCAAACTTTTGAAGGGTAGAGTTTAATGTTACAAAAGCTTTAGATTTCAGATAAATGCTGTTCTTTTTTAGTTTCTATTCATCATAGCATCATGAAATAAAAATGTAAAAAACTGTTTTCAACACTGATAATAATCATAAATGTTTCTTGAGCATCAAATCATCATATTAGAATGATTTTTGAAGGATCATGTGACACTGAAGACTGGAGTAATGATAATGAAAATTCAGCTTTGATCATAGGAATAAATTACACTTCACTATATATTCACATAGAAAACCACTGTTTTAAATTGTAATAATATTTCACAATATTACTCTGTTTTTTTTGTTTGTTTTTTTTAATCAAATAATTGCAGCCTTGGTGAGCAGAAGAGACTTCTTTTAAAAACATAAAAAATCTTACCGATCTAAAACTTTTGCACAGTACTGTATATCGAGAGAGAGAGAGAGAGAGAGAGAGAGAGAGAGAGAGAGAGAGAGAGAGAGAGAGAGCTAGGTTTACATTCTAAAATAACACACATCATCAATCATATAGAAGCAAAAACATATTTGTGCTGTTCAGTGCCTTACGTCTGTAATTATCAACAACTTTTCAGCTCTGAACTGTGCTCAAGCAAAACAAGCATCACATACAGCTGTCTGAGTTTATTTTTCCAAACCACAGGTGAAAAGAGTGAGCAACTTTAACAAGTTATGGTCCTTCTGCCTACACATCACCTTAAAAGCCATCAGGAGTGGTGAGTGTGACATGCTTTCATGACATGCCTTCCCTATAAATGTGAGCCAAGTGAGCCAAATGTGAGCCAAGTGCCCAACCAAAGACAAAACATCAGCTCTTGGGAGGTTACAAGGCTCTCTGCAGTAAGTACCTGTGGGGGTGAGCGACCATAGCTGGAGAAAACTAATGTGAGTCCTTCAGGGCACCTCTGCTTTGAACTGGGGTCCTGCCCACACCAGAACTTCCTTTGCGGAGATCTCGGGCTGTGCCAATTTGGCATCCTCCCGTATACTCACACTGCTCCGCACTGACAGTTAAATTGATTCTGGCACCGCGTCGTGCCACCTGCAGCTAGCCCTATCCTCACCCATGCGAGGTCCTGTCAAACCAGTCTACTGTCACAGGCAGTGGTGCACGCTTTTCAAAGAGTTGGCTGCAGATGTTAACTCAAGTGGGGAAATGTTTTTGTTCAAAATGATGATGAGGTTTTTGTTGCCTTGACAGATTCAGATCACGAGATGCTTAAAACGAGTGCAATTTGAGCTTAACTTGACACAAATTTCCAGGCAACTACAAGGGTCTCATAAACTATGTTTCATCCAAAGTTGGGAATTTAATTTTGAATATCCGCATAAAACATTTGCAAATAAAGCACCGATTCCATGTGTTCAAGAGAACAAAATTGTCTCCTCCTGGGAAACTGGTGCAAAATATCTGTAATAAAAATGGACGTTGCTGTAATTAAAGAAACCACTGTGTCTCTTTTTTGTGCATCATTCAGGCTTGTGCCTCAGAGCGTGCAGACGAAACGCAATAAAATTCAGAGGCGGGCCCCTGGTGTTTGGGAACGCAATTGTGTGAGACAGGTCGATAAATACTCAACCATTTTGATGACAGACTTTGACCTGGTTTCAAAATGATCAAACCAACATTTGAGCATGCTGTGCAACTGGTTATAGTCCAGTTATCCAATCAATTACATGATCTGCTGAGGAAAGGTCATGAGTTTTTGCTGTGCATTGAGGGATTTATTAGGTAAGTGCGTTTGTAACGTCGTCTTATTGGATAACAAAAAATGATACGTTTACGCATACCTCATATCCCAAATTATGCATAGGATATCCCAAAAGGTGGATGGAAACCTAGCTACGTATATCGCATTCATTCCAATTCAATCTTTCTCGAAGAACAACAAGATCAAAATAAACTAAGTATTGAAGAGCTTTGAATTGATGGTCTACAGAAGAACTAAGGTTAATGGATAGACATGCAGAACATCTGCCAGTCAAAGTTCCTGGGTCTGGGAAAGTATCCTCTATGAAAGAAGACCTTCATAAATGTCACATCTCTCTGATTCCCATCACATCTAAAATAAGAAGCATGAGAAGTGACGGATATTGGCGACTTTCATCTTTTCGAACAATACTGAATCTCTGTATGGGAGACAGCCTTCATGCCTTAATTGAATTACCATCCTGTTATTGGCCTGTGGGATACTGAATGTGCCACACTATGGTGATCCAGACAGTGGCCAACTTCTCCAACCATTTTCCCATGTCTCAGCGCAAGTGAATTGGCACAGGTCCTCAATGTTTTTCCCCTTAGTAATCAGAATTTTTTTGGTCAAGTTGAATGTGTTGAATGATTGAGTTACTGAACATGTTTTATTTACTGACCAGGCACCCCATTGGGAGTAGCCCCTTGTCCTCAAGCATACGTTGGGTTAGTAATAAGACTAAACGTTCGTGCTGGGATAATAGGCCCTTGACAAGTAGAAAGCATAACAACCACAGCAGACATTTCCTGATCGGTCTTAAGAGCTCTGGTCTTGCAGGCCAGCGTGTCTGGTTGCTGGGCATTGAGTGAGTTTAAAAAAATACCCAGATTAATCTACCGTCTACACATTTCTGCCAGTCACTTATCTCTTATCAGAGAAGGGCTGGGTCTTTTCCCTTACAGGTTCACCTGATGAAATAATACTGGAGTGCTGCAGATTTTGGGTGGGGTGGGAGACAACAAACAAATGACTCTGATTCTATACACAGTCACACTTACTAGCTGGAATCTCATGCACATCTGGTGCTGATATGATATATCTTAGTTATTCAATGCATTTGGAGTGTTCGGATGCTTGAACTTTATGAAATGCATTCTTACAACAATATGGCAAATGCTAGAAGCACAAAAATATGTGTCCGATTATGAGCTGTCAAACAACTATGACAGCCCCTTCACCCATCTACCTCCTCAACCCAAGGACTGTAAACAAGGAAAATGTAGCCTATGTAAAATATTGAAATTAGAAAATTCAATAAATGTCATTTAAAAAAAACAACTCACTGTCATACTAAATATTAGCCACATAAGTTTTTCCCCTTATGCACGGCCAAACACTGCATGTACAAGGAAAAATGTACATAACAAGATTGATAAATATATATTTTTAAATACAGCAAGAGATAGATACAAGATCATAGTTTTTGTGTCCTATAAAAAAGAACATATCATTTTATATGATATGTTATAAATATTTTTTATATATTACATATTTTTATATAAAATGTAATAATAAACAAATTACATTTGTAAAATAAGTAAATGAAAGATATAGGCATACATAGAGGGTGACACTTTCTTAATTTTTGACTATAAAAAAATTATATGCTGTAGGCTGTATATTATATTTTACCGTATATCATATTTTTTTTAATATGACATTTTTATGTAAAATTAAATATAAAACAATTTTTTTTAAAAATAAGTTATATATATATATATATATATATATATATATATATATATATATATATATATATATATTATTTATATTAAAACTTTTTATATATATATATATATATATCAATATATTACGTTTAGTGCCTTTACTCATCTCCGGATTATTTAAAGATTACTTAAATGCACACAACGCAAACATTAAGAAAGCTTTGTGAATTTGTGTCAACTCCTCTGGAGAGTCAGGGATAATTGTATGTGACCTTATGAATGAGAGTTATTCATTTTACAAACCAAGAGGAAAAGTGGTGGGAGGTAAGTCAAACTCTTTTTTTTTCGCCTAATGAAAATCATCACAAGAGAGGTTGTTTGGAAAGCCAAATGGAAGATACCATAAGGTTTCGGCCAGAAATATAACAGTGGATATTTTGTTGTTATTTGTGAACTCAATTTATTATATATTTGCTACATTTAACATAGCCTATGTGAAACATAAAAGACAGTGAGATTTAGTTTTTGGGGTGTACTTAAATATGTTTTCATGCTTGATTGTTAAAAAATTCCTTATTTTTCACATATTTTACATTATTACAGCTCCTCTCTTCCCAGTCTTTCTCAAACGCGCCGTCCAGGTCCTGTTTTGATGTGCTGTGATTGGTTAGCTAGCCCAGTGTGTTGTGATTGGCACCGCTTAGCGTGTGTTCGGGAAACTTCCCGCCCATAACTCCACAACTGCAAGTTCTTCTCAAGTGTAAATGTAAATATTACGGATCGCATCAATTTCTGAACCAATTTGAGCCTGATTCAGACCCTGACAATGTTAATAAACAAAAGGACTGTGCAGAACGGATTTCATGCACGGACATTGCAAGCACGGATTTCACAGGATGTTTCAGAGTATGTTTTTTTGTAATTTTTCTTTTACATTATAGTTATGATGTTATCCACCATTTAAATTGTGATATTTGTCAGAAAACTAAGGTAATATAAATAGTAATCGGTAACAAAACCATGGTTAAAATTCCTAAGGAGCAGTGAACCGTCTTACAAAAGCAAGAGCTCCACCCTCCACCTCCACCCTCCTCACCACAAAGATGATTCCTTCCCTTCCATCCTCCCCACCACCACCAGGATGGTTCTTTCCCATACCTCACAGGGGGTCGGCTGCGCCCCTGCCTTCATCGTCAGGCAGGAAATGCAGAGTCCGGACCCCCGGATTGCGAGCCTACACCAAAGAACTTTTTCATCATATTGTTTGCCAAGCTGTCAATAAATGGTTAATTGTTTCAGCATTCTCCCGAGTCTTTCTGGTAGAACTGACTCTGCGCGTTTGGGCATGATCAGTCATAAGAATCAAATTACATTCATAATCAACCTTACAGTTGTTAAGTGTATCCGCGGCTTTAGGAAAGGCGCTAAATATGTAACAGACAACTGCCTGCACAACAAGGAAACGAATAAGCTAAAACCAGCAGCCTTTAACACATTTTTTTGTACAGATTTTCAGTTGTTAGCTTCATTTTAATATACATTGCAAAAGTTGTGATGAAGAAGAAGTTGTGCAACCATGTCGGAGATAACACCCCTCCTATTCAACTCCTTGTTTGCTGAATCAATGGCCAAACCATCTAGCTGTCTGACCATTCTTTGAAATAAGAAATGTTTCTTGAGCACTAAATAAGCATATTAGAATGATTTCATGACATTCAAGACATGGGTGCTGAAAATTCAGTGTTGCCATCATAGGAATAAATACAATTTTACAATATATTAAAATAGAAAACAAATATTTTAAATTGTAGTATTATTTCACAATACAACCATTTTTACTGTATTTTTTATCTAATAAAGGCAGACGTTGTGAGCATAAGAGACTTCTTGCAAAAACATAACAAATCTTACCGACCGTAAACTTTTTAACAGTTGTGCATAGCCCATATTATTATATTATTTCATATAACCACATACTACTGAAATAAATATGCACTTGTTTTGTTGTGTACCGTGAAACATGCCATAAACAAATTGGTCTATGACATCAAGGCACCTCACTAATCTCAGTGTCCATTAAGGAAGGATATAAAAAAAGTCCTTCAACCCACCCACCCACCCACCCACACACACACACACACACACACACACACACACACACACACTCTTCAAGTTTCTGTTTCCCACGGATACACATTGTTCACTTCCCAAGCCTCATTAATTCAGTACATACAAAAAGTAACAAATATAAAGTACATTCTTTTCTGAACTTAGGAATTATCTCAGATCAAATAGCACATTTGGTGTGCTATTTGGTGCAACTACATTATGAGGACTCTCCATAGGCGTAATGGTTTTTATACTGTACAAACTGTATTCTATCCCCTTACACTGCCCCTATCCCTAAACCTACCCATCACAGGAAACATTCTGCATTTTTACATTTTTAATAAAACATTGTTTTTTATGTTTTTTGAACTATTCAAATTATGAGGACTCATGAAATGTCCTCATAAACCACGTTTAAGTTGTAATACCAGTGTAATGTAATGTCATTATACAAATTTGTGTTCTCATAAATCACATAAACAAGCACACACACACACACACACACACACACACACCCACACACACACACACCCACACACACACACACACACACACACACACACACACACACACACACACACACACACACACACTCAAAGTGGTCAAACACTCTAATGTCGCGGCCTCTATGATGTTCAGACACTCACTATCTCTGTGAAGTCCTTCTCTCACACACACAAATGCTCCTGTTTCACACACAACACTGTGTCTCACACACAGCTCTCCCTTTCTTTAATCTCTACAACCACCTCCCCCCAAAACACTCATCAGCACGTACACACTCTGCAGACCTCCCTCAGAGCTTGTACTCATCTCATCTCTGAACTGCATGAAAATAAGTTTGAAAGTAACTGAGAGGGAGAGATGGGAAAGGTGAAAAGAGGATGGAGAGACATGAGACGAGTGGGACTTGAGCTGTGAGAGGCTAGAGAGAAATAACGAGAGATGGAGAGAAAGAGAGAAAAGAGGCAGGGCAACAGCAGGGTTAAGTGTATTGTTCATTCGAGTAAATCTTTTTTTTTTAAAGTTAGAGTAAAAATTAATCAGTTGAACCGGTTCGCATAATCAGTCTGAATGATTTGTTCAAGAAAAAATTACAGCAGTTCTCTTCTGAAAAGTGTTGTTATTGTTAACTAAAAATACAACTATTAACAATGTTGTTTTCATTAATTAAAATAAAGATAAAATAAAATAAAAAATAAATATTAAATGAAAAACTTAAACTTAAAAAATGAAAATTAGACATGCTGCCTTGGCAACTAAGGTTAAGTACTAAAATGACTAAAAACAAATTAAAAATAAATTAAGGCTATAGATTTTTTAAAAATAAAATAAAATACAATAAAAATGACAAAACATTAAAAAAATTACTAAAACTTACACTAAAACATGCCCGACTTCCAATCATTCGGGTTAACTCGCCATGGGACAACTGTTAACCACCCACTGAAAACAGTGAAACAAGAACATTTTCTCCTGTTGATCAGGTTTGTGACTCACCCAGTCACTGAACTGTGAACCGTTTCTTTTGGTTCGATTCATTAAGAGCCGGGAATGGACGAGTATTCATGTGGAGTGAACCAAGGATTTGACTGTTGGAACGGAACAGAAATAATGTATGAAAGAAACCATACTGGAAATAGGTTTAGGATGGGTCAGGACAGTTGTAGCATTTTCTGAAAGACAGAAAAAAAAACCCAATAATGCTAATGTATATGGTTTTATTGGCATGATTAAAGAACCACTGAATTGATTCCTTTGAATTGTTTCATTGAAACAAACTGCTCAAAAGATCCCATTCACTGAAATGAATTGAACGTCCCATCGCTACAGTGTAGAAAGGGAAAATGAATGGCTCTCCTCCAGAACTCTCTCCTCCACCCTCTCTCAGGGTTGTTCTCATGGCTCTTTGGCCAGGGAGGGAGAGGAGCATCGCTGACTTTCTCGGCCCCTGTGCACAAACCACAGAGAGCTTTTTGTGATGGCAGCCCACGCCTGTCACTTGCATTCGATCCTCCCGGACACGCTGCAGTGGCGGCCTACCGAGGTCGCCCCCAGGGCGCTGATCAGGTGACCTTCCCACCACGTTCACAACTCCTTCAGCAGCAGGAACAACAGCATGTCTCTAGAGGCAGGCACACACGTATTTAACACACACACATCTTCCCTTTGTGGATTACAGCCACGTTTAGATACATTAAAGCACACTCACTCACTCTCTCACACACACACACACACACACACACACACACACACACACACACACACACACACACACACACACACACACACACACACACACAACACACACACACACACACACACTTCTGTTTCCCTCGGATACACATTGTTCACTTCCCAAGCCTCATTAATTCAGTACATACAAAAAGTAACAAATATAAAGTACATTCTTTTCTGAACTTAGGAATTATCTCATATTCAAATAGTTCTTTTATAGGATTGTCTTTATGTTGCTTCAGTGCTATTTTTTAAACATGATTTATAAAATTAAGTACTCACCATTTCAAAAATCATGTTTAAAAATAGCACAGAAGCAGGCAATTCCCTGGTGTGCACACCTTCTATCTCCAGGCATCTTATGGGGAGCCATAAGTATGTCGGAATTACCTTCAATTTGTCTGATTTGATCATCTGGGATTCTCACTATCTGGATTGACTTCCTCCCATTCAACTTTGTTCTTGACTTCTATTCTTTGAAACTCTCCCATGCAGTGTGAATGAGTTACATGGACGCACTATGTCTTGGCCAGAGCACTGAGGGCTAAGGAGGGTCCAGCCAATGAGCTTTCATGATTGGCCCTCTCTGACTCCCAGAGAATCTTGGACTGTTGATATGGATTTATTGATATTGTCATGTTATCATCTCAGATGCTAGAGCTATACAGTTGAAATCTTATGGGAAAACGACCAAGTTTCTGGAAATGATAACTGCTGGCTCTGGAGGAGAGAATTTCAGCACCTAAAGTGCATATTTTCATGATTTTGAACATTTGAGAAACTCAACTGTAAGGTCAATGTAAAAATGTAAGAAGAAAAAAAACATTGCAGAAAAGTGTAATGATCTCTGATGTCTGCAGTGAAATAAATTAGATCATTGAGCTTTGTACTGTTTATCTGTGATAAAATATATAAATCATTTTTAGAAATTATGGGGTGAAATGCTGAAATAATAAAAAACAGGTTTCAGTGTACTTAAAAAGTTCTAACCAAGACAGGTTTTGTATAAGAATATAATATTGCCACATCAACACACACAGAGACATACCTACCCATCACAAAAGGCCTTCTGCTATTTTAGATTAGCACAAAAAAAAAAAGATTAATTATGATTTTTAAGATTGTTTCCCCATGGGGACCAAAAAAATTTTCCCCACAAGGTCAAAATTTACTGGTATTACTATACTTTTGGTCCCTGTAATGTATAGGGAATACCAGGACCACACACACGTTAATTTTAAGTTAATTGCTGTTTATGACCATGTGATGTGTCACATTACTTTTCTATTTCTTCTACTTTTTATATCCTAAGGACTTGAGGATACAGTAGCAGACAAAGAAACAGGCAAAAATACCATAGATTTACATATAGGAGACCCATTTATAGACGCAACCACATAGCCACACGCTAAAACACTCAGAACACCTCAGCAACCTCATGTAAACCACTCCCAACAACCTAGCATTGTGACTGAGAGCTTTGCATGGCCATACACCATATAAAAGTGAATTTAGAGTTGTTATTGTTTAACATGTTTTCCACTGTATGCACATTGCACAGTCCTTATGGAGCACCCCCTATTGACGCTAAAAAGTAATGGCAATACAATTGGTCTGCACTTGTTTGATAAAACCTGCAAGTAAAGTCATTGGGTTCAGATTCACAAGTATGCTTGTAAAAAAAATTGTTCCTGCAAAAGGCAGGCTGGTGTGTTAGGACCAGCACAATGAGTCTGTGCAGCAGTGTGCTCACAGCACTTCCCAGTGTTGTACTGAGAGATCCCCTCACTGATAAACAGTGCCCTCTCCACCCTTACACGTCTCTATCAAGATCTGGAACCGCTGCCACTTTAGTACCGTTCCCACATTGGCCTGATGCGTACGCATGCAACGCACTAACACACTCCTCTTCCACGTCCTCGCATTCAACATGCCCTTAGGAAATCCAAGGGAAGTTACAGTGCAGGCGGTTAAAGCAATGAACCAATGTAAAAATATCCCTTTGTGTGAGTGTTTTATCACATCTTTTGGGTTTCTTTGCATGGTTTATAAGATTGATGGGTTGGACTGCGGTCTTAAATTGTTTTTAGGTTGTTTGCTCATAGTACACTCCACTAATTAACATTTGATTAACAGTAACTCAGTGCAGTGCAGGCTGTTAGTGGAACATTAAGCCCTCGGGATGCACTGTGGATAGCAGAGTTAAATACTGGGGAGGTGGTTACAGTGAAATACAAATATTTTATGAGCTATATATGTCTATTCTGCCACTGTCAGATCAAACATCAGTCTAATGATGTAGTAGTTCACCCAAAAATTCAAATTCTGTTAGCATTTAATCACCCAAAAGTTTATAATAATTTAAAAATAAATAATTGAAATAATTACGATTTGCCCCTCAAGAAACATTTCTTTTTTATTTTAAATTAATATGCTTAATATTTTTGTGGAAAACAATAACTTTTTTTCAGGATTATTTGATGAATAGAAATCTCAAAAGAACAGCATTTACCTTTTTATTTTGTAACATTTTAAATATCTTTAGTGTCACTTCGATCAGTATAATGCACCCTTGCTGAAAAACGCAGTCTTACTGACCCTAACCCTAAACTTTTGAGTGTAAATGTAAAGTTTGTTTCAGCTAAGACAGCTAAAGACGTTTTTTTTTTATTGATAAAATATTTGATGTTTGAGAGATTAGACTGAACCATATAAATGAACTATCAACAAACATTACAACATGGAAAAAAGCTTTCAAAAGCTTTAGGCCAACATAATAAACAAAGGTCTAAAGATGAGGAAGACCAAGAGTGGAACATCCTTCTTTAACATCCTAGTCAAAAACATGACTCTCATTACTTAAACCAATGATTTACTGCTGTCATATCAGGGTGGAGAAGTCTGGCTGGAGGGGGAAAAAAAAAGTGTCGCCCTTTCATGAAAAATGGAGAGCTGTCGGAAACGGTGAAGGCGAGCGAGCAGTGCCATGGGTTGCCGGTGTGTGTAGGGAGGAAGCGCAGGGGAAAGCCTGCATCTGGTCACTAATGAGCCGCTCACAGGCAGCGGCGTTCTCATCAGCTCTGTTTGTTTTCACAGGCCTCTCTGTGTCCACTCCACGATTGTTTTGCTTGGTAGGCCCTGCCGTCGTTCTCAGGCTCTCGGACCCTTATTTATCAAGCGGCTGCCCTGTTTTTTTCTTTTCTTCTTCGCCTCAAATTCATTGGGCTAAATATAATCTCTCCTTCCTTCTCGGCCAGTCACTTGTACTGTGACAGACAGTGGTTCTCAACTACATCGGTATAAGAAGAGATAGATTGGGGTGTTTCCCATTGCTTTAACCTTCTCTGGCTGTGGTCCAATGCAACGCGAACAGGATGTATTGCAAACATTCTCTCAAATGCGTGTGTGGAAAAGATGCGGTTGCTGTTTAGATGGGATTAATAGGATTAATAGCTCTAACTAACTTCCTGAATTGGAACTATGAAGCAATGCTAGTTTTTTTTTTTTTATATACATGTTTTTTTTAAACCATTTTTATTGATAATGACAGCAAAAACACATTTTTGACAATTAAAGTTTGTTAAAAAAAAAAATTAAGGAATAATTCATTTTGTCATAATTACCCTTCAGGTTGTCCCAAACCCACAAGACATTCATCCTTGGCTGTAGTTTTCCATAAAATGCAAGAAAATCTTTTGTTCTGCCCAATTACATTGTGTGGAAAAGAGCAGCCAGGACATTCTAAACAGCTGAACATTTCCATTTGTATTAATCAAAAGTCATCAAAAGTCACAGGATGACACAGGGTGAGCAAATAATGACAGAATTTGAATTTGCGAGTGAACAATTTCTTTAACCAGCCTTTTTCTAACTTTTTCTAAACCGAGATTTTTTTTGTTTGTTACATCTTAATGATTAATTATGAATAAGTAAATGTGAGGCCTTTGAGAGCTCTCCTTCACAATTTAAGTTTCTTTTGGTCTCATTGACAGACATGAACTGAGGTCGTCTGTTTTTACAGCTTGAAAATACAACCACATGACTTGTGATCAGTAATCCCTCTTATCGTGGACATGTTGTGACTCCCCCCACCATAATTCCTGATCAGTGATCCTTAAATGCTAATATTACTTCTGTGCTTTTTTGGCCCTTTATAGAAGTCCCGCACATTTCTGTCCACGGTGAACGCTCGAAACGCTCGACCAGCTTAGGGATAAAAGTTGGTCCTCAGACCCCTAAAACCCTCCTGAATACCCTTTCAGGCGGCCAGCCCGGGGGGTTTAGACTCTGATCCACGCTCCTTTTTTACAAGTACCACGTTCAAACGTGACAGCAGGCCAGCACTTCAGAAGACTGATTCAAAGGTATGGCCATGGGCCGCTGTTCAATGGGTCCTACCCATCACATGCTCTTTGGCTAAATCATCATGACCTGAGATTTCAACCACTCCGCCACACTCTTTCCCAGGCTTTTCTCCTTGTGCATGCTTTGGTGACAGCCAAACCGCCAGCTAGAACGAACCCCCACCCTCTTCCTTTTTCTCTTCAAACATTTCCTAACCAGACTCGTTCTATGAAAATACATAACCGATGCGTCCCCGAGAGAAAAGAGGGACCGCAAGAGAAAAAAGAGACTCCATGTTGCATTATGCAATGGAAAGGGGCCGTCGCTGGGCAGACAGTGGCACTCTGTGTGAGAGAGCGTGGGGCACGGCGGGGCGGCGTGGTGCTGGTGTTGCGCTGGGAACGGGGCGATCTTGGTGAGCCGTGGGAGCGACGGCGAGGAGGACAGGGCTCCTGGCGGCACTGTGCTTCTCTCCCCCAGCCCTTTATCTCTCACGCGGGAGAAGTGGGTCAGCTTTTGGGGCCGAGGTACGGTTACATTTGAGAGCCTCCACTGAATTAGCTCCACTCCCCTGATTACAGGGCAACGTTTCAAAACACAATTTATCAGAAGAGTTACAAAAGATGAAATGAGAAACTGACGGGAAATCTTTAGGCCTACAGTAGGTAATCTGGGAACAGGAGCTGATACGAGATCATTTGTAGCGTCATTTGTGTTCATTGAAAATTATGTGTCCTCTAATCTCTTTGGATGTTCTAAAATAATCAGTGCTATAACAGCAGTGTATGAACACACACTGTTTGTTTCACTCCGCATTTCTATTCACTACCTAGCAACTGTAGCAGAACAAAAATAGACAACAACTGCCTAAATCCCTAATTAACTCACGTTACATTAGTTACTATTGCTTCGTGGTTATATCATTTTTGTATAAAAGCAATAAAATGATCTCTCAATGCTGTTGTACTGAATTTCAGACATCTGTAATTACCTGCAGCACAGTTTACCATCAAAAATGAAAATTCTGTCATCTTTTACTCATCCTCATGCCGTTCCAAACCTATGCCTTTCTTTCTCCAGCATGCATAAGATTCAGGACTTCATTTTTGGGTGAACTATCCCTATAAGTAGTCTAAGTGAGTGAATGAGCGAGTGACTGACAGACAGACAGACAGACAGATAGACAAAAAAATGGTCAATGATGTATCTCAACGCGCTTCCTGCAAAATCAAGAACTAAATATTTTGGCACAAATATCCTAGCATAAAAACAATCTTTCTTGCTATACATTCAGACCAGCCTTACGTTTAAGTTTAGCTTAGCTATATCAAGTCAGCATGTAATTTATGCCAGGTTGCTCTTTTAGGCATCGTCACTGGGGTTACATTTCAGAGCCAAAGTGATGGCATCTCAACATGTTTGTCGTCAAAGAGGACGTGGTGCTACTGCGTTTAAAGTGCGTCAATAATCGATTCCATGGCCGCCAAAGGCTTCGCCTCCATTTTAACAAGAAGTGAGCAGAGCGGAGGCACAGACCTCTCACTGTGCATCACCGCCGCAGCCTCTCACGGGCTCTAAATCAAAGCTCAGGAGCCATGAATGACAATGTCCCTTTCTTCAGACTCTTCCCTCTGAGGAAGAAAGGCCTGCGAACCCCCAATGTGATCCCTGAGAGGGAACAGCGTGGCCTCCCCCCCCTTTCCCACCGCTGAACTCAGTTTATGGCCGGGCTGAGGTTGCTCACTTCAAGGTAGTGTTCTTTTGAACAGTGGCGTTGCCGGGGCTCGTGTTACACCTGCCCCCGCTCTAACCTCTCCTCATTCACACGGCCCTCCGGGACAAGGCCCTTCTCTGTCTGCCTGCCCTGCCGCACAAAGCACCCACAAGCCATCACTGCCAGTGCTGTTTGTTAGCCACCATCGCCCCAGCACTGTCCGCTCACACAATGTGTGACTGTGGTGGAAAAGGCCCCCCTGACACCCGGCATAGGCAGCCGGGGGGGATTCCAGATCCATTACCCATCGCCATGGCAATCTACGGAAAAGAAGGTTTATGTTTTTTTTATGTAAATGTATAACTTGAATCACTGTAAGTCGATTTGGATAAAAGTCTGCCGAATGAGTCAATGTAAAGCTTTATATATAACGTTCAAATTAACCCAAGCATTTTCAGCATCATTACTCCAATCTTCAGTGTCACATGATTCATCAGAAATCATTCTAATATGCGGATTAGATTAAACATTTATCTATTATTATCAATTTTGAAAACAATTTTACTGCACGATATTTTTCGGGATTCTTTGATGAGCAAATTACAAACAACATTCATTTAAAGTAAAATTTTCTGTAATTATGTAATGGTTAGGGTCTTCACTGTGACTTTTGAGCAATTAAATGCATCCTTGCTGAATAAAAGTATTATTTTAAAAAGTATTTCTCATACTGACCCCCACATTTTGAGAAGTAGTGCATGTGAATCAGTTTATTTTAAGTCAATTTAAGACATGCTCATTTTTATTCCCTGTAGTATCATTAAAGATCCTGGTCATAATTAATCTGCATTTTATTAGTAATTCTGCAAAGTGATTTAATAAACTCATTACAACATAAGCACAATAAATAGCAAAGTGTGCTATGAGTTATATAATTAAGGTCTTTTGTTTGTGTATACACATTCTTTAAAAAAAAGAAATGGCTGCAGAAATAAGATTTCTGCATAAATGATTACTTTCATTTGGAACTGCCCAGAAATTAAATTAAATGATATCCATTACAGTCACATTTCCAAATAAGACAGATTAATACATACAGAAATATGCCCACACGTCTTTGGATTTTTAAAAACAGAATATTTTTTATTGTAAACAACTCACTGCTAAAAATGATTCTGTGGTGAAGTAAATACGACAGAAAAAACAAAGGTAATTTCTACCTGAATAAGTTAGTTCAGCCAAAAAAACAACAAAAAATATATATAAATAATTAATAAGGTTGAATGTTTCACTTTTCCAGCTGCAGTTACACTGTGTTTGTTAGTAATTTGCTGTTTTGAGACATCTGGAGTTCATTTTCTACTCAAAATGACCCATTCATACTCAAAAATGATCCAACGAATGTTACCGTTATTGTGTACATGTGTACCAAGTATTAAGATCTCTGTGTTCACAGTATCAATTGTATAATTTATTTAATTGTTTAAAGTAGTCTACAGCAATTTAGCTACATTCAGTATTTTAATGTTTGAGTAAAATGTAGGCTACTTCGAACAGTGTTGTGCAATGTAAACTTTAAATAGAAATTATTCAACAAATTTTAACTGGTTAAGTAAAAGTCACTTAATTCTTTGTTAATATTATAACTTAAGTAGATTATCCTTAAATTCACATGTGAAATTTACTTTAAAAATATGTGTGCAAAAACTTGCAAAAGAAAAGTGAAGTAAATTTGACTTATTGTTTATTTCAGTGTTGACTCATGACACGCACATGACCAAATTGGGATTAATATAGCCTAAAGGTTGTGCATGTATGATTTCAATTTCTGAACCCTAAATATTGGGCACGTCACTTTCACTGGCCTATAAAGCAGTATGTGGTCAGAGCTGCAGAAGTTCTTCTCTCTGTAAACAGAATCTAATCACAAACACAGACAGCACAGCACTGTATCAGCGGGGTGCCGAGAGCAGACCTGCCGTCGTCCCCAACACACTCCTGTGAGTGATGCTCTGAAGACCCCACGTGCCCTCTGTAAACATGACGGGACAGCGCCACATTCTCACGAGAAACCCACTCTCCACATCCGAGGCAGTTCACACAGCTTCCAGAGAGCTGCAAAATCCCCCAAAAGAGTTCCCAGAGCATTTTTAGCTTCGGTTTCTAATATTAGACCTTCTCTGGTCAACTGGTATCAAAGGTCATCGGAACGCTTGTAATGTAATACAACCGAATAGTTAAATAGGCTATAGAGGAAGAGACAATTAGGGAGATGAGCGGTCAGCAGCCCAGTGTCTTTCTGCAGTCGGCTGTGGGTCTATTTTCTGCTGCCAGAAGAAGAGAGGAAGGAACATAGTGTTTCCTGTAAATAAAGAGAGGAGTGCGGCTGTCATTGTTTTGACAACGGAAGCCGCGACGATGTTGTTCTTTTTCTGACACCCGTCACAGATCTACGTGTGAAAAGAAGTGTTCCCTGCTGGCCCAGAGGTCAAGAATCAGAATCATTCGCAAGTCGAAATGAAGATCTTACTATGAAGTTGACAACAACACTGGAGTTGCTTGCCTCAAAGGGATGAAGCGGTTCAAATGACATCCGTGAAGCCTCATGTGAAAACACGTCCCATCTTGATTTCATTTTCAAAGTGATTTAAACCACAAACTTAAGTAATATAAAAAAAAACTAAAAAAAAAACAATAACAACAACAACACTAAAAGACCATACTTGCAAGAATGCAAATCACATCTAACATCCAGAAAGAATCACAACAGATAAATATTTAAGATATTTTGTTATTATTCATTAAAGATGCATTAAATTAATAAAAAGTGAAAAAATGATATTTAAAAAAAAAAAACTGTTCTTTTGAAATTTCTTAAAAGATCCTGAAAAAAAATCATGGTTTCCGCAAAAATAGTAATCAGCTCAACTGTTTTCAACATTGATAATAAAAAAGAAATCGAGTAGCAAATCAGCATATTAGAAAGACTGGAGTAATGATTCACAGGAAAAAAAGATCAACTAAATGCAAATCTAATCACTTGTTGATCTAATAAATGCATCCTTGGTGAGCATAAAACATTTTTAAAAAAACATGAAAAAATTTATTTACCAACCCTAAACTTTTGAACGTTAGTGAGATTTTATTTGTATTGGATGAGTCATCTGAATTTATCTTATCATTAACTACTGTTTTCTACGATTTTACGATTGAATTTCCACATCATCAGTGTGAAAAAAAAGTATTTATTAACCCCCAAACTATAATTTTACATTCATGTTAAGCAGACACACTTTCACTATAAAACCAGATTTTCTACCTGAGCTAATCAAATCATTTAAAATCGTGAGAGAATTCAACCAGGCGCTCCGGTGAAGTATATCCGTGATAGGTGCTCTTGGGATAGGGAAAGGATTCAATGAATTAAGATGCAGGTCCCAGGCACTCAATAAAATGGGTAAGGAGGAGAAGGAGAAGGTTAAAAAGCCTTTATTAAATATGGCTTATTTCATGATAAAAAAGTCACAAGCCAACATGTTTCGACCCACACGTGGTCTTCTTCAGGGCAAAGTAACATACACAATGAGAATAACAGAACATTATAAATAGTGTCCCACCTGTAATCAGAAAGCATACAATTAACCTAATAAGGTCTAATACAATCAATTAAATAAGGTCTAATACAATCATTGGGTTAATTAATTGATTGTATTAGACCTTATTAGGTTAATTGTATGCTTTCTGATTACAGGTGGGACACTATTTATAATGTTCTGTTATTCTCATTGTGTATGTTACTTTGCCCTGAAGAAGACCACGTGTGGGTCGAAACATGTTGGCTTGTGACTTTTTTATCATGAAATAAGCCATATTTAATAAAGGCTTTTTAACCTTCTCCTTCTCCTCCTTACCCATTTTATTGAGTGCCTGGGACCTGCATCTTAATTCATTGAATCATTTAAAATCGTATTTCATTAAAGCTGATATAGCAGGGAAACCTGGAAGACTCAGTTCTTCACCTCCACTGAATCACTGATCTTGATTTCCCACAATGTGCAAAATATCCACAGCACATCCTTCCTGGTGGATGTTCAAGAAGTGATAACCAGAACACCCACGAGCAGGATGTATTGTCTACAAACCCTCTACAAATAGAGCGTACCTCCAGGAAACGGTGTCATGAGAAAACGTGGTGACATAGGTAGGGGAAGATGACCATCACAGAATAAAAGCTATATCTGTCACAACAAGCACTCGCCCCCCAAAAAAGAGATTTGCATGAGAAAAGGAGACACGTATCCTGAATAACGAGTTAGCCGTCTCACACTGTCTGAACACCGTCATTTGAATCTTATCACTGCTTTATGAAATTGAATATTATTGTGGTTAAATCTTAAATCAATAAGCCTATGTAATACAAAGCTATACCAGAGAAGCATTTCTTAAATCAACCTTGAATCAGTTTTGTAGTCTCTGAGGAATGTGCGTTTGTCAATCCCACTCACTTACTTTAAAGGAAACATTGTAGACAATGCATATGTCAAGGCCAAAACAACTGAGGGAAGAATGATTTGAATCATTGAGAAGGACATGATTTCAATCTATTATAGCAAATCTTGAATGGATTATGTTTTTCAGGTTTACATTGATATTCTCCCACAGAAACTTGAAAGAACAAGACTTAATACTGTGTTTGTTTACACTGTAAAGTGAGTTTAATATTGGCCAATATGACAGTAAAAAATTATAGACCAATCACACAACTTTTGGTATAAAATGGTGGTAAGTTAACACTTTACAATAAGGTTCATTAGTTAACTACAACATGAACTATAATGAACTGCACGTATACAGCATTTATTAATCTTTGTTAATGTTAATTTCAAAATTTACTAATACTATTTTAATTAACTAAAATTAACAAATATTAACAAATACAGAAACAATTGTATTGCTCTGTTAGTTCATGTTAGTTAGTACATCAACTAATGTTAACTAATGAACTTATTGTAAAATGTCTTTGGTATATAGGCCTGCCAACCATGGTAGTGAATGATTGCCATGTTATTTAAAAAGTAATTATCTGTAACTCCCATGGTATATTTCAGAGTAAACCAAATGTTGGATCATAATATGCTTTGATACTTTTTTATTGGTAAAAGTTTGATTTAATTCATGAAAATATTAAAATAATAATTGTATTTTTTAATAATAAAAAAATAATTAATAACAAATCAATAAAACATTTTTTTTAAAGCCTATTTAATGCCCGGAATATGGCACTATTTTCTTACATATAGGAACGCTTATTTTATTCATAAATAGTAACCCATCTATCGTATGCATAGAATTGATTATTTTTGAAGAAAGGCCTACTTACAGATTTTGTTTGACTTGACTCCATTGACTTGCTTGTATTCTGTCACCATCTAGCGGCGGCTGTATGTCATTACACTCTCAATTTTCTCTATTGGTCGTTGTAGTTTTACATCCGGGTCGTTGACGACGGCACTCGGCATTCTATTGGCTGGTGTAACGGTCAACGGAATGGACAACATGTTACAATTCATGAAATTAGTCGGACAGTTAAAAGTGAGTGAAATTTGTATTACTACAATGTTTTGCAGGTTAACATGTATGATATATTAACGCTTGCTTGTGTTACAGCGCGTACCACGAACAGGATGGGTGTACAGAAACATCAAACAGCCTGAGAGTGTGTCTGATCATATGTACAGAATGTCAATGATGGCCTTAACAATACAGGACAGCAGCGTCAATAAAGAAAGGTTTGTGTGAGGGGTCATAAAATCGAGGGTTATTTACATGTATGTCGACTGTTTACCTTTGAACTAACGTTGATGTGCTTCTGTTTATTTGTGAATGATGGTTGACTTAATCGACAGCACTCGCTTATTCACAGAAGGTTGAGAAACAGATGAACAAAATACTAGTTTGATCCTCCTCGGGTTCTTGTTTTACGATTATAAGTAACTTAGCAACGACGTTGTAACGTGTTTTTCGATAATTCCCATAAAATTGTGTATAAATCTATCCAAACATATAGATCCTCGTTGTGAGAGAAATAAACGTTTGTGTGGCAACAGTTGCTAAAGTATGATTGGTTAGTAGAGACTTTAAGACGGGGTTTAGAGAAGAGTCAATTAAGCATTAATACATGTGAAGTTTATTGAGATTGATTGACATTTGTGTCTTTTATTTTGATTAATTCACAATAGTTCGTTTCACCAAAGCTTTTTTTTTCACGCGGCTGGCATATTTTTCAAATTGTTTAATGGGAGCGCAGTGTTTTTTTTTACCGGTCGCCAAAAGTTGAAAAATGTTCAACTTTGGGTAAAAGTGATCATCACTGTCACTTTTTACCCAGCCGTCCAATCACAGTGGAGGAGGGGCGGGACAAACATCACACCGACCAACCGTCACATTCTGCTTGTACAACGTCAACAGATGACAACAACAAGCATCATAATTTAAAACAAGAGCCATAGCGTCTCAACCTTTTTACAGTCTATGGTCTCAACTGAAAAAACAACAACAACGCTGTGCTGCCAAAACGCTCTCAAACGCACATAGCTAACGTTAGGCGTTAGGCTCATTTAGCATTTGAGAAGTTCATTTAGATTCATTCTCATTTGTGCAATCCATTGAGATTTATCCACATTTGTGCAGTTCATTTTGTTTCAATCACACTCGTTAGATTTTTTTCTACATTAATTCATATAAATATTCATACCAGTCAAAGTTTTTAATTAAAAAAACTCTTGAGGCTTATGCATAAATGTTCTAGAAAGCCAATTTAAAGCAACATAAATTGTACAAAATGTATAATATCTGTACAATTCTAGAAGTTTAATAAAAACATTTATTTAAAATAAAAAACAAAGACAATTAATCTAAAATGTGCAAAGTAAATAACGATCAGATCAGTTTAGATGCATTCACATAATTGATCATCTCTTCTCTTCACAGATGCATGAAGCTGGCTTTAGTTCATGACTTGGCTGAGTGTATTGTCGGAGATATTGCTCCTGCAGACAATGTTAGCAAAACAGAGAAGCACAGAAGGGAAAATGTATGATGGTTTTAAGTTTAATTTTACATTTAAAAGATTTTGTTTGTGTACACATTAAACATTGAGAATCTTTCTCTTTAGGAGGCAATGGTGCATATCACAGGCCTGTTAGATGATGGCTTGCGGAAAGAGATTTACAACTTATGGGAGGTCAGTTAATGATCAAAACGAAACCCCAGGACCAAGTTCCTCTTTTTTTTTTGGTTCAGAATGACATTATAAACTGGACTGCATCCCTCATAGGAGTATGAGGCTCAGTCCAGTCCAGAAGCCAAACTGGTGAAAGAGTTCGACCAGCTGGAGATGATAATACAAGCCCATGAATATGAAGAGTTGGAGGGGAAACCTGGAAGACTGCAGGAGTTCTTCACCTCCACTGAAGGTTTGATCTTGTTTTCTAACTTCTACAAGCTCAGGATCTAATTAGATAAGTAATTCTAAGAAGAGCAAGCAAAGTAAATTGTATTAGATGTGCTCAACAGTGTCCGTTCACTCCTTTAAAGAACTGCAAATGAACAAATCGATTCTGTCTCACCACACTCTACAAATATTTGTATATTTTTGAATAGGCCATTACAATAACCTATAGTTTACTTAAATTTGATTAGTTTGGCTTGTTGACTTTGTTGTGGTATTGAAGTACTTAAGGTGTTCTTTAAATAATAATTAGAAAGTTATATTTGTTATGACTCAAAAACACAGTATGAGCCGAACCATGAGTTTTGTGATCTAATTCACCCCTACTTTATTTTGAATATTGCTATTGATCTAGATCAGGGGTGTCAAACTCAATTCTGTAGGGCCACATTCCTGCAGAGTTTAGCTTTCAACCCAATTAAACACGTGATCCAGCTACTCAAGTCCTTCAGGATTATTTGAAAACTAGCCTACAGTTGTGTGTGTTCGAGCAGGTTTGGAACTAAACTCTGCAGGACTGTGTAGCACAGAACTTGAACATGTTCCTGGATCAACATCTTTGTTGATCCTAGAACAACATTCCAATCAACCAATCAGATTTAAGGGACAAGTTTACAGTTCAAGTTTAGGCTTACAACCAGGGTTAAGTGCTTCTACATCAGTGTTATTCACCTGTAATTTTTAGGGATAACTTTAGCGTAGGGTTAGGTTTAGGGACAGGGATATGGTTAAACAAAAATTTCGGAACGGAATGTTTTTCCAGGATCAACGCGTCTAACAAAATCAGGACAAGTGAGTTTGACACCCCTGATCTAGACAGATAGAGACCTTTGTCTTTAGGACATAGCCTACACTAGCTCTTTTGACTGCTATATGACTCAGATGTATTTTCCCCTCTCATCACAGGCAGGTTCCATCACCCAGAGGTGTTGAGTCTGGTGAAGAGTTTGAATGAGGAAAGAGCTCGCCACATCGCTGCCAAAGGAGATAATGCTACTGAGAAGACCACTGACACAAGCTCTCACACCCTAGCAACACCATGATCTCGATTCCTGTCAGGCAATGAAGCTACCTCCACACGTCTGTGCACACGAGTGTTTATTTTGTTATCTTTATGATGTTCCCGTTTGTTTGAATGTTCTGCAGGACATGGTTTGTTTCCACGGTTGTAATTTTATTAATAGAAATCAACCTTTTTATTAAAATCAAATGGGAATATGTGTAACTCTGTTTTTAACCTCACAAAAGTTATTTTCTTTTGATCAGTATTGTCTTCCTGTATTACATTCTTTAATAAAAATAATATTTTATGACCAATGATTTTACTTTGTTAAACGTATCAAAACACAAGGGACATGTAAACAACGCGTCCTGCAATAATTCTAAAAACGTTCAAAATGTTTGTAAACATAATCAGTTCTACAAAAAAAAAAAAAAAGCAGGGGCAACAATAAAGCAAATGTAAAGTCTTTGCAGAGACTTTGCCACACTTTACTGTCTTCATGATGAAGGAACAGTAAAATTAATCCTCATGTTATGGTTTATGATTTCAGTTCAGTTCACCTTTATTTCATGACTGATGAGCCGGGACTTAGTGACTTTGCAAAAACGTTTAATGACTAACGTTATCAATGAACTCAGCTCAACACAACACTTTGAAGAAAAATTTTGGTTATGAAATCCTCATCCTTAAAACAACAGTTGACTTAAATGTCAATGTTAAATACGTAAAGCTGCAACAAATTTTACACAAATGTATGAAGAAAAGAAAAAAACGACACAATAATGCTATACATTTTTGGTCAGTGACAATTATTGTTACCAATTAATAATTCACACCAGGCGTATTAGATAAATTAATAGACTGCAGGAAAACATATATCCTTAATTTGCTGTTTGCATCTGTTATCAGCAAACATGTGCTCTAGTTGTGGGGTATACAGCAGGAAAAGGAGCATTAACAGATTTATGACAGGAAAAAAAGCAAGTTAACATCCATTTAGTTAAACATTCTTTCCAGTACTTCTCTTAGGATTAGATATTCAGCCATTATTTTTGGTCCCGGAAATGTATCATGCTTTGTTGCTGCTAACACAATGTTGAGTTAGTATAAATAATGGTAAAGTAACGCAGGACTACACCAAAGACAATCTCCTTGAAAAATAGACATATTTTGAAGAAAGCTAAAGAATAAACATGCTCCACTTGGTTGTTTTCCTTCCGTACAAAAATAAATAAAATATTTTGCACGGATAATCCACCAGCATACATCTGAAAGCATGTATTACTGCGTCGTGGGCCCCAGGAGCAATTTTCACTGTGGTCTCCAGACCACTAGGAGGCATCATAGTTCCACCTGTAGACCTTAAACATCTTCAGCATGAGCGCTCACTGCTCTCAGTTACGTTGTTAGTAGGGGTGTCCTGGGCGCTGGCATGGGCCGCTGATGACAGGACCTCTTCAAAACTGCCTGCACCTCCTGTTCCTCCAACCTTTGACTGCTCACAACACAAAACTCTCATAACATTGGATAGTAGCACGGTGAAGTTGAAAACTCTCAATGATAAGCTGATCAATTATTAACAGCACTGAACTAAGGGACAAACAAAGTTAGTGTTTGACCACTAATAAGGTCATTTTATCTCAGGCTTACCTTAATGTTTGAAACTGTGCTTTCGACTTTCTCCTCAAAGGACTTAAAACTAGGTGAGTTCCTGTGGAATAAAGACAATTTAGTTTTACGCATTTCACCAAACCTAATCTAACTCTAAACTTGGCCCATTCAAAAGGAGTCCTAACATCCTCTCCAGGTTTTTTGTTGTGCGATGAAAAAGTTGGTACATGCAGGTATTACCATTATTTAGTTTTTTAATGCAACAAAACCACGACGGTATAAATCGGACTGTATAAAACACTCAATCTGCAGTGTACTGTTTTATATATGCATATAAATAGGCTATATGTATATACATTTTTTGATGCTTTAAAAAGTTGTATCAAATGCAATCAAAGAAAAAACATGCAAAGCAAGCTGTCACACATATTTACCTCATTGTAGGCATGCTCATTGAATGGCGTATAGAATAGCTGTCCCATGAAAGCATGGCCAAGCAAAAGAGAGGTTCAATCATCATGGACAAAGAAAGACATTGCAAAACAGACGCATAAAATGCTAATAATTGAACAGTTATAATTCTAGGTAAATTTAAGTTTTACTACATCTACACCACCGTTCAAAAGTTTGGGGTCATTTGGATTTTTGTAATTCATTCCTGTGATGGCAAAGCTGTATTTTCAGCATCATTACTCCAGCCTCCAGTGTCACATGATCCTTCTGAAATCATTCTAATATGTTGATTTGCTGCTCAAGAAACATGAGCTGACTTAACATTTTTGTAATATTATTTGAAATATAAATCTTTTTTAATAGATGTCTTTACTGTCAATTTGTATCGATTTAATGTTATCTCTGCTGAATAAAAGTATTAAATTCTTTCAAAAATAAAATATTGACCCCAAACTTTTGAAAGGTTTTGAACTTTTCAATGGACTATACGTATAACTATCCCATAAAGGCAAAGATTCCTGTTATAGCTATACTGCTAGTAAGCTGCATGTGAACTGATAACTGTACAGATCATTTTGCGCACTTTCTGTTTTCTATGCATAGAAACTAAACCACGTGCTTGATAAAAAAACATCTACTCAAAGCAGGTGGAAGAAAGGAGTTCTGCTATTTATCAAAGAGTATTATATGCATTATTTGACAAGTTCACACTTACATACAATTAGAGTGGGTATAAGGTTTAATGCGTATTTGGCGTGCTGTCCGGGGGGGAGGGCTCCAAGCTCGGCCCGAACCCAGAGTAACCCCCCCGCCCCCTGTATGTAAGTGGTTAGGACTAGAAGTGTGGAGAAGGGGCGGTGGAGGGATGCTGCTAAACTGTCAATGGATTGAGGTGAGATTGCTGAATGAGTGCACTCCACTCGTGTTAATTATCTGAACGTGCTCCTCCCGAACTTTGTTAATAAAACATCATTTGTCATAAATAGTTCACAAAGAAGAGCAACAGATGCTGATTTAGAAAACAACATACAGTCAATGTGGGAGACAAAGAAATGACAGTGACTTTGGATCTACATTGATTTGCTGAAAATGAAAAATAAAGTAAGACCAGTCTATAATGCTATGCATATTTTATTTTTCATTTTCAGCAAACCAATGTAGATCCAAAGTCACAATCATAGTCTCAGTTTATGACTCCATACAATGTTAGAATCAATGTTAGGCTGACATTCAGTGAAATTGTATTGAAAAATTCATATTAACTGCTCACTGTGCTCAGATATGTGAATACCCCTTCACACCCATATTGATTATTTATGCTAGTCCTGTCTTTAAGTCAGATTTAGTTTCAGCACCATCACTGTTCTCATGCATCATGCAGATGCTAAAAGAAAAGCAGCTTTCGCTCATCTCTATCTGGGATCTACGAACACAGTATCTTACCCAATGGAATGCGACCTTTGGTGCGCATCAGAGATAGGGAAAGAACATTGTAAATTATTTTTGCTGACAGATTATAGGCCATGCAACATTTAGTCATATGAGACTCAAACCAGAATTCTGCCAGAACAGTACAAACCATAAAATACATGCAGTTCTCACGTTAAGAACAACTATACTGGCAGAGCTTTCAAGGTCAATTCACTGGACATAAAATCAGAGAAATATAATCATAATTATATACAAACCTCAACAGCATTTGAACCCCATGCAACTGATTTTGTAAATGAATTCACAAAAATTATTTGGACACTTAAATTACACTTAATGTATGAAAATCATTGCATTAGCAAAAAACAAACAAAAACAAAAACAAATGATGCTTGACCTTTTCTCGAAACTAACTTTTGGCCAACCGGTGTTAAGTTAATTTCTGGTCGATGCACAAAGTCAGTTTGCCTCACTGTTCACACAAATTACAAATACTTTATCTTAATTTTGAACAATTGTTTTGTCATGGGAAACCTTGTGAGATTGCATCTAATGCAATGGCATGCATACATTTTAAGTGTGACTTAAGTGTACTTTTTAGGGCCACTGTATTTTAAATTGGCTAATGAACATTAACCATTCCCAATACTGCCATTTTTGGACTGATGAAGAAGGCTGAACATAGCACTCGGGACTGCACAACAATAAGATTTATTACATTATTTAAACAAAAAAAGTTCATTTTTGAAGTAGAAGATATTGATGAAATCCTGAGAAGCAAAAAGCATTACTTGTCATCCAGTATGAACTGTATCATCATGCGCTCTGCTGCTATTGCTAGGAGCCAATGAGCATCCAAGGCTACACGTTGTTCTTTGAATGTTCACTGCAAACATGAGGTAGAAAACCCCCAGACACATGCAGAGAGACAGCGTCACACACTGGCAACCAAACACACATACCTCATGGGATACAGTACCTGAAGGCCAAACATGCTGAAGTAAAATAAGGTAGAAGGTATTGGATCTACAGTAAAATCAACACTACTTTGCTAAAGCAAAGGCAGGAGTGAGTAATAAATTAGAAATGGGCTTCATGCTTTGATTTTCAGTATTATATCTCTGCAATTCATTAATGAATAAAATGGTCTTAAAGCGCACTAATAAGAGCATACAACATAATGAATATCCTTTAACACTTCTGCAAAAGTTTTTTAATCTATATTTTTGACTTGTCTTCCAGTAAAAAAATACCTAAACATCCTTAAAACAAGAAACTCTCATTTGATAAGCACTAATCATAATGCATACAGTTCTATATTTAATAAGAAAAATGGGTAATATACTGATTTTCTGCAGTGTTTAAGATGGCCATCTTTAAAGCATGCCCATTATAAAATACCTCAAACAAACTGTCAACAGTCAATCATTTATCACCCTGTTGTAGACTATGCCACTTCTGAAAGCATCTATTGTCACAGAAAGTCTCAACCATTCAGGAGCCAGTGAAGAGGAGCTGGTAAATTCTTCATGCCATCACAAGCTCTCATTTCTCTGCCAGCTGGATCTGCCTCCAATCTGGCCCACTGAAAGCTGCTTAAATGAGGCTTACATAACACAAACATGCCTCTCAAACAGACTGTCCGAGGTAAACGCCTCAAGACCACTGCCATTTCACTGTGCAACATACACAGCATGTGTGAACTGTGTTTGTGAGAGATCCCTACAGAAAAGAAAAAAACAGAAAGTGATGGGACAGCAGAAAGAGGCAGAGAGGGAAGGGCCATTGTACCTCATATCCCCAAACTTTCTGGTGATGGTAGTGCCCAGGTTACTGAAGGCAGTTGAGGTCCGCTGTCCTGCCGTGGTCAGGGTCTCAGATGTCTTTTTGTATCTGCCAGAACAGTACAAAAATAACAAATATTGTCACTGATAAATAAAATAGTTCTGATTTACCCTTTTATAGAAATCCAGAATCCATTTTTTAAACATTACTGAGTTTAAAACACACTAGAGAGTGGAAATGACCCCATGTACACGGTATATATACTCAGCAATAATGTAGTTTGAAGCTATGAAGTAGTTTCAATGAAAAATGTATAAAATCCAAAAAAGCTTTTACAAAAAAGGTTTTAAACTATTTTTTTCATGCTTGTTCAAAAGGTGCCTTTTCTGAATTGTAAGCAGGAAGAACTTTACTTCACTTTTTCTTTATGATCTCGTACAAAACAGGAAGAAATGCTGCTTCAATATAATACAAGAAGACAGTCCACAAAGGGAACAGTAGATTCATAATGCTAATTTCACTGAAATTTCACTGGTATCTGAAATTTTGTGTTATAACCTTATCATTTAAGGTTACATGGGTCACAATGAAAACAATAACTATTTTGATTAATTAATTTATTACTTTTTTTGCCAGTGAAAATTTTGCCAGGGCGTGGCCAATACAAAAAAATCCTCCTCGTTGAGCCCGGATAAGAGTGAGTGACTTCCTATTCTATGCTTTTTCATAAATGTCTGTTTGAGAGTCCCATCACATTTTAGCCAGCAAGTTAATCTAAACAAGTGTACTGAAGTCACAAAATTCTTTTGACCCTACAAAAACTTGCGTTTCTCACATAAAGCTATCTTGTGACTTCAGAAGACTATAGTACACAAGTCTGGATTAGTTCTATAGTGACGTTATGTTGTTTAATTGTAATCTTTCGAGCTTGATCATCCCTAGGTCGTAAGGAAAAGCAGGGTGTGAACTGAAAGAAACTCTTGTGTTCTATGGGAGACAGAAAATCATACAGGTTTGGAATGACATAATGCTGAATAAATTATGAAAGAATATTTATTTTTGGGTGAACTAGTCATGCTACAAGGTACAGCTTAATTATGTAAGGTGAATCACATTGTGGAGTTACATGCTTTGAATAATAGCACATCTAGAATGACCCAAGAACAATCTACTGTAGGAGCTGGAAATCTAGTCAATTGATGAGAGTATGAGTCACTCAGACTACTACAGAAATATCCAGATCGCTCAGAAGACGCCATCTGATCAGTTTGTCCCTCTCGGCCCATGGCAACTGCGACATGAGAAGGGCTTTTCATTTGAGATGCTAGTTACCATGACACTGTAGTAACTTAATGACCAGATGAACATGCGAATATAAACAGTCAGACATACTTATTATCATATAAACACACCCTTTCATTTTATTCTAGTGATTATAATGTTAAACAGTAAAGTTTAAGTGTCAAATAATTAAAGTGTCAATAGCGAAAGTGAATTCTTTAGACATAGAATGTTAGTTTATAGAATTGTTCTATAAGCAAACTTTCTAGCACAGATTTGATTTCCAAACAATAACATTTCAATAAGTCAATCTACCAGGTTGACTTGTGCTATTTTCTGATAGCACAAATTCGCATAATTTTTACTTATGAATGGTTTCTATTCATCATGCTTGTAACCTGAGTATTAAACTGTTTAAAAACAGAATAGCTGTTATTCCCTAGGCTAGTGACCGTAAACAGTAATGCACAACATTGTTATGATACTTCATGAGTCATAATGAGAAGTGATTTTATTTAAGTAAGCCTCTACACTATTTCCCTTTCATTGACAACAATAGGCCATTTGTTCATGTCTATGTTCAGTGTGTACGTATAAAGCGAAAGAGGGATGTGCAGCAAGCCTTGTCGCAATGACGTAATTACCGTGCAAATGGACTGTGTGTCTCAGACAGGCGCTGTTTGTATAAGTGATTGTGAATTGAAGTAGATATGATCACATCATGATTGCAATAACCTAAATATACATTGACAGAGGGAAACACAGCAGTTTCAACATGCTCTTTCAGATTGCAATTCATTCTCAAGAAGGAAGCATGTAAACCAAACCCTAACCGTAATATAGTAAATACATGTAGTTAAGTAATATTACTAAGTACATATTTGAGTAAGTACAATGTAACTATGTAATGTCACCTTAAATATTAAGTGTAATATTAAGTCTCTAGAATATTGTGCAAAAGTTCATGTATTTCAGTAATTCAAATTAAAAGGTGAAACTAATATATTTAGTATAACTATATACATATGCATGATTATACTTTTTAAATGATTTTATGTAATATTCTAATTTGATTTTTAATCTGAGATTTTGAATTTGGGATTTTCATAAACTGTAAGCCATAATCATCAAAATTATAACTTTTGCACGATATTCGAATTTTTCGAGTTTCACCTGTATCTGAAGAACTACTGAGTTGTTAAAAAGTGTTGTTGTTTTTTTTCATCATTTTGTTCATGTGTCATAACCACCGCTATTTCCCTCTTAAAAAGGTGCATTGCTCTGTAGTCTCAATAAGCCACATCGTAAGATGACAATCACAGGGTTTAGCAAACACTACTGTACTTACGCAGTGCTGGTCTGCATGTCGTACCAGCTCTTGCTGAAGTTCTGTCGTAGTTCACTCAAGGGTGTGATCCCTAGTATCTGTTTCAACTCCAAGTGACGTTTTTCTTTGGAGGCCAGGACTTGTTTCAAAGTAGTGATTTCTTCTTCTAACTGACAGAGGGAAAATAGGTTAAGGTTGGGGTCTGAGAAGCTCTTGTGATGCTCTTCAGATATGTACAACTGAACAACAAATAATGCAGTTTTAATATGAATTGTCCACTCTTTTTGTCCTTTCTGTCTCACACACAAACTGTGACACGGTTAAGGTCAGCCTTATATGGCTTAATGGACTAGGAAGATCTGGGGGATCAAATAGCCCAGGGAAAACAACAGAAAAGCTTAGGTCACATGATTTCCAATCAAGGGTGTATGTTCTGGACTAGATAATGCAGACCGTCTGTGTGGCAACAGCACAATACATTTCAGTGACTAGAGTACAGTAAACTGGATCACATGTAAATACTAACCTAACCCAACTACACTTTTTCACAGATAAAAGTCATTTTTAAGGGTCAGAACAGGTATAAATACTGTATCTGCTTTGCACTTTTTACAATGAGTCACAAAGAAGAAAAATGACAGATCTGCAGGATTTGCATAACATGCAAGATCATTTCTGCTTGAGCTTTGTGGCCTTTGAGTTCACAGACTAGCTCTGTTTCTAAGGATAAAACAGCTCTTAAAGTGCCTGCACTGCACCTCATTTTCCTAGTTTACAGCACTAAAACATTGAGAAAAGAACCTTAGTCAGTTCATTCTCCATTTCCTCTCGCTCCTCTTCTGTGACAGTGTTGTTGAGGTCCACCTCTGACACCATGTCCTCATCCACTTCCTTTAGAGGCTCTTTGTCCAATAAACCTGGAAATAAATGTACAAAAATAGAAGAACAAATGTTATTGTTAACATGTCTCAGTCATATGTACAAATCTATGAGAACACATTCTTTCACAGATTTGATTTCACAGAAATATCGTGTGTAAACTCGATCCACCAAAACCTCTTTCACATGGAAACATGCTAACAATGGTAATTTGCATTCAGAGGTTACACCTTTTGGGGGGTAGGAGGACCATTTGCCTATCTTCCTTTGTGTGCCAGTTTCTCTTAACTTCTAAAAACCTTTGTTTTTCTTTGCGCGTCTTGCGCGGGTTTAACTCGCTTTCGTATAACACTTTCCACGACTGCGGTTATAGGTTGCCAGGTTGAGGTGACAAACGGGTTGAAATTGTATATGGTGTGTGGATTGGGTTAATATAATGCATTTCTGGCAACTGCTCAACATTAGACAAACATTGGTCCGATTATTCATAAAGTACTTTGGGCCATGCAAATTACGGGAGTTTCCCGGGAGAAATAACAAACCGGGAGGGGTCCGGGAGATAGGGCTAAAAAACGGGAGAAACCCGGGAAAAACGTGAGTGTTGACAGGTATGTCTTACACATCATTCCTAAAAGGATGACAAAAAACTTAAACCATTTGGCCAAAAAGTCTCAAACTCATCATTAAAGGATAAGGGTATAATGAATCAGATTAGTTATGTATTCCTTTTTATTTTTATTTATGCCACTCCAACCTGAAAATGTACATATGAATTTTCAGCATCATTGCTCAAGTCTTCAGTGTCACGTGATCATTCAGAAATCATTCTAATATGCTAATTTGCTGCTCAAGAAACATTTCTTATTATTATCAATGTTGAAAACAGTTGTGCTGCTTAATATTTTGGTTCTTTAAAGTCCTTTAAAGACTAGAAAGTTCAAAATAATTGCATTTATTTCAAATAGAAATCTTTTGTAAAATGATTAATGTCTTTACTGTAAATTTTGACCAATTTAATGCAACCTTGCTGAATAAAAAGTATTAATTGCTTCTTTTTTTTTTTTTTTAATCTTACTGAGCCCAAATTTTAAATGGCAGTTCATGTGACTTATTTATAAGTTTTCTGAAACCATACAATAACATGAATTTTTTTTCTTTAACCCACATGTATTCATTGTGAGATTGCATTAAAAAATACTGGATGTGAACACCAAAATGTGAATAAAATTACCATAATTTGCATAAATTTAACTTTTTGGAATGGAATCACTACTTTACTTGCAGTTTATTTTTTGCGATATGATTTTCCACAAAAAATTAATTCAGAACTTTTTAGGTAAACTTAAACACAAGTTCACCATGGCATTTGCCAGTATACAGAAACTACCCTTCAGTCAGTGTGACAACAGCAGTGAAGCCTTTAAACACATTTAACCATCACCTTTTCTATGTAATTATCCTGCCTCACCCCTGAATGAAGGTGTATTTTTGCAGTTCTAATGAAAGCTTGTACACAAAAAGATGAAAAGACTGAATACACCTTGCAAACATGCCACATCAGTCATCTGAAGGTAACAGTTATAATAGAGCTTTACATGTTTCCTTGCTTTAAATGGTTAGTTCACCCAAAAAAGATTTAGGCCTACTCAGCCCTCATTTCATCAAACCCGTAAGACTTTCGTTCATCTTTGAAACACAAATGAAGATCTTTTTGATGAAATCTGAGAGCTTTCTGTTCCTCCGTTGAAACCTACGTAACTATAACTTTGTTCATCATATAAAGTGATAGTGTCTCTTCAGAAAATTTTGGACTAAACCACTTAATTCATATGGATTAATTTTACAATCTCTTTATTAACTTTTTGAAGCACCAAACTCAAACTGGTAGTTGCGTTGCTGTCAATGGATGAACAAAAGTCTTGCGGGTTTGTAACGACATGAGGGTGAGTAATTAATGCCAGAGATTTTTGGGTGAACTAACCCTTTAAAATCAGTAGATCATATTATGAATCCTAAGAATTTGTCAACTTGATTTACAAAATAATGGCATTTTTACACGCATCATGGAGATATGTTTTAAGGCAACAAAAGGCAGATTTCATAATATGATATGCTGACACAGAGACTAGTGACCAAAACAGTAGTATTCTCTCATGTATTTGAGGTAAAGTAAAGAGAAGAGGACATGAAAGTAGGAATATGGTTTGATTACCACAACTATCACTGAAAGCTCAACCCAGTTCCCCAAAATCCTTTAACTCAGAACACCATTATCAGTGTATTAGTTTCATTTCAGCATTGCAAGACATGCCTGACATAGCAAATAAATATATTACATTAAGTGTGTTTATTGGAGAGTAAAATTACATTGAAATTATGTCTTATTTGTAAACTCAAACCCCTTTAAAATTAGACTGTGAAAACTTTTACAATTCATTTAAAACTCAATGTTTTTAATAAGCATTATGTTGTTGGAGAATCAAAACCGAAACCTCACAATAGCTAGAAAATGAAAGCTCAAATGATGAAGCACTAATGCATTTGATATGCCTCAGTAATGTGAATAAACGTTGAGGTTGTTTTTGTCCAGAAGGAAACAAGAGTCACATCTCGGTGGTCTGGTCAGTCATTACTTGGGAAACTGATTAGAGAGCAGTGGTATGAAACGCGTGATACACTTTCAGAGACTAATGCAATCAGCAGGTAAGAGCAGAGCAGAACGGTTTTAGCAAAGAAAAGTGCTCAGGAATGAGATCCCAGATTCATCATTTACACCACACACAATGCCTGTACAGAAGATTGTATCTACATGTCTAAAACTAAAGCAAGATGGTTCAGTGCTTGCTGGATGGATAAAAACCCTGTACATTTCACACAATTTGTGTAACAAAACATACATCAATTATTTTTTAAAAGCCTAATTTATATGTTTATTTTAACATAGTCCACTTTAAACATTCTACTAACAAGTGACTTTGCAACTACATGTCAACTCATTAGTGTATTAAATTAATATACTGTTTGCTTAATATCTGCGAACACTATATTTTGATGCTCCCCCAATAGACATTCTACTTACTATAAGCAACTTTGCAACTACATGTAAACTTATTCTACTAACCCTAACACCTAACCATAAAACAGTCTACTGTCACAAACTGCTCCAAGACTTTGGTTGAGGATCCAAACACAGCTTTCTTAGGGCAATCCAAAATCATAATCCATGAAACAGGCGATGGGTCAAACACACAGACAAACAGTCCAAACATAAAACAAGGTCCAAGAGACAGACAAACAGGGAAATACGGGAAACCAGGGATAAAGACAAGACACGGGTAACTCAGAAACGCAGTGTCCCACTAAACAAGACTTTGCAACCAATGCCAGAAAACACAGAATTGATCAAAATAAAGTGTAACCACAAAAATAGATTTTCTAAGCACATATTAACATGCGAGTACTTGACACCGATTCGTGATTAAATTAAGGGTCCATTTACACGCCCCGATCACTGAGTGAACGGAGATCATTTTGACAATAGTGTCGTCTGTACACAAAAAATTCTAAGGAAAAACTTTTCCGGTTTTAGTATATCATTGTCCTGTAAACGTACCCTCAATTAATTAATCAGCATATTATAAAATTTAACTAAATGTTTTAATTTGGTAACAGACTTACTAAAAACACCATGGACAAATTAGCTTTGACTGTTTCAATTTTTGTCTGGATATTTAAATGTCATACAGTATTATGATGGAAACCAGTCTCCAACTTAGTGCATGTGGCTGACATTTAAAATATGAAAATAATCAGTATGACAATTCAGAGACACAACATGTCCTCAAAATGATTTTTTCAGCGGAAAATCACTGATATTAAGATGTTAAGAAATAAACACTAACATGACAGTCTACACACAAGCAAACACTATTTGAGACACTGCATACACCTCTAGGTCTTCAGTCTGTAAGATGCTTTTTTTAATATAGGCCTAGATTAAAACTGAGGGTTGGATCATTGAGCATAACTCAGAAGAAAAGCAATTATTTCACAGTTCCACCGCCTCATTGTTCAGGTTGCCTAGTAACTTTCCTGATGCCTTGCATCAACCTCCCAATTATCCCATGAATCAGATTCCCTAAATCTATTTAAGGGTCTGTGTCTCGAATAAGAGGTTAGTACAGAGGATCATTTTCATGGTAAATATGTAAAATAATACCCTTTCTATTCCATTGCCGTAATACTGTGTCTACAGACCCTGAGTGTAATTTTTGTTAAAGGTGTATTACCTGGAAAACAGATAACTGCGTGATAGGCTATTGAATTGCTTTATTCAACACCACCAAGATGAAATGCGGAGATATCGAATTTAAGCCAAGATCATTAAAAAAAATAATGCTATGATACAAAACAATTCTATTTTAACACCAATTAAAATAATAACATGGTTCCTGCTGAAAACCCCGAGCTAAATCCCGATTCTAATGGCAGCTGGATATACATGGTTTCTAGATCAACCTTGAATCTAGACTAACTGAACCTGAAGCTGGGAACCTGGCTGAGCTAGATAACCAAAGACAACTTCAAGTGGTTGGTTATCTTGATTATCTACACAAATCTGTATCTTTTCATTAGAAAACATATACGGAAGGAATCATTCTTTCGAGTTGGTTATTTTTGAATGAACTTGAAAGAAACGATTTGCTGAAATGAGTTTGCCTTGTCATGACAGTAAAATGCAACAGTGAAGAGATAATCACTGAGAAACTCCTCCATATATTGAACTTTGTTGATAAGCCTTCGTGTATTTTCTTTCTGTTCTATTTTTGTCATTAATGGGCCAATCAGAGTTCATCTTTCTCATGTTCTTATGTCTGGGTGAGCAAGTCAGAGTCGTGTCATGGTTTGGTGTGTCATTTGAGTAACTAAGTGTCCCTTTAGGGCAGTGTGCTTGACGGTTCAGCTTCTTCAAGCTCACTGGACTATGCTCTATTCTGTCCAACCCTCTCAGTGTCCTCATTTTCCTTCTTAACTCACAAAGAATCACTTCACTGTCCTTAGAGAAAGATTGCAACGTGTGGAGGAGAAGGCCATTCTTATCCTCATCAGATGAAAAAAACATTACTATCACCCACTGAGAGGAATGAAAGACAACGGCTTTCAAACACAAACCAGAGATGAGTGGAGTGGGGAATAAACAATCTTGGGTAAATCTATGTATAACACTGCTGACAATTGATCAAACCAATTAATCACTCATAATACTCAAGTCGTAATACCCTTATATCAATTAATGGAAATGACTTTTAATAGTTTTAGTTAACATGTTAACTTTCATGCCACTAAACAAAAAGTCCTAGAAAAGTGTGACCACTGGAAGAAATCCTGCTTTTTTCACAAAATAACACTTCAATAATGCAACACAATCTATTCGGAGCTTGAAATAAAGCAGTATAATTTAAGAATTGCGTCATTTCTGGCCTTGCCGAAGTAATCTGAGGGATTTCTCCTTAGTGATTATCTGACTGGATTTAATTCCGTCTGACTGCTGCACAGAGACACGACAGAGTATTTAGTGACTGGCAGGAAATTCCAAATGGTGAGGATGCAAAGTGTGTGTAATGGGTTGTTTTTATAACTCAGCTAAGCTACATCCTTCAGATGAAATTAGATGTTTCTGTGACCTACCTGCATGGAAAGTTTCTCTGTCTTCTGTGGTTCAGCAAATTGAAAATAAGAAGAACAATGCATGAAATGATTCATGAGCTGATGATGCACCAAATCCAAACAGATTAAAAATGCCACTCCAATTTCAAAGAACATGCAAACAGGCTGCATTCAACAATATCATTCAAAAACAAAAATCAACACAGACATGCATATCAAACCAATGCTGACTCATTCAAGGAAACTCAACATGACATGCATTTGAAGAACGACAAAGGTCGTCTGTCTATCAAATAATATCACAATTCTAGGCTTTAGCAGTGTCTACAAGTTTTAAATGTGCTAAAGTCTTAGACTATTTCCATCTAAAAGCACCTATGTGAAAAAGCTGTAGACAACCCATCAGCTCAGAGGTGGAAATTAGTGATCTACACACACACACACACACACACACACACACACACACACACACACACACACACACACACACACACACACACACACAGACTAGAGGTTGGGTTTGTCACATTCACTTTCATTAGATTGCACAGCAAGCTCTTACCCCAGTCTATAACTTCAGAAGTCAGTACGCTAGAGTACAGCTCTGTGAAGTACGGTTGGCAAAACAAACAGATATTAAAGGTTGAATGCATAAATGAACAATGCAGATGCATTGACTTTAACTGATCATGTTGATTTAAATACATGTATTTAAAAAACTTAAACTACAACTACATACTACGAATACACTGTTTTCAGGTTAGTACTTTACCATACTATACTATACTATGGGTTCAAAAATACATTTACTGAATTCAGAACTGCTTACTAGTATACTTGTACTATTACCATATCTTTCTATGCCAGAAATAGTAAGAGTAGTAATGCTAGTATGTTTGCAAATTCAGCAACTGGCTACATTTCCAGTTCACAAACTGAACTAATGTTATAATTATAATCTACTTGTATTTTGTCTAGTCAAATTATAAAAACTTGTTTAAAATACACTATTCCATAAATTACCATTTAATTTAACTTCACTGTTCTGTACTACTACTATACAACACTGCAAAGCTACGTCAAATTCACATTTATTGTTGTAAATGACTCAGTTTTAGTTATGATTTCATTTACTATACGTTTGTTACAGTTAGTTTCTGAATGTTTACTGTACTAAATAGGTTTGCTCATGGAGAACATATCAATGGTCTTGTTGTTACAGTTGATGGTCCTTGACCTCAAACATAGACTGCCCTTTCTCGCTTTAGAGCAAAAAAGGACCAGTATACCAACATGTAAGAAGTCTTATTACACTGAGATAGATTGATGGTATTTATATGACCTTTCATTGCCCAATCCTGCAATTAGAGTTTGTTGCACTACATTGGTGGAGCAACGCAGTACCAGGTGCCAACAGGATGTCTATCCTATAGTAGGCTACTACTACTGTAGCTACTACTACTGTAGCCTACTTATACAGTTTGTTTAGTTAAAGGCCAGCCAATTCATTGGTACTCCCACTGTAACATATCTGGTCACAAGATTTCAATTATTTAGCTCAGGACAATCACGTGGAAATGAAATGGAAAGGTCACATGGTCCAGATCAGTGCACCTAAGGAATACGAGAGGGAGGAGCTCCATCTACTTCTCTCATTTGTTTACGTGTTTTGGCAACAGACCCCTGGAAAACTTGATCACGTGTCTGACTTAAGCTCATGCACATCATTAGAATGAAGCCTAAATGACTGAAGTATGTAGGTCTACAGATGACTTTTAAGTAGCTGCTAATTATAAAAGAGTAGCCTATTGGGCTAGTTATGTTTTAATCCATCATTTATCTGGTATGCAAACTTAAAACCAACAAAACGCGCCTCTTTAATTTGGATCTACTCAAGTTATTTAAAGATACACAAAGTGAAACGATATTTACAGAAGAATTCAAACACATTTCCAGTATTTTTACATAAGAAAATAAAACATAAGACATCAAAAGTGATCGGAAAGTAAGCTCACCCTGTTGTCTGGGCTCCATATCAGCGATACTGTGCAAATGCAGGTCCAGTACACACACACAAGCACGCACACACACAGAACCTCAGTGCAGACAGAAATATCGCGTCCTACACAACCGTTTCACACACGCGTCTGCTGTCTAAACCACACCCATTACCAGGGCAGCTTCAGCCACAGACCAATAGGAGAGGCTCTAATTTGCATATTATGATTTAGTGATAGGGCTTATTTCATGGTAAATATTGACTGTAAAAAAAGAAATTTTAAATATCAACAAGCGAAAGTTGCTACATAAAGACTACAACTGTTGTCGAATTCCTAAAGCACGTAAACTTGTATCCCTGTGGAGTCCTTATAAACAAAGTGTTAGCAACAGACTTTTTGTTTTGTTGTAAAAGACAACAGCTTCAAAATCTAGGTTTGATTGTGTGCAATTTATGTTGTAACTTGTAGAACAAAAACGGTTAAATACATTTTATTAACGTCAACCACATACTTTTTACCATTACTACAATCCAAAATAGCTACTCTTCAATCCCAAATGAAAATCCAGAAGGAATCCATGGCAAAAAAAAAAAGATCTTCCGGCTTTAGAGCAACAACCTGCTCTATATTTATAATCAATAATTGGTAAGTTATAAAACAAAACAATGCTAATAAAACCAAGCTAAATTCGCACAGTCTAATATACTTTATTTATTATTATTTTGTTCATTACAAAGGAATGCCATTTTGGCATACCACAATGATGATGTCATGAGTGACACGTGTACTTGAGAGCAGCAAGGAGTTTACTGTCGGTTAAATTGTCTTTGCGGTCAACAGCGGCATCTCCTGGTTAGACACGGAAAAAAACAGGCGGACCTGAGAATGCAATGGAGATATTAGGCTATATATTAAAAATTATAACAATAATTTATTTAAAAAATAGAATAGAATAGAACATGCCCAGTTTTCAATTGAAGTAGGCTACTGCTTGTGACAAGTTATGCAAGGCGCTTAAGGATGTGTAACAGGATCTAATATTGATGCGACTATGGGAGCTTTAGGATATTACACTTCCTTATTGTAATAAGGAAGGGTTTAAACTATAATGAGTCAACAGCACTTCAAGCATGAATATATACAAACACAGAGCAGATGATCCCACAAAATAATAGCACGTTGTGTTAAATGAGTAGGCCTATACGGAAAGCAGAAGTCAAGAAGGTAAACAGGTTATTTGTTTCTTATTAGCTGTTTACAGTTTACATGTACTGTACGTATACTTGTGCTGAGTTCCTTGAATAGACTTAAAGTATTTAGTTAATATTTATAATGATGCTATTGCTGTTTGCTTAGCTTCACAACAAGTGTTGGCAACATACAAAATGTCACTCGAGTATTTTTTCTGTTCTTTTGAGCACTAGGTGTCAGACTTGTTCAAAAACGACCACTTATAAAGAACCACAGCAATCAGCCCTAAATTCACATATTTTACAGTCAATTATGATTCACATGAAGAGATGGATGATAGTGTTACAATGCATGGGCACTTTGCTGGTGTTTATTATTATGGGTTCAAGCACGAATAAAACAATAAGCTATGACTGATATGAAGGAAGGAGATATTTATGGCATTTTCTAAATAAATATAACTATTTTGCCATACTCTCCCATGGCGTTTATATATAAAAAAGTATGTCTATTTGAAAGAGTTAAAGGGTTAGTTCACCCCAAAATTAAAATTCTGTCAGTAATTACTCACCCTCATGTTGTTCCAACCCCATAAGACTTTCGTTCATCTTCGGAGCACGAATTAAGATATTTTTGATTAAATCTGAGAGCTAGATCACTCCTCCATAGGCTTCTAACGGACTGAAACTTGTCGGCCCAGAAAAGTTATTAAAGACAATGTTTAAAATAGTCCAAGTGACTACAGTGGCTCAATCTTAAGTTTATCAAGCGACGAGAATACTTTTTGTGCACAAAAACTTTATTTCAACTATTCATTTCCTTCTCTGTGGGCCTCTAGTCGGTTAACGTAGTGTGATAGCGTAGGGCTACGTCACACGCAGGCTCACTATTGGCCGACGCTGGTCATGTGTGTGATGCGTGTGACGTACGACACAGAAGCGATACGCAGTTTTACAATGAGAACTCACTCGAGGCCCACAAAGAAGGAAATGAAGAGTTGAATAAAGTCGATTCAACGATTTTTTTCGCACACAAAAAGTATTCTCGTCGCTTGATAAACTGAATATTGAGCCACTAGTCACTTGGACTGTTTTAACGATGTCTTTAATAACTTTTCGGGAGAACAAGTTTCAATCCCTTAGAAGCCTATAGAGGAGTGATCCAGCTCTCAGATTTAATCAAAAATATCTTAATTTGTGTTCCGAAGATGAACGAAAGTCTTACGGGGTTTGAACAACATGAGGGCGAGTAATTACTGACAGAATTTTCATTTTGGGAACTATCCCTTTAATAAAAAAATAATTGTTGCATGTATTTGTTTATATTTTTGACCAACATTGTATAAACCTCCATATCATGTCATCATCACCACCGTATCATTACATTTTGTCAAATAAAAAACATTGCGATAAAATTAGCAATGATAATTACTATAATTTGATATGCTCATTTGAGCTTGCTCATGAGATTAATAGATATAATATCAATTTGTCGAGGAGTTGGGCCCTTGTATACAGAAGATCCTTGCCTAGATCACACACTTTGACTTTTTATAAATTGCAACTACAGTACAACCACATTCACATTTAGTCATTTAGCATACAATTCATCCAACAAATGAGAAAGCATCATTAATAAGTCGATAATATTTGCAGCACCAGGTTTCAAGAGTAAGAACTACAATATACTAATGTGAGTCACCCTTTTATTGTATTAACCTGACAGAGATTGATATTAGTTGTCATTCTTCATTGGTCTGCACTGCCATTAGAGTCTGGTTGAGCAGCTGGTACTGGTGTCAACAGGATGTCAGTTAGTCAGCTGACCTCAGGAAGCAAACCCTATAACAAAGTGCTTAGAGGCCAGGAAATTGATGTGACTGGAATGTGCATTATCAGAGACTACCAGCAGAGAGGGACAAAGAAGGAATCCTGAGGAAACTGCGACTCAAGTGACATGTTGTAATCTCTGTTTGCTAATGTTGTCCTCTGTGTCCAGATGGTGATCTTCACTTATATGGACAAAAAAATGATATTCTAATGGAATGCTTTAGATGCTCAAAACTGAATGTCAGTATCACTGTGCAGATAAGGGTGTAGGTTTAAACTTTACAGGAGACAATCCTTTATTTGTTGTTCCCGGGCAAAAACGACTACCTTTTAAATAGCTTATAAATCTTTCATTATGCTGTATTATCACCAAATCTCGGATTTAATCTTTTTGTCAACTTGCTTTCTTTCATTAAAATGGACTAATTGACCATATAGGTCTCATTGAGCTGAGCTCATGCACCTCAGGTTTTGAGTGAAAAAATTCACTCAAGCCTAACCTTAAAAAAAAAAAAAAAAAAAAAAAAAAACAGGCTCATAAACTCAGATCAATGAGGCCTATACGACCAATCTGTTCTAAAAAGTAAAACAAAACTTGTTCTAATTAAAAGAAAACAAGTGGATAAAAATATTGGATACAATATTTGGAAATACCAAAGCAAAATTGGTGATTTATATAATGTAAAAAAAGTACACAAATTATCAAATATGGAATGAGAATTTTTTTGGAATAAGAATATCCTCTTCAGGTCAAAATGACCAGATTTTGCTGAGTTACATGTGTTTCTGGGTCAACATATTCCTGTCCGAAAATTTAACCATAACCATACCCCTACACCTAAACCTAACCCTACCCAAAAGTAATCCCTAAAATCAGAAGGAAATGGGAACACTGATGTAGAAGCTTGTGTGAAAACTTGTCCCTCAAATTGGTTAATTGGAATGTTGTTCATTGTTGCACCTGTTGACATCGGTTTCTGCAGAACCCCAATAAAGGTTAAATGGATAGTTCAACCAAAAATGAAAATTATCTCATCATACTCACTATCATGTCGATCCAAACCTATATAACTTTCTCTCTTGAAATTTGGAACACAAACATTATTAGACCCTGGCCTTATATGGACAAAAAACACTGTTCAAAATATCTCTTTTTTTGTGTTCCACAGAAGAAACCTGTTTGGAAACCTGTTTCATACAAGTTTGGAACGACGAGGAAGTGTATGATGGCATTCCGTAATATCAAAATATGCTTTCAGCCTATGTCATTGTAAAAGCTATAGCCAGCCACACAGGTGACGTTTCTAAACTTAGCTCGCAACAGCTGCTACTGTAGTTCAACTGACAGCTGCACCCAGACCGCATAATGACAAGGACAACAGATTTATAGATGAGAAAAACAGAGAAGACAGTATTTTACTCCAACATCTGGTCAGACTTGCATATTTTATCTCGCTGCACATGCAAATCACAGAAAGCTTTCATTCAGCAGAGACCACTGTCACCACACTTCCTTCAGGTAGATAGTCATCTGTAGTAGTGAGATAAACTTGTCAGCTTGTTTTTCTGCAATATGATCTAAAATAAACATTAGAATAGCAGAGCGAAAGATTAACTTTTTAAAGTTTGGGGTTGGTGAGATGTTGAATCGTCAATATTATGAAATATTATTACAATTTCATATAGCTGTTTTCTATTTTAATATATTTTATTACTGTTATAATAATTCCTCTAATATATATATTATAGCTGAATTTTCAGCATCATTACTCCAGTCTTCAGTGTCACATGATCCTTCAGAAATCATTCTAATATGCTGGTTTGCTGCTCAAGAAACATTTCTGGTTATTATCAGTGTTGGAAACAGTTGTGATGCTTAATATTTCTGTTGGAACTCTGATAAATATTTTTTATGGATGAATAGAAAGATCAAAATAACAGCATTTATTTGAAATAGAAATATTTTCTAACATTATAAATGTCTTTAGTGTCACTGAATAAAAGTATTAATGTCTTTTGAAAAAAAAAAATGACTGGACTCTAAACTTTAGTGCATCTGTGTAGCACAAACTGTGCAGTATGGAACACATGCAGAATACTTATTGCTAACCTTAAGTATGAGCAATCATAATAGTGTTACTTTTCTTGGCAAACACCACAAATTAAACGCAAGCGAGACCAAATGTTGGCAGCTCCATTTAATTCTCAATGAAATATGATAAAGACATTTGCTGTCTGCAGGCCTGAATTGACTTTCTATATCTGAAAATAAAGTGCAGCAGCAAATGTAACAATGAAAAAGAAAAAAAACACACAAAACAACAACAATGTGCATTTAAAAAAAAAACATGAATGTAACACAGGTGTTGTGCTATAGATTCAGACACATAAGTCAGTATATTTAGGGAATCAAATATTACAGGTGTTTGGAAATCAATCACAGCAGATGTGCTCTCAAAATATACAAAATGAACTCATAAAGTTCATTCGAGTAAATTTCAATCCCATTGGTAAAAGGCACCGTCTGTGGAGACAAAAATAAAAAACAACACCAGCAGATTGGCAGTCAAAGCTTTCAGTTGATAATGGTAGCAAGTTGAAAACAGCAGATGTTTAACAAGCTAACATTCTGAATTTGACTGATTTCTGTTGTCTTCCTCAATATATATGTACAGATAATTCAGATATCTGCACTGGAGTGATAATATAGCAGATGTGACGAAATTCTCCCTGAGAATATCAGTGGCATTCACTACCAGCCTGAGTGCATCTTCATGATTGATTGTCTCCGAAACCCAATTGATATCTGCTTTGAAATGACACCTGGCAAAATAAGATGGCATTACACAGGTTGGCATTTCCCAAGAGTATTAGACCAGCAGTTCTACAAGTATCTCCATGCCTTAATACTCATATTCATGATACTCCTGACCATGTTGCTATGGTTAAAAACTTTTCTCGCAATGCATTTCCCTGAACTTTCTGGCTAACCTCCAGATCAACCTTTCTTTGAGTATTAAATGACTGGCTCAAATCAAATCAACATGGGACAGACGTTGGAGTTGCGGGTTGCCTTTTGTTTAAATTTCATTGCATGTAGTGGAGTGAATGTGGCACGTCTAATGGTCACGATTATATATTTGTTGGCATGCTACAATATTTGTTTTTTGTAACAGCATGGGATTGAAACAAACCCAACACATGGCAATGGATTACAGTGGATATGAATCTATAACACTGTGCAATATACAGCAGGGTTGCCTATTGAGCTGATAGTCTCGAGGATTGTGTCGCTCGGTGTCTACGTCTCAGTGTGCAAAGCTAAAATATACTACAAATGAATGTCAAAGTGTCCATATTATGGACATTACATTTGAATGAACATTTCTAAGAATTATACACACTCAATTAGAAAACATTATGCATCTAACAGTTTGTTCAAGGCATGCACTATGCTTCCATGTAGGGTTTGAAAGTCTGAGACCACACTTAAAATCCGACATTAAAAAACCAACATTATTTCACCATTTCTAGGTCACTAGAACATCTCGAAATCAATTTCTGATATTAATTATGTGAACTCGGTCAGATTTTAAGCCATTGCAGCAAAAGATGCTCTTTGGATCATTCTCAAATCATGCTGGGTAACATGATCATCAGAATTCACTCAAATGATTTTTACATGAATAACATGGACAGGAATAACATGGACAGATAGATCGATGACATTAAGACATTGAACGTGCATTAAAAAAGTAAAGGTGAATTCTAACTTAATGTTGATTTGATAATAAAACAGGACTACTAAAATACTACTACTAAAATATTCTTAAATTCAAGCACTTTTTGCGGTTCAGCTTTTCACTGTAATTGTTACGGTGATACATTTCTTTTTATTACAAATATTTCATTTATAAACTTAATTTGTAATATATACATTTAAAAAAAGTTTCAATAATTGGTTTTCTAAGTTTAAGTTTTTAAATAAATTTTTAGAATTGTTTACATATATATGTATACACACACACATTATAATATATATATATATATAGTATATATATATATATATATATTAAGATTTATTAAAATATATTAGTAAATGATGTGTAATTAATCTAATTATATACATATATAAACATTAAAAAATATTAAAAAAATGTGTTCAAAAAACAAATGTTAATATTATTTATTTATATATATATATATATATATATGTGTGTGTGTGTATGTGTATATATAAATAAATAATATATATATATATAAATATAATATATACTCTCTCTCTCTCTCTCTCTATATATATATATGCACACATACACACATTTAAAAATTAAGTTAGAAAACAAATGTTTTTAATATTACAAATTATATTATCAGCATAACAATTACAGTGAACTAATTTAAATGTAAATAATAAATTAGACAAAAGCAAAATAGGTATCATACTTTTGGACCCCAGTGTATTTTGTGTTTGGTTTACAGCTTTAGATTTGTGAAAACAGAGCTTGAACACTTTTACATGACACAGTACTGATTTGCATGACCTGGATGACCTCTATGTCTTGGCGTGGAGCTCTCGGTTTCGTGTAATTCGGGACCTTTTGTTTTCCACAGTGTAGTAGACAGAAACGTGTTTTGTTGATCATGCAAATTCCAGTGGATGTTGGCACAGCATGAAGGGGAGGGAGGGATTGAGAGGGATAAAGTGGGACAGACATTAATTCAGCAACTCACCATCATCAAGCACTAAACGCTTACAGATTATAACATCTGATGCACGTCATAAATAGATTAAAGACCAATATAATTCACACTGTGAGGCTCCACTGCATTACACATCCAGCAGGAAATTATTACGAGTCTAGTTCCATTCCTAAAAATGAACTGAATTCAAATCAGTTTGGGGGCTTATAAATAAAACATTCTAAAACAAAATCTCCTCAATTAGTCTTTGATCACGATGCCAAGGACGTCATGTGGAGGAGAGGGTCAATGTGCAATTGAAGATATTCACGAGACGCAACGAACAGGAAAACTGCACGTTGTGATTGTTGTATCTAAGTGGCCAGTGTTTGGTCACTTGGCACCCAGGGCTATTTTAGGGTGTCTGTCTGTGTGTCCAAGTCCTGAGCAGGATGACCGAAGCTGAATCAGCACAGCCAGCGACCCGACCCCTGTGAGCGCTTCTTCCTCCGCTTACAGATGTAGTAGATAGGCAGAGCAAACAAGCCTGAAGAGAGATCAGTCACAACACAGGACAGTTCGGTCACACTGGACTCATCAACTAATCTAGTCAAACAATCACAGTCTGAAGTAATGTGTACCAACAAGTTCTAAGTAGAAAAAAAAGTTTGGGATCAGTAAGATATTTTAATATTTTTAAAATAAGTCTCGTATGCTCGCCAAGGCTGCATTTATTTGATCCAAAATGCAGTAAAAATGGTAATAGTGTGAAATATTATTACAATTTAAAATAACTGTTTTCTATTTGTATTCTATCTGTGATGCAAAGCTGAATTTTCAGCATCATTACTCCATTCTTCAACTCTGCCGTCATTATGTTAAGCCCACCCGCCGACTCTATTGCACGATGTGTTGGCCTGACTAGAGTTTGGTTTTTCCAGCTCGAAAGTCAACGGAGAGTTGCTAGACTACACTGGATGCAAAATAAATTTTGCTGCCGCTAGGGGGAGTCTAGATTTCTAGGCTAGTCTTGAATGATACCCAATATGGCTAAGTCAGTTGTTATTGTTTCTCCAGCATTTTGAAATTTTAAGGAAAAAATGCAGTATTTTACCAACACTTTGTAATATCAAGATTCATATGGATTAATGTCACAACCATTTGTATATTTTCATTGTAGAACTGAGAATTTGGGTGGGAGGCGTGCTTAATTAAAAAAAAAAAAAAAAGCAAATATAATAATAAAATCTTATTTGTTGGGATGCAATATAACCCAGAAATGTTCCTGACAGGCTTAGGAACACTTAGGAAGTGTTACACAATCCTTACCTACGACCAAAGCCAGAGCTCCGACGACCACCAAGAGGACAATGACCACTGGAGCCACCAGCACTTTACTCACTGTGGAATGAGCAACAGAAAAGCATTCAGGCTCACAAAAACAAACACATTTAGAATTCTTATCTAGTTCTGGAGAGTGCATTTGTCTTTCTGAGCAAGTCACTTGGTTAAAGTGAACCCTGTGGAACAAACACTTGTGTCTGTGATGTATGGATGGTTGGGTATCATATGGTTCACTGGACTAGCCTGAGGACACCACACAAACACTGGCTCATGTAAAGTACACACACAGAGATATGCAAACTAAAAGCGGATCATAGAGCCGGTCATATCTCTGCGCCATTACTAACTGCCGTTATCAGGAGGTTTTAAACTAGCATGGTCTGGATTTGTGTAAACTGTTCTTTCAGGATCTCTAGTCGTATCAGGACATTTTGTTTTTGTGACAAAAACTTAACATAGAAAGAACTTAAATTAGTTTGCATCCAACTTACTACAAACAGAGCCTCGGACCAGCCGGCGCAGGTGAGGTTTCTCAGGCAGGTAGCGGTACTTGCACCCAAACACACTCAGGTTGGAGGTGTGGTCCCCAAAGAAGCGCAGATGCCTGTACTTCTCCCCACATCGATAACAAAAGTTTGTGTTGCACTGTGTGCAGGTCATGTGATCACAGCCCTCTGTTCTCTGAATGTGAATCTGTTGGTATAGAGAAGAAATAACCCTGACAATGAGTAATCTATTCACAAAGATGCACCATCCAACCATCATTTTTTTTCTTCTTCCACCTATTGGTTACATTTCTGTAAGACTGGAAAAACTGGTTGAAGATATAGACCTGACCACTGGTCTATGAGACAAAGGACCTTGCTGGAAATTAATATTTGACTTCCCCCTCTTACCCTGAGACGAAAGTCTCACCTTTTCTACATTTCATTCTCTCTCTCAGGGATACTCACATAAGAATAGATATGGTTTAATGTGAATGATTCTCATTAAGTATTATGTTTAGTATCATTTAAAATGTCTCAGAGTGAGTGGTACAAATGTCTCATTTCCAAATAAGTAAAACAAAAGGAAATAAGGTTTTTAGAAGTTTAGAGAAACTGGCACACAAAGGAAGATAGGAAAATGATCCTCCTACCCCCCAAAAGGTGTAACCTCTGAATGCAAATTATCATAGTTAGCATGTTTCTAGGTGAAAGAGGTTTTGGCTATTTAATGGAACGCAGCAAGGGATCGGGGCCTTCTGTACATCAGATCAGCCCGTGACGCTGAGAGCGGCCGAGACTCTCAGACTCATTTCTTTCTTAATGTCGGGTTCGCATCTCTTTCTCTTTATTCTAGAGGATTCAGTGTTATTGTATTGATCATTGATTCAACTGATTATGAAATTGGCATGATACATTTACCTGACATAATAAATTGTACTTTGGACTTTGTTATCATTTTCATTAAAGATTTAAAAAGAATAGTCAAACATTCGCTCACATTTAATGATGCACAGATATCATTAAAACCTTTTCATTTATGGAGTCAGATGAAATAACGAGTTAATACATGAGAAAATGTATTGCATTTAATCAAAAATCCCTTTGCCACACGGAAAGACAGTAACGCACAGAAACCTTCCCCGCTGATCGAATGCCGCCATTGGATCGATTTAGCTGGGCCTTACATTTCTATCCAGATCTAAGAGCTAGTGGGGCAGGTTTTCCTGAATCTGGGCCAGTGACTGACATGTTCAATTAGTGAAAGCCTAAGCTCACAAAATGAAAATTTAAAATGATTACACTGATTATTCCAACAAACAATGCTTCTCTGAATTATAGGTTGAGAAACTCGCTCTCAAAGGAAAGATCTTAGCTAAGCCCTCGGGTATCTGGCTCAGGTATGAAGGTGTGCCATACGCCCATGTTATGATGTGTCCTCCAAAGCACCAATGTCTGGATGGAAAACAGCAATGCCTTGTAGAGCTTGTTGACCTCTTGAAATTGCAATGCCATGTTTACTAAGACCGTAATTAGAATTAGACAAGAGGAAAGGAAAAGAAAAACAATCCTTTTTCAGTCTCTCAAATGGGAACATTCCGTTTTTACACTGACTGTCTCTGTTTATTCGAACTATGTACCTTCTATTCTTTTTAAATTAGCCATATTTTATATTTCTTTAGCAAGTCTAAATGTACATCTTAAATGTACATTTTCCAACCAAGACAGTTGATGTACCCCATTGACTTCCATAGTAGGAAAACAAATACTATGGAAGTCAATAGGGTTCATCAACTGTTTGGTTACCAACATTCTTTAAAATATCTTCTTTTGTGTTCAGCAGAAGAAAGAAACTCATACAGGTTTGAAACAACTTGAGGGTGAGTAAATGATGACCTAATGTTCAATTTTAAGTGAACTATTCCTTTAAGGCAATAGCTAACAAAAATGGTATACAATTATTTTACAGCATTTATTAATGTTTATGCTAATATCTACATATTCATAAGTTGTATGAATTAAAATGAATGTATCAAATGAACATGAATTAATGAACAACAGTTTATTAATTAACATTCATCTAGATCAATAATTGCTGTAAAAAATAGCAGTTGTACATTTTTAGTCTATGATACCCAATACACAACCCCAAACTTTTGAATGGAAGTGTAGGTCATTTGCATATAGTTTTGATAATACTTTACAATAAGATTCAATTTGTTAACATTAATGTAATGGGTATCATAGATTAACAATGGACAAGAGCCAATTTTACACCAAAAGTTTGGGGTTTCAAAAATCATGATCATGTGACACTGAAGACTGGAGTAATGGCTTCTGAAAATTCAGCCATCACAGGAATAAATAAAATTTGAAAATATATATATATAAAAAAACTGTTTTGTAGAGTTCGTTCATTACCTTGCAGCGTGGGCACTTCTGAGCGTTCCTCTGGCCATGTTCGATGACGCTGGCCCAGTGACGCAACAGTTTGTCTCCTTTCTTGTAGTCTCGACACTTCAGGCCTTCATGCCAGGGCGCATGGCATTTAAAACACCAGACGAACTGGCACATTGTGCACTGGATCTGAGGGGAAATATTTAAAGACACAACGAACACAGACAGTTTGCTTACTCAAGAATGTCTTTTACCAAAGAAAGTAAGTCACTTTAAATCAGAGTTTAGGCACATAACTCCAAACAATGTAACCTTATTAACTGCAGAAAGGAGAAGAACCTGACCTTATACTTGTGTTCAATCTTGGTGGACGTCTGTTGGCTACGACCCTTCAGGGAAGTAAACAGGCTGCACTGGGGACACGGTTTTGTGCTGGAGTCCAGTCTGCTCAGCTCCAAGAAGTACTTGTATTTTGCAAGCTCTTCACTGGTCAGGTGGGGAATCACAAAGCTCTCCTCCAAGTAACCACTGCACTCCGTGATGGGACACACCAAGTGTGCCCGACCCACGTGAACCTTAAAAGAAACCCAAATTTACACATGACTAAAAAGCAAACAACCGTCTGCAGCATTAAGGGATACGCCAGGTCAGAGGTCACCCTTCCACCTGAACTCGACTCTCGAGTTTTAAATGTGGATATATTTCTTACAAAAACCCATCGCTTCACCCATTAAAGGTATTTATTAAACCACTGAAGTAGAATGGATTCATTTTATGATGGATGGAAGACCTTTTTGGAGCTCTATTCAATGCCATTACAAAGCCGGGAAGAGCCAGGATATAATTTAATATAACTCCGATTGTGTTTAGCTGAAAATACGAAAGTCATGTATACCTAGAATGGCTTGAGGGGGAGTAAATCATGGGATAATTTACATTTTTGGGTGAACCATTCCTTTAATGCAACGTTAAGCCTTTAGATGACTCCGTGTGCAGTTAAATATGTAATCCCTGTTTGAAAACGGTTAACTGCACAGTGATGTGTGGACAGTGATTTAGCGTTCTTGGAAATCGCAGGTTTTAATCAGTGATTACAAGCTAGTGCACAAGCAGCAGGAAGTCCAACCAATCTGTGTACACAAGCAACTCAAATAGCCACTGTACAATCAACACGATACCCGAGGTACTTCCAAGTCAATGATCAACGTCACCTTCTCAAACAATCACTGGGCTATGGTAAATTGTGACTGAAGTGAAGATGGCTCAGGTAGGAAGGTACCCTAGGGGCTCGTTCTTACTAGTTTGCACAGGTTGAATACTGTATGATTTGTTGATGAATGGATATGTGTTGAATGACCTTTCCCAGTCTACTGGAGGGTTAAGAGAATTCATGGATCAGTGAGATCCATTTCATTTTCATTGTTCATGCTATTGCAGGGCTATGGTGCAGCCCTACAGCTGCAGGACTGTGACTATCAGCACCTCCCCTGCAGGAGGATTACGTCCCCACCCATCTTCTCTCGGCTCCCCTTTGGGACGACAGGATTACCGAGCACTTCCATCGCAAAGAAATAATCTACTCTCGGCTCTCCTATGTTTATGCTGGGATATCAAGCACACATTTAGTGGACATTATCTGAGAAAATAAAATAAATATTGAAATATTGACAATAAAAAGAGATGACAAGAGATGTCTGTAAATACGAGCAAGTTTTGGGTAGTTACAAATCAGCTGGAATAAAATCTGCCATGATATCTGTAAGCGATGCACTCTGGACTAGGACTGGGGCGGTATGGATTTTTTCTTACCGCGGTTGAAAAGCAAGAAATTCCCGCGGTATTGCGGTAAACCGCTATTAGCACCATCCCGTGAAAAACTGAGCCCCGCGCGCGCGCGCAATACATCCCGCGTGCACACAAGCGCACACACAAAAGGCTAGCCTTGTTTATACTCGACGCGTCCGCATGAGCGCGAGTCTCCGTTGACTGCGCGCGTAGCTCCCCAGAAGGACCAGGCGTTTATACTTGACGCGCTCGCAGTTGTGCTATTCTGTGAAACGACAGCGGCGACTGAAGTAATTGTCCTCTTAACCATCATCAACGTGAGAAGAAGAAAGGTCCACACGTGACAATGTTTATTTTAGTACATCACCACCAATAACTCTACAAAAAGAATCGAGTAAAATCCAGTAAACCCTGAGATTATTACCTCAGTGATATTAGAAGAAAATATGTGGATATAAAAACATGTAGGCCTATGTATTTCATACAACTCAATTAACGATCTCTTAAATATTTCTTATTTCACTAAACAATTAAGTTTCATGGACATTTTATAAAACATGGAACTTTATTTTTATTAAAATGGCTTATGTCTGCTATAGGCTCATTTTGTAAATGTAAGAAACTAATTTAAGACGCACAAACTGGGTGCCGGTGCAGTGAGACATACATGCTTGCTCAGCCAGATTCGGCTCGAAGTTGTTCATCTTCGGATGCGGAGCCGTGCGCGATGTTACAAAGAGTCTTGCGCACCCAACGCGCGCGACCGCCCACACCGCAATGACGTAATTTTTGCCGCGCGCACCTTCGCGCTCGTGTGGACGCGTCGAGTATAAACAGCAATTGAACTTAATAAGGAACATGTTTATTTAACATTTATTATTTCACATTTAGAACAGGAACATTTAGAACAGAAATGGAATGATGTCTAGACAAAACGTGCACATGTGCAGGCACTTTTTTTTTTCCTTTTTTTTTTGCGGTTATGACGGTGACGAGCTCAGACCCGCGGTAGGGGTCACGTGACCGCGGTATTGCGTAATGCGGTAACCGTCCCAGCCCTACTCTGGACCAAACTAGACGAGACTGGATTCCGTCTGTCCCTACATGATGTGAGCACCAGGAAAAATTGACAACAGTTACCACTTTCGGGTTACTACTACACTACCACATTGTACATCCCTAAAATATGATAATTGAGTACATAAATGCATCTTTAAAAATCTAAGAAAACCTACCAATTAGGGCAAATTGAACCTGAAATCAACCTAATTATACAGGATACATTTACGCTCAAGAAGAAACCCTTTGAGATTTTTTTTCAAAATCACCTCCATGAGATCAAGGTGTGTCAATTTGCACCATTTTGTAGTATAAATAGTGTGAGTAGTGTGTTCCAACCAAAAAAAGGGCACTTTCAATACCCGAATGCACTTATTTATCTGTAAAAAAAAATCAACTGTCGAAGATTATTATGTAGCCAAAGGGGAGGGTCTATCAGACTCTGTAGTTGGACGACAAAATACCCATTTAAGCCTCACATACTAGATGGATTAATACATATTGCGTTGTATAAGTGCATAGTCTACACTTTACACTCTCTACAGTACGTCATTTGGGACACAACTTTAGATTAAACAGGCTGGAACAGGCTCGTACTAGTTTGGGGTCACTGCTTGAGTCATTTATAAATGACGCACTTGACTAATGCAAAAGATGGTCTTAGTAAACAGCACTAACAATGCTCATGTTGAGTCGGGCTCTCGTGGCTGATTGTCTGGTGTCTTGTTCTCGCAGCAGGTGAGATTCTGCAAGCAGGGTGTGCTTGGAGTTTACTTTGGGATCCTAATGAGATCTGGCACTCCCATGAGAGCCCTTACCTGAGTATGTGGCACCAACTGGTGACAGCAGTGCTAGCACTCCCCCAGGGCCACCCACCGGTCCTTTTTACACCTGTCAGCCTGCTGCTAATGGGCCGACCAGACAGCTAGCACAACAACGGCACTCAGCAGTCACCGCATACGTGAACAATCCTCTCAGTATGGACAGAGAGTCTGATTTTCAGCCTGCCGTGTCACACGCTGGCATCTTGTATCAACTTTGGCATGTTTGCTGATTGACATCAAAAATGCATGTTACCTCTTGAGGTGGGCTTTTTCCTCGGGGAGATATTTGATGGATGTGAAATCGAGTGCAGAATTTAAGCATAAATCAGTTTTCTTTATGGTAAACACCCAGTCAACAGTATGAAAGAAACCAAATTGATGTGGAAAAAACTGAAATTTAGTGAGAGACACTTATCTTTCACATCTAGTTTATATTAGTTAATACTATAGTCTAATATTAACACTAACCAGGTATGGATTAACTTAATCTAGAAGAGCATTCCTATCCTTAGATGACTTTTCAGAAAACTGTGCTGCATACGCAACACACAGCATGAGAAACCATGCTTATCGGTGAGAGGATGTAAATTGTGTGTCCAAACACTTTCAGTATAGCATCCATAAAAAAAGTAATCAAACATTTTTTTTTATTTCCTCAGCAGATTTCTTGCATCACCTAATTTCAGCACTGGATCACATTTTTTAATCTAAGGCCCCATGAATATCAATTACAGTAGGTTGTAGGTAACATTCAGTCTAGCAGAAAGTGTATACATTTAAACGTATCAGTTATTCTGCAAGCCTACAAAAGGTCAGTAAAGCCATCTATACAGTACTCCTAAAAAACATCTGTTTTGTAAAGCGCTATATAAATAAAGTCGACTTGACTTGACAGCAAGGCAAAAAGTGAAAAGCAGACAGACAGACATTTCCAAAATGTTTAGGCATCACCACTGATAAAATAAAATAAAGCTAAAACACTATAGGCTACAACTGGTGAAAGAGTTTTAGAAAAAAACCTTGGTAAAGCTGCCCTCCTGTGGATCAGGGTTGGGCTATTGTATACCTTTATGAATTCTCTATTTTAAATGTATGAGTTAATAGGAATTCACAGACATTCAACAGTCACACCAGACGAATTTCACTACTAAACTCCAGAATGATCATTAAAACATCCCTAAATTATACACATTTAATTTGGACTAAATTATCCTAATTTAAATTCAGTATTTTTTTTTTTAGATAGCTACAGTTTTAGAGTTGTAAAGGGATACTTCACCTCTGGAAAGATTAATGTGTATTTCAAATGGGTCATTCATGTAGAAGAAATGTGAAAAGCCAGAAAATTTAATTTTGGCATATGTGGATGAAAGACAACAACTCCCAGAATGCACTTGCTTCACTGCCCTAGCGGGCCACGCCTACCGGCGGTAACAGAGCACAGTAGGTAAACAACAAGTCTAGGCTACTACTAGTGAGTCTCCGTGATGAGTCTGCCCGGGATTCGGCGTTTGCGTTCTACAGTCGCCATTTATCATGATTACTGTGGCGAGCAGGACGAGACTGAGGGCCGCGGGAGAACGGCGCGAGGCCGGTGGCGTGATAACTGATGAGCGACACCTGTGAGACGCACCGGTCTCGTATCTCTCACAGAGGAGCGGGAATTTTCTTAGCAATGTTAAAAAAACGCACATCAACTGATCACTTGTTTAGCGTTCATGTAAACACTACATTCAGATTCACCAATCAGAATGAATTCAGTTAGATTGAAACAAAAGGTGTGCAGGTAAACAATGAATGGCGACTGCAGAAATCAAAATCTTGACAGCCGGACATGAGGAGGATGGTAACCCCTACTACTCAGCTTTCTCCACAGAACAAGAGCCTGCTTAGCCTGACTACGTCAGACTTCCTACTTCCGCTAATTTAATTTCGCTCCTGTAGTCAGTCTGAGATAGCAGCCTATCTTTCAGTTTTCCACCGGCCTGAAAACAGCCGGCCCAATCAACGAACAGAGGGCGGCTGAGAGCCGTGACGTAGCCGCTAAGCGCCGAGTTTTATATTGTAGGATAGAGAAATCCAAAACCGAAACGACCGCGGAAATGGGAAACGAGACACGTGATTGTATCGTGGATGCGTAGATTAACTTCGCATAATCTGCAAAAGTCGTTTACAGCCATGTTCACTCCGGTATTTCGCTCGCATCATCAAGTGTTTACAGCAGGTTTACAGTGGAAGTTCGATCATAGATTTGAGTTCGATGCATGATGTCTGTGTTTAGATGCGGCTGTGTCGGCGCATAACATAAACTTATCTGATTGGCTTACGGGTAACCAATGATTTTAAACTTCAGAAATCGCCCCCTAGCGAGAGAGAAAACACTTCTCTATTATGCTATTCCAGACTCTGTCTACGAAGCAAAGTGAAGTAGCAGAGTCTGGTATTACCAGGCTAGAGCCTGCTAGCTTAGCTTCCAAAAAAAGATGGCTGATACTATGTGTACATTCTGCGAGTGAGATTCCACCCTCTATGGGCGGGTTGAGAACATGCGGGACAGTCCCTACTACTGGCTGTAGTCTTTAGCCTCTGGCCAAAAAATCCTCAGATGAAGCAATTCATTTTTTCCAGTCAAAAATACATAAATCTCTCGTCTCAGGGGGATATGAGGGTGGAAAGCACGGTATAGTTCAGAAATAGTACAGGTTTTCCACTACTACAAAGCTTAATGCTAAATCCTCAAGTATCCCTTTAAAAAGTAAGTGTTTATTGTATTACAAACCATGAATACACACACACACGCCCATGCATACACACACATACAATATGTATACAGTATACATACGTACAGTATATATACACACACACACGGAGGGATCTTGAGACACATAAAAAAAAACAGCTGAATTATTTTTAACTTGATACATTCATGATGCTGAAAATAAGCAATGCTTTTGTACATAGAGCAACAATCAAAAAATAGTGTAGACTAAATCGAAGAAGTCACAGTTTATACATAATAATGAACAAGTCACGTAGCAGACAATCTAATAAAATTAGTTCTAATTGTTAAAAAAGCAGTGTTTTGATGGCTGTGGCAGTGCTGCTTCACAGGAAATGAATTTAAAAAGACACAAACTCTCAGAAATAGTCCATGCCAAACGCTGTCAGCACACTAGACAGCTCTGAGAAGTTGTCTCTTTATTCATCCCCTTTGAAACAATGCTGCTAAAAATATTAACTACAAAAATCTGAATAAATTAGACTCAGACCCACAAATGACATGATAGATGAAATATGGTTATGGTTGGCTATGGTTACATGTTTATAGACAATTTATTCTTACCCATAAACATGTTATCATACGCACAACATGAATGTTTATTTTTTTATTACTTAAATTCATATTCAAAATTACAGTTCTGGATCCTGTTTCTGAGCTTAATTCAAATTCAATTCACATTCTGAATTCAATTCTGAATGGCCCACAACACTAAAGCACCTCATTCTTTTCAAAATTACGAGATGGATGTTACCACAATTATCTTTGTGAAAGTTGTGTTGGCATTATAGAGATATACCATATATTATGACTATCCATGTCTCTTTAAACATAAGTAATGGACTCAGTAGTACAAGCCACCATTCTGAAATATTACTCCAAAGAATGAACCAAACGCCCTTGCCATAGGCACCTGACATTTAGACTGGTCACCCAATTTGCCAAGCCCAACACAAAGGGCTGAAATGAGAAACAGTGGCTCTGTGAAGTTAAATATTAGCTATTTAAATTAGTCTTTTGTAGTGCAGACCTCTTGCCATTTCTTTTCAGTAACAGTGCACATGAACCGTTCACCCATTCCTTTCATCTGGCTACAAAAAATATTCATAGCATTAATTTGAGCTCATTTATTCATATTATCTAAATTGCTTTTGAAATCATGTACACCACAGGCCTTAAAATGATTGCAATAAAAGCAGGATTGCGAAAAGATACTGGCAATGTCATCATCAAAAAGTAGAAAAAGTGCCCAAATGATAACTGAAAAAAAAAATCATACAACAAAAGCAGAAACTTAACTCAAACTCAGAAGTTAAAGGGATAGTTCACCCAAAAAAAGAAGATATTTCACAGTTTCACAGATATTTCAAATTCACAAATTCACTTTATGAATTTAAGGCTTTTTGCTCTGATTTAAGACCTTTTTAAGGCCTTAATTTGTGGAAGGGCAAATTAAGTTTTTTTTTTTTAAGATGCAGAAATGCTGATTTCAAAGAAAGTTTTTGTCCATAAAATTAAATTCATTGTGGTTAAAAACAAGACAATCTTTCAAAATAACTTCCTTAGTGTTCTGCAGAAGAAAGTAAGTCATACAGGGTTGATATGGCATACAGGTGAGAAAATTATGGCAGAATTTTTATTTTTGGGTGAACTATCTCTTTAAATAAAATAATTTCCATCCATCTAGACATAGACTGCATAATTGCACGTCACTTAACTTTTCAGGCCTAAAGCTCACGTAGGCAAAGAGGAAGTTTTCAGTCAAAAAGTAGCTGGAACCAGAAACTCGCTATGACGCTGTACACAGTTGTAAAGCTGTCATTGATATGATTCAAACAGACAGGTTTTACAGGTAATCAGTCTTTACAGCAAGTCCCTAAAAAACACACACTGCAACAATGGGAGGAGTGGCGATATGCAAGCGGATATATAAACAAAATTATTTTTGGCAGCATCATCTCATAATTGTGCACTCCAAAACACAGTTAAAGAAAAACGGTCTAGGCGTGCAGCTAAAGAGGCCAAGTGAGATCACCAAACACAAGTTACCGCTTGGCCATGACTAAGACAAAACTACACCACTACTGTCAGCCACAAAAGATGGCTATCATTATCACATCAACCTCTGTCTGAACCCCGAGATCATTCACATGGGCAATAAATCTGATTTGAGAGAAGAGAAGCAACAGGCAAGCCAGCGTTACTCGATTATGTCCACAAGATCCCTCCAGAAGGGCAAATTGTTTCTATGTTGCCAGCAAACTGCACACAGACCTTCCAGCCAACAGTCATGTAATGTAATTAGGGCACAGAGAGGCTGAGCTCAGTGATTAAGCAATCAATTACAGCACAAGTTCTTCCTTCCCTCGCCGGGGTCATGACTCACTGCCACGGGGTAGAAAAAACCTTCTCTAGACCCTCTTCCTCTTTCTAAGAACCTGATATTACAAAACTGCATCCAAAGAAGGGATGAGATAAACTACATGCTTTTGGTTAAGGGTGACATGAAGGTCTTAAAGGGGTAGTTCACACAAATATGAATATTCTTAAATCATTTACTAACCCTTATTGTCATGTCAAAACCTGCATTACCCTCTTTGATAACACTTTATTTTACAGTGTTCGTGATACAGAGAAATGACTTAATTAATTACTTAGTAGTGGATGTTGTAATAGCATGTAACAAAATGTAATGAACATGTAACTAAGTTATGGAACAGCCTGTACTTACAGATTGTAATTATGCACATTTAATAGGCAGCTACTGTTACACATGTAACATGCAGAGTTGGATAAGGTTTATATACATGAAGTACACTTAAGTACATTTTAATTTATGTAGCTTATCCCTGTGTAATAGTATGTAATTGCACTGTAATTAAGAAGCTACTGCATGTATTTAAGCTGTGAACTAGTGGGCTAATTAAGATGGATAAGATATGTAGATACACATGAAGTGCACTTAAGAACAATCTTCTTACACTTTACTTTATGTTACATATGTAATGTTACAGAACATACAAAATTACCATGTGTAACTGCAGGCTTTTCCCGACCTTAGTAGCCTAAGTACTTGTTGTTACATTGTGTAGTACTAAGTACTTTCTTATATAATTACACAATACCAAGTCTGTGTAACACGTATGTAACCGACTGGGCTTGTTACATATGTGTAACAGTAGCTGCCTATTACATGTGCATAATTACAATCTGTACAGGCTGTTCCATAACTTAGTTACATGTTACTTACATTTTGTTACATGTTATTACAACGACCACTAAGTAATTAATTAAGTAATTACTCTGTATCACGGATACCGTAAAATAAAGTGTTTCCCAACTGGGTGTGATATTTACTTGCAATTTCTAAGTGAAAACTTTTATTGTAAATCCTACACCATCTTTTTTATTCAATGAAAGCAGTCCAATGCTGTTTGGACCACAACATTTTTCAAAATATTTTCTTTTGCGTTCCACAGAAGCAAGCAATTCATACAGGTTTGGAACAAGGGTGAGTAAACGTTTAATTTTGGGTTAACTATCCCTTTTACAACTTGGGTTGTTTTGGGGTTCACCTGATGTGATCAGATGCATTTCTTAAGCGGTATACTGTTAGCAAACATCCAACGCTGACCACACTGCACACTGTAAATATGTGCAGCGAAATATGTCCAGCTCTGCAATTTGGTACTCCATTCACATTTATTTAATACAATTGATTGCTTAAAATTAAGCAGCTTGATCGTACTAAACATCAAAAACAGTGTCTCTATCAATTAGAATTAACTGTTAGAAACAGTTTTTACTATAAAGCGGCTCTCCACCAAACAAACTTTGCCTTGGATTGATTTTTTTCCGAAATGACGTCATACCAGTTTGTTCTTCGATTTCGCTTGAAGTATAGAGTCTTTTAAGGGGTCATTTACATGAGACATGTTCTTCTTTTCAAAAACAGCTATGGAGTATGATCGAATGGGTCTTGAGGTGCTTTTAAAGCTGAAATATTTTCAACTTGACATGCTGTCTAGAAACCCCTAAAGATTGGCAGTGATGATGCTTTAAATTGGATTAATGTAAAGATGCAACTTTTCCAAGAGGGTTTTTACAATGCAAAGCCTAAAGTACACCATGCAAACAATTTCAAATTAATATTGTCTGGATGACTAATGTACAACTGTGACTCCATATTAGTTTAAATATACAAAACAAAAAAGTTTAATATATTCCAAAGCCCTCTCAAGACTCATTTAAGCATGCTGGTGTGTCAAGCATATTTGAGGAACTCAGAAATATGGTCATTCTTTTTTTCATATCACACAGACATGACAGTCACAGTGTTACACAATAAGGGCCTCTACTCTGAAGCAAAGGGAGTACTAATGACAAAGTCTGTGATGATCACATAGGTCAGTCTTAGCAGAACACAGTAACTTCATCCCTTCTCTAAAGCAGGACAGGACAGGCTGAGAATGTTTTCACAAGAACAATAGAGAACCTCCCCTTTAACAAACAAAAACATGCTATAATTAGAAGACAAACAATAGGAATGAGCAAATATCAGGATGATTGACGCAGGCGATCATCCACCAAAAAGTACCAACACATTCTTGTTAAAGCACCTTGGTGTACATTAAAGACCATAATATGGTAATCATTCAGTACCATATATCACAGTATTACCATATATCACAGTATCACTGCAGGGTATAAAGACAGGAAAGCACATGGTCGGTCACTGATTCACAGCTTCAGGAGGCAGTGATTCTCATTGCTGGCATGTAGAGGCATATTATTAGGTTTGCATCACAGACACAAACAAAGGGACATCCCCAAAAACAATACTTTTTATTCAATGCTGAAAAGAAAGGATAAATGTGCAATGAAATTGGGTGGATGTGGATACCTGCGAGATGATGTATCTTTTCAGACATTCTTCACAAACGGCCTTTTTGCAACAGTGTAGCGGCATGATTTGTTTGTCATCAAGACAAATGCGACATGTTAACACAACAGATAAACTGCTGTCAGCATTATTATAAGAGTGGTTTATTCCAGACTCCATCAGGCCAGAGACTGTATAGGGCTCTGGATAGAGATCATGGTCCAATTCTGAATTTGGCAAGTCAGGAGGTAAAACCAGCACATCTGATGATGATGGTGTAGTCTCATGATCAGATGTTGTTTTCTCAACAGGTATCCTATAATTATCATTGGCAATACAGTATACAGTGCAGTAAACATGCTCTTTTGATTGGCTGGGATCTTCATCACTCTTGAAATCAATATTATAATCAATATGATGATTCCCATCTGGACTTCCCAATCTTGAGTTGCTCTCCATGTCTTGTTGGAGACTTTTTGTGCTACATTGCATCCTTTCATCATACGTTTCATGATCCAAGTCGTTCAGTTTGATGCCAAATCCTACTTTCTCCAGGTCTTTGGGATCTTCTGAATCTCGGATAGAACCAAAATTCCTTCTTAAAATATCCACGGCTCTTATGTTTTCCCTCTCGTTATTTTCTTTATTATTGCCTCCCGGCTCATGTTTGTGTTTATGAAATTCCAAAACATCCTTCGAGGATAATAATGATGATGATGACACCTTCACCTCGCTGCTGCGGACATCCTGGCCGAAATCAGTGCTCCGTATCCCGCTGGATACATGGACAGATTCCCCGTCGCGTCCGGTATAACCGGGCATATTTTGCGCGGTGACATTCACACGCACGGAAGAGTCATCTTCCATTCCCGAGCTGTCAACTTTCCATTTGTGCCAAACACACACGGTCCGGTTTCAAACTCACAAACTAAAAACAGAGCGAGTAACTATTATACCACTTCCGGGTCTGAAATCTCATATCCTACTACGGCGAAGCGTCGGCTTATGAATATTAATTAATATTGATTAAGCCACGATGACGTTACATGCTAACGTCCCAATGGCACACACATCTGTCTTATGAATATAAATTAGGCGGCTGTGACGTTATGTCGTTGTCTTCCAATGGCAAAGACCTTGTTTATAAATATTAATAAATCCTTCAGCATAGTAGGATTAATAAATTCACAGCTGGGAATTATGGTAGGCTACTTTTGTTTAAGCTCAACTAGGTGAAAACTATTGTATAACCTATTAAATGCGTCACATAAGACTGCAGGAAACTTTCGAATTATTCTTGATCTTAATAATTACCACTGTGAATGTTATGTGAATACGTGTTAATATATATATATATATAGGCCTATATATATATATTTTTTTAACTTTTTATATTTTGATCAGTGGATATATTATTTTCTATATCTGACTGGCCTATGACACGGCGTTTTGACTTTTTTTCATTCCCAGGATATGAATTCATGATATCAACAATTACATTTTCACAAGTTAAAATTACTAGTAGCCTAATGGAAATTTGTAATAATGGATGTCAGGAATTACATTTCCACTTGCCTAGTAAAATTTTTAATTATTGATATCAACAAGACGTCATCACTCAGAGAAATATGAATTCATGATATCAAGAATTAAATTTCAACTGTTCTAACTATAGTTCTAACTATAATTCTTGTTATCTTTAATTCTAGTTAGGCTAAATGTCATATAGGCTGCCATTCAAATTCAATTGTTGATTTCAAGAATTGAATACTTAGTTGAAATTCAAAGAACACATCAGCTATGCATTTCTTACTTAATTAAATTTTTGATATGAGTAAATAAATAAATATATAAAGTAAAAATATAAATTCCTGATTTCAAGAACTTAATTTATTATTAGCTGAAATGTTCATTCTTGACATATGTTATGTAGCATTTCAACATGTTACATTTGTTATTTCTGATATCGGAAAATTTATTTCTGATATAAATAATTAGGAGAGTAATTTCAGATATCTAAAATGGCTTTCATAGTAACAATCACAGTCATATCAGAAATTAACATGGTCACTATTATTGAAATCAACAATTGAATTTGAATGGCAGCTATATGGTGACATTTAACTAGTGAAAATACAATTACAGATTTCAAGAATTACAGTTTTTAGTTGAAATGTAATTCCGCGTATCAAAAATTGCCATTGTTACTAATGCCAGTGAAAATATAATTTTTGACATCAAGAATTCATATCCTGGGAATGTATAAAAGTCAAAACGTCTTGTCATAATATCTGTAGTAATCCAACCTTTTCTGTCAATCATATCTTAATGTGTCTACACTAGAGGGAGGTAGAGCGTAAGGTATAGGCTAAACAAATCTCAATTTGAAAGCTGGTTCTACTTTGGTGCTTCACAGGATAAGAATGCCAGAAAGGAACCACATAAGGAAATGCTGAGTGTGATGTTTCTTTGGAAAAGTAAAGGGTAAATTAACCCAGTAATAGGTCACAGTGGGCATGTTGTACAATACATGCTGAATCATCATTCTGCCCCACCTTGTTGATCTCCTTTAGGATAAAGAGGCCCCAGGGTCCCTGATGATATTTGCACATTCCCAGCATCTTTAAGCCTTGCAAGGTCAGAAATGAAAGCTTTACACTTCATCGATAAGCAAAAAAGGATATCCAGTAGTTGCCATTGCTAATGATGTTAATAATACAATATTGTGTGAAGCATAACTTATGCACCATGTGACGAATTTTAATTCAATTAAATTTATTGATATGCATTAGTAAGCAATGCTTATATATATATATATATATATATATATATATATATATATATATATATATATATATTATTTTTTACATTATGCAAACACATCAAAACAAAAGATGGCCATCCTATCAAAAAGTGCACCGGTTTCCAAAGATGGCTTTTTAAACGGAGCATGTTGGTCAAATCCTAGTCACTGTCATGTGGCAATTTATAAAAGCGTGACACAAACCCGTCATTAATTAATAAATCAAAATCACGGGTATTAGTCATGCTTAAACGTCCATCTGTTAGGAGGCTTATATTAAAAATTCTAAGGAGTGACCATCTGTTATTATCTGTGATGAATCGAAGAGGGGTCACAATGTCACAGAACGCATTCAAGCACGCATCACACACTCAAAGCAACCGAATCCTTCTCTACACGGAGGCTCGTTTCAGTTGTGGAAGCAGAGAGCCCCTCCCTGCCTCTTCCTTGAGTCATCTATATTCATATTTACTGCCATTTTAGTGCCAATGTGGATAAAAAGATTGGATACAAAGATTCCCAGTGAAATACATGCTATCACAATGCCAGGTGCTTCTGGGAGGTTGCCAGGGTGTTGCTATGCAGTTACTAAGGTGATTTGACTGTTTTTTTTTTAGCATGCTGCTTTGTAGTTGCTAGGGTGTTCAGGTTTGTTGCTATGCTATGAGGGTTGTTTGCTGTCCTACATCTCTATGATATTCTTTTTTGAGTGTGCTAATTTTTTTATCTGCAAAGCAAAATCTTATGTCCGATCTACAAAAACAATAGGACATATTTTCAACAAGCTGCACAATTTTGATCCTTTAGAAGTGTCGCTTCAAAGTTTAGGAACAACTCCCAAGGAATATGAGCAGTGATAGGTCTGATAGGGATTATTGCATTATTATTAGAAAGCACTACTAATTGTTACTATAATAATTAAAACTATACACAGGATAACCGTTTTTAAAAAGAAAAGAAAAAAAAAACCCAAAGAAACCAAATTGTTTTTAATGAGAAAGTGCCCCAAAAAACACTTAAAAAAATCTACAATTTATATTTTGGAACTGTCGAGACGGATTTTGCGGGAATATTACATTATTTGCATACGTACCTTATTCTCCCATGCTTGTCACGTGGTTCGAAGAGTAGCCAATGACAATGGATGGATCATTCCAGTTGTGAAACAAAGAAACTGTTATTTCTGTGTCTATATGCTTTGAGCCGAAGCACATCCAGTACAATGGGTCTCACTAAGCATTACACACAAATTTGTGTGTGAAATCTGCGTACAAACAATTTCAGGAACAAACCATGATTCACCAAAAACTTGGTTAGTAAAAGTAACTGTAAATTTACAATTTTTTTTTAGGAACAACTGAAACCACAAAGCCTATGCAATATTTCTCTGTGCGGCCTTATAGGCTAATCTTGTTAAGAAGATATATTTAATCTTAACACGACTATAATTATAATATATTATTTTGTTTTATATAATAGAAAAATTAGTAACACAATTTAACTTAATCTTAAATATATTTCATCATGCGGTCTACGTTGCCTACGTGAAAGAGTAAGAAAAGCTGCTTCAGCCGTGAGGTTTCTCTGAATAATGCAGATATAGCCATTAGCTGGCCAATGAGAGGCCTGTATAAAAGCCGGTGTTTATTGTGTTTGAACTGGTTTTGAGAATGACACACCTGGCTTATGGTTTTGCTCGAGTGAGCGGCAAATGTTTGCAGAGAGTGATGAAAGGCTTTAAAGAAAAGAATATGGAAAGCCCTAATATGGAGATGGTTTGCGTGTTTTATGCAAAATAACCTTGTGTACTCCAAATTTACTAACATTAGAACGAGATTAAAGGTGCTGTATAGCCTGGCTAACGTCAGACCTTGTTTCATTTAGACGTGGGTCTGGGAACCACATGTTCATTTTCTCGTATTTGAGGCGTGGTTTCCGAATGCCCAGAGCCGTTTATTGGGTGCTACGAATGTCTATCAAATGCGCCTGTACGTAGCTCATAGCCAATTGTTTCAATTATATCAGATGACGTATGTAGAGCGACAGAAAAGTTGCTCTCTTTTCAAAATAAACTTGCGTTCTAAACTACTTAGAACAATATCTAAGGTTGCATCAAAAGGTAACTTCACGTCTGCTGCCATGTTGGATCCATAGATATAAACAAACTGCTTCGGTGTGTTGCATAGATGTCGTCATCGTCTTGCTGCTCCCTCCCCGTTCTGTGATTGGTCCCCTCGCTGAGGCGCAAATCTGGTCCATGGAATCCAGGCTGTCTAGCAGCGTGAATAAAATTGCGCAAAGGCAGCATGGAAAAACCCAGAATAGGTATGTAACTTTTTGACAATGCTACAGCCAGTTATTTTACTTGTGCATTCCATGTCAGAATGTCTGTTTTTTTATTTTGAATTTCAAACCACTTGCTATCAATCTTACATACTGCACCTTTAAGAAAAAATTAATGTGCGTACGTGCGTTGCGGATATTTTTTGTGAGAATTTCTCCTGTGCGCACAATTACGAAATAATCTGCGTAATCATTAGTGAATGAGACCCAATGTTATTCTGCAAAACACATGCAGTTTCATTTTTTTAAACCGCTAGAGTGCCAAAACTTATACATATTGTATTTGATGATCAAATCATAAGGGAAAACTTCAGAAACTTTGCACTGAGAAGCCAAAGCAATTAGATGATTCAGTCCTATGATAAGTCACAGCTCCCATCAATGATGTAAAATATTATGCATATTAATGATTCAACTTATGGGGTCTGTGGCACAAAGCCCAGACTCTGTGTTTGAATAAAATGTTAAGGTAATGGGAGGGAAAGCTTATGCCATCAAAAAGTGCAGGGAACAGCTTCAGTGTCAGCAGCATTCTTTAGCAAAATCAGGTCTTTCATCCCTATATATCACCTCCTTCCACAGCACAACTGTTCTCTTCTCTTTAAAAACACCATACAGTCTTTGTAAAGAATGGAACGTGGAGATAGGATGCTAGTTTTATCCCTCTAAAATATTGAAGCAAAATTGATTCCCGTTTTGCGCGGTGGGTTTTCCGCTCATCATCAATAGCTCTAAACATTGCGCTGTGCAGATTACGATGTGACTTCCACAGTACACATACAGTATCTGTCATTTCAATTGATTCCCCCCCTTCTTAACTCCCTTATTCCTTTAGATTTCTTCACTGGGTATCTGCTGACGTGGGAACAAAGTGTTCCACAAGGCCATATTTTTTATTCCAAGAAAGGTTTCACTGACTTAACTAGATGCATTTATTCCAACTCAGCTTGCAGACTCTCAATTACATCCAAAAGCCCCTTTGCAAAGATTTACCGTAGCTCAGGTAACGGCATCACTGATTAGGTGTGTGTGTGTGTGTGTGTGTGTGTGTGTACATGCGATCTTTAATCACTTGCTTCCCACTGGGCAATTACACAGCACATGACTGTAAAACAAACAAACACAGCCTGTTAGCCGTAAGCATTTACACAAGAACAAAAGGCTGTGTGCAGAAGGAACATGCACATCACTGCTGCGATTCAGGGCTTGTGGTGTATGATTGACAGCGGTTGCTTTTTAAGTGGAAGACAGTCATCATTGACAATGTCAAAGCTACAGTCTGTTGCTAGGCACAGTCGCTATGTGCTGTATGACATGTTACTATACTTAGACATTACATAATAAAGCAAAGAAGTGAAGTAAAAGAGAAGAGAAGCAATATAAAGAGTCATTAACACAGTCTGGTTTTATTTACAGTCATTTTTTAAAAGAAACAGAAATAGAAAAGGCCTATCTAATCAAAACTCAGCACTGAATCCAATGAAAACAACCTGGAAAACTGCTAATTTGTTTTAGAATATCATAATGGACCATTTAATTAACGAAAATGGTTGAGCTACTCTTACACAGTATATCGTCAAATAAAAGCTATATTTTTGAATTCGTTCGAACCACTTCACAAAGAATTTAAACTAGTTTCTAAATCCATATTTTTTATTTACAGTTTTGGTTAGAGCATTGTCGTTGTGACATCACATACACTCCTGGGTAGAAGCAAGCATGCAAGATTTTTTGGAGGATATTCATTTTCATTCAGGTTTCTTTCAGCTCAATAATTATGATAGTCAAATTTGATATTTAGCATTGTCAAGTCTTGATTTACATTATTAATGCAGGGTAAATCTCACATAAGTTTAGACTGTGCCTTGCAAGTATATTGAGACCCAGAACATTTTTTTTTCTTTTATTTGCTTTAACTTTGCCCCGTTTATTCATTATAATATAGTCTAATCAAGCACCATGTTGAATCAGGATGTATTTACATATGACTTAAATATCACTCATACAGCAGCCAGACTGATGCAAGATGCAAATCTTTAAGTAGTTTAGGCAATCACGAAAGTCCAAACAACAAAAGTTATTAGGGTGAATCTCTTGAAAACATGTCCAGGTCACATTTCACCCCAAAATCCCCAAAAATAAAATAAAACACTTATATAGATGTATACATGTATAGATCATTACTCCAGGTTTCTGCGTGACACGATCCCTCAGAAATCTGATTTATTATCAATGTTGGAAACTGCTGCTTAATTTTCTTTTATAACCTGTGATACTTTTTTTCAGGATTCTTTGATGAATAAAAAGTTAAAAAAGAACAGCATTTATTTCAAATAGAAAATTTTGTTACAATATGCAAAACCGTTCAAAAGTTTAGGTTCAGCCATTTAAAAAAAAAAAAGAAATTAATACTTTTATTCAGCAAGGATGTGTTAAATTGATAAAAAGTGATCCGTTCATCAATGAATCCTGAAACAATATCACAGGTTCCAAAAAAAATATCAAGCAGCACAACTGTTTTTTAAAGAAATTCCAACATTGAAAATATCTGAGTATCAAATCAGCTTATAAAGAATGATTTTTGAAGGATCATGTGACACTGAAGACTGGAGTAATGGCTATGAAAATTCAGTTTTGCATCACAGAAATAATTATATTTTAGAATATATTAAAATAGAAAAACATTATTTTAAATTGTAAAAAATATTTCACAATATTGCCTTGATGAGCATAAGAGACTTTAGAAACATAAAAAATAGTAATGTTTCCAAACTTTTGACCGGTACTATTACTGTAATAATCTTTGTGCATTACAGTAATGTAATAAATAATATTATAATTTATGATAAATTCTAAATTAATTCCACATATTAATACAAACAAAATAAAATCTTGTTTATTATACAGCAAAATGTATTCTCTCTATATTTTGATTTTGGGGATGAAATATAACCTAAATATATGTGTTTCTGAAAGGTTTTGTGAGATATACCCATACAGGTTTCCTTTCCTAATGTCATCATTCTTATTGAATCGCATTACCCATTCAAACGTCACTCCATGTTGAGTCGGATGCACAGAGACTACAGGGAATTATTTGCCAGTGAGTTCTGGAGAGTGGTGCGGCTAAAATATCTTTATTAATTATCAAAGCCACTTAGCTTTGCCAGTGCAGTTCACAAGGGGTTTGATTAAACACAGTTCAGTCAGACCCTCTGTTTATGTACAGCCGTTCTGGGTGAGAGCAGATTGCCATTTATTGGAATGTTCACAGGATGTCATTTCAGGCACTTTCTCTACACCAAACCACAGATATACGTCAACCCCACACAGTTACTAGAATCAGTTCAAGGGAAAAGATAATATACAGTGGAGAAATGCATATTTCATCATCCACTATCTGTTAAGGAAGGGTAAAATGCGTTATTCAGCTGTGTTTGGCATGGTAGTTTGACCGAAATGAAGACATTTCACGCTTTCACGCATCATACAAGGTCTACAATATGTGCAGTATTTTAGGCGATTGAAAGTGCAGCACAAAAAGAAACTCGTTCCTTGATATTCATTCAGGAAGCAGGTTACAAAAGAAGCCATACAGCGCAGCTAAATCCAGGGGAAACCTCTCACTTAAAAGTTGGGGAACAATTGTGTTAAGAAATTATTTAGAGACTCGATATTCTTGGGTTCCTGCTACTACACAAAACAAAAACGTTTTAACCCAAGACTCCTTCCACACACCTCCTCGTACATCACATCACTAGAAATACTGCATCTCTATCCCTATCCCCCCTCAATATGTACAAGTATATCGAAAAAGAAAGGCCCACTTACACGGCATAACAAATTATTAGTCTACTAGAAAAGAGTGAACACTGGCACATATGTTAAAAAAAGGCTTAAAATAGAAAGAAGTTACAATTGGTTTTCTATCCGTTATCTTGTTAACAAGACTCAACACCGTCTTAAAAAACAACAATATTCACAAGTAACCTTTCGGAGTAAGGACAGTCGCTTTAGGCCAACTGTTACCCCTTCCGAGGTCAGCCTATATGTCTAGCTGAAAGATATTAAATACGCAACAGATTTTAACACCTCATGCAAACAAATACGGCTGAATCCGATGGTGACGTCGAACCGATAAACTCATAGGTATTTTTTTAGGACTGTCTTTAACTCCAAAAAAAACACAAATCTCTTAGCAGCTACTGATTTGTTTTAATTTTTTTTTTCATAACTGTTCTTGGCACTTTAAAGACGAGTACATCCAGGAGAGAGAAGAAAAACTACTTGGGTTGCAATTAAACACCGAAGCTAATCCCAATGCTTGGAATAACCCTTTGTAAAAAAAAAAACGGAATAATGACTCTTCACTCTATTTACCATTTGAAGGACTGTAGGACTAGATAACTAATATCATGACTGGTTAATGAACATTCTTTAAGGATGGATGGATGGGTTCTGTGAAAGTCAGTCGGACACACTGACACTATATCCGTTCGGTCCATTGCACGATTCCAAGTCATTCTTATTGCAGATCTGTCCGCAGACATCGGTGCAATCTGTTCCTCAGTTTTGCACTGCTAATGGCCGAGATTCGAGAGTCTGCTGAGGGGGTTCGGCCACACGAGGGCTCTCTCGAGCTCTGGAGGAGGAAGGGCTGGGCGTAGACAAAGAAAATCCACTCGGTTGCTCGAGTCTTTGAGGTTAAAGCGTCGGTTCCGTGTTCCTCCGACAGTCCGTAAGACACTATCATGTTAAGACATTTACGTAGAAAGACAAATTCAAACATCAGTTCATCATTTTGACTGGCTGATAAGGCAGTTATCCTTTTACTTTGACCTGTGAGAGAAGAAAACAAGTGTTAAAGACTGTTCTAAACAGCATAAGAAATAATGAAATACAGCATGTAATAAAATATCAGATTGACTGCTTGATTAAGGTCAGCTGGGTGAAACAAAGCATTTTTGTGTACACAAAATATTTGGGCACTTAAACAACATTAAACATTTATGATTGACACTGCATTAGCTAACAAAAAAATTTAACCTAAAGGCATTGCTATTAACAAAACACGGCACATGATTTTGAGTGGCAATTTCACTGTACAGTTTGTGTTTAGCCTATAGCATGCGAACGGACCCGGGTTCAAAATCAAATCCCATTGTAATCTATGATTTTTTTTGAGAATTGGACAGAACTGAATTTGACAGAAAATGATCATATTTTTGTTGCAGGTCTCGACTAGACTAACCATATTTCGACATGAATGGGTGATTGATTTCTGCCACAGCGTATTAGACACTTCTTTATACACAAAATGTGTGCACCTTCATTTATTAATCAAAGATATGAAATACAATATTTTTTGGTAAAAGTGCTCCCTCAGTTAGAATGGGAATGATGCCTCTGAACACAATGACATCAATACAAAACACTAGATACAGTATTAAATAAAGACAAAAAATTTACACTTTCAGGTTGGCAAATGATAGTGAAAGATGTGATGTGTAGTATGTATGTGGTTATACCTTGAACGTAATTTGTTTGCAGATGACACTTAATTTTATACTTTGAATCTAAGGCAGTGAAATTCATACATTAAAGTGTCCCTTTTATGCTTTTTCGGATATTACCTTTCATGTTCTGTGTAATACTGTATCAAAGTGCACGATAAACTTGTATAAAATAAAAATGATTGTCTCCCAAAAGAAAGAACCAATTTTGAATTGAATGAAATGTCAGTAATTCCTGTCTTACTTCCTGCAAAAACCTATGTAGGTGTACAAATTTGCATAACGCCAGCCTATGCTCTTCATTGGCTGCCCGCGAACAACGTCTACTATGACCCTCAAACACTATAGTTGTTGCTGAGGCCTGGAAGAGTTTGGTTTGTGTAGTCGACATGGTGAGAAGTTGCTGTTTTCTGTGCTGTCGAAGCAAATTCACTTCACGTGAACTTCTAAAGGATGAGGACTCGGGCTCAAATTGATTCAGTAAAACCAACACCATTGTTACTGTTCGTATCACTTTGTTTACAAGCGCTGACAAAGGCTCAGGAGCTGAATTTCAGATATGGTAATGGATGTTTTGTGTCCGACACACGCTGTAAGCAGTAGACCAATCCCAACAGACTATGCCATCTACCCAATCAGAGCAGAGTATGCTCTCGGGAAGGAGGAGAGAGATGAATCCTTTATCGAATCGTATCATAATAGGTTAGATCTGTATGTCTCCAAGCAGGGTGCGAACTACGGGGGAGCTAGGGGGAGCTCGGCTCCCCTTAATAAGACATGGGCTCCCCTGGAAACGTGATTCGTGAAATTTTGGGGGGGTCCCAAAAAATATTGACAATGTTTTATTTTGACGTGCAATTTCAGTTTTGTGTAATGTGATCATCGTGGAGTATTATGTGTAAAATAGCAAAAATATCATTCATTCATGCATGACAGCGATTAAACCTAATTCACTTCAATAAAGATAACTATACATGCTATTCTTGCCATGAGCATTAAGGTATGGTGGCGCTACGGTGCAAATATCACTCATGTTTAGTACGTTAACTCAAAGATTTAAAAAAAATACGTTGGAGGCCATTGATCTGCGCGCGAAGTCCTTGAAATCCATTCTGTGTTAGGGTAAGGCATTTTATTCCCAATTCTGTGTTGTGGCTGGGTTGTTATAGGTCTGCGTGACTGTCGATGTCTTAGGTCTAATTAAATGGAGGAATTGTGGTATTCTTCTGTAGCCTGACGAGTAATTTAACCCTTGTTCAAGGGAACTCAAAGACAGCCTATTTATAAAATATTTGTGGATGTCTGTTTGACTTATCAATTTGTGTCGATATAATAGGGTGAATCCTGTATATAATGCTTGCATAGACTTGCATACACTTGTAGCTGTTATGTACCTTTGGAAGTCCTTGAAATGATTGGGTTTCATAGCGTAGCTCCGCGCATTCCGCATTCTGTCTGAAAGGCGCTTCAATCCACGGCACGCGCAAGTGCACGAAACCACCCCCCCCACCCCCCCGTTGGAAAAAAATTGGGCTCCCCAAAGGACACGGTATAGTTCGAACACTGTCTCCAAGTAGGTTTTAGAGCCACTGTAGGCCTATTTGTGTTTTTTTTGTTTTGTATTGTGTTAAAGGAGTGAGTTCAATTCCTTTCTCTCATTTCGTCTTGCCCTTCCTAACTAATTATTAGCTGTGACCTTTTCCACTTTTCATTATTCTATTCTTCTCCGCACTGAATCTCAAAATGCACTAAACAACACACACGCACATGCTTTCACAAGAGCACGTGTAGAAAAACCTCCTACCTAAAATATCAAAATATGCCATCTGCTTATGGATGGACCTGCCATTCAATGCACTCCAATGCATTATGGAAAAGTGAGAGTCTGACATTTACAAAGGCAAGAGACTCATGACGTGACAGAATGATTTAGTCAGCCGGCCATGTAATAAATACAAAACATTGGCTGAAAGTGAATATTCAGTGCATTTTCAACAAGACACTTTCACCAAATAAGACTAGGGGAGCACCCGTGGGTACAGAGGGGGTGCGGCTCTAAGAAAATAATTCATTTTCTCTGTAGTCTTTCTCTGGATTCTGTGTAATCCTCATTAATCCCAATTTTACAGCATTTGTTCCCAGAAGACGAGGACGGAGTTGCATAAAGCATTGTTACTTGTCACTGATCTAAAAGCCCATGTAATTGCACCTTTCTGCTGTACACATTGGTGGCAGAAAATGAGTGGAATAATGAAGCAGCACCCAAAAATATTTAATGATAAAAATGAATTTCAATAATACACTCTTAGAAAAAAGGGTTCATTGGGGTTCTACATAGAACCATAGGGTTCTTTACTCAACTCCAAAGAACCTTTTATGCTGAAAAGGTTCTATAATGACAAGAAAGAACCCTTTTGGCACAAAGGTTCTTTATAGGCTATTATTCATTCATACATTAACATTTTGTAGTTGTAATTAAATGATTGTTTATTAAACTGTAGTAACTTAATATTGCATTTTAATCATGCTGATTTTTGGAAGAGAAAAACTGAAATGGCACTCTTCGTGTGATATTGATTAACTGCATAAAATTTTATAAATATATAAGTTTTCTAACCCCCATGTCTTGAATTTTGTGATCATTCACATGCATTCATAAATACATTTTAGGGTCTTGATGTTTGTCAATAATGTGAAATATTTAATCCGGAAAGGACAAAACAAATGATAATGAATGAACCCCTAAAAGAACCCTAAAGGGTTCTTTTTATTGAACCCTTAAAAAGGGTTCTGTATAGAACCTTTTAGGGGTTCCAAATACGTAGCGCCTATAGAACAATTTAAGGTTCTATATAGAACCTTTTCTTCTAAGAGTGTAATATAACAAATGTATTCCGCTTATCAATTACTTTAGTAACACTTTACAATAAAGTTTTATTCATTAACATTATTCAATGCATTAACATGAACAGTTATTTTAAATTGCAATAATATTTCACAATATTACTGTTTTTACTTTGTGTTTTTACTTTTTACAATTTCTTAAAAAAAAATCTTTTGAACAATATGTGGATATAATGTGTTATCATAACGTGATTATTTGGAATTATTTCTTCACAAGCTTCCACAAGGGAAACCTTAATGTGAATTATCTAGGGATAAACAGTCTGCATTATTGAGAAATTAACTCTTGCCATTTAAATCCATATGGGGTCTCGTTTCGGAACGCATATCACTGGCAGGATTCGATTCAGCTTTTTTCCCTGTGTCTAGACTGTGGCGCTGGGCAGCTCAGCTGAGCCCTTCCTTCCCTGGAGGATGGCGGGGAATGTTCCGGCTGGTATTTTGCCGTCAGTGTCACTTGTGTGCCAAAACTAGTGACAGGCACATTTGGACCCCCTCCATATGGTTTCACATCAGTTGGGCTGATGTCACCGACAGGCCAAAGACCTGAATATATAGTTTACATATATATTATTTCAGGTAATGTTTATTTTATTTCAGGTGACATATATGGTCATAGGGTCTGTTTACACGACACTAGTTTCAAATAAAAATGTAAAAAAAAATTATGCATTTTCTCTGCTCATTTCAGGCGGCCTGAAAACGCAAGCTCTTGAAATCGGGTTTTAGAAAACGATACCGTTATCGCCTCCCAATTTAACTACAAAAATGTCAAATTTGCGAAAACTAATGTGCTAAAAACTAAAACGAAAAAAAAAAGAGAGCATTAGTATTACGTATTCAGTCTATAGGCGTGTAGTGTTTCTTTACAAAGTGACATCGCCATGTACTGGCCTGGCAGCAGAATACAGACGTTTTAGTCGTTTTCGTGGATCCTTGTGAACGGGGATTGTTTTGACAATGTTGTCGCCTGTATGCGAAAAAAGCAAAGGAAAAACGTTTCCATTTTTAGTACATTGTTGTCATGTAAACATACCCTTAAGTTTTAGTTAACTATAGTATAACCTTGGCTAAAGATGAAGGGTCTCATTTCACATCCCAAATACACCCCCAGCTTCCATTAATAGGACAAACAGATTGTCACGCCACAAACTCATGTCATTGGTTGTTCCAGTGTTGCTATGCTGGCTGGTTTAATGTTTTGATAGTGCCTATATTTACAAATGTGAGGAAATAAACCTATTAACGGCTTACTTATAGCTTTCTATCCACATTAAAGAGATTTATTGTTTTTAAGAGTTTTTTTTTCTTTTTTCGAATAGGTGGCACACTAGAATATAAATCAGATCTGCTGCATAGTTTTGATGCATTTCCCTAATTTTCAGTGACTCCACCGAACCCTCCTTTAGATTGGTTTGGTCTTCCATCAAAGAGCTGTCTCTATATAGATAACAGGCCTAAGCTTTGATCGCATCCGTGTCTCACCTTTTGGCATAATGGAGTGCATTGTGGACATAAAGGCTGACTCTATAGAACACAATCACCAATAGATCAGTGTCAATAAGCCAAATCCTCTTAAATCTCCCAACGATCACCCAGTCCCACCTCTGAGCATTCAACTACTTCCTCATAAACATTTAAGCTGCCAACAGAGACTAAGCAAACAGATCACCTCCCCTAATATTGACCTAAGCTATTGTCCCAGCCAGACTGACAATGATATTATTTCTTAGAGATGTTCCGCTAGAGATACTCCTAAGGGTTTTGTTTTGCTCCTGCTCTGTCACGGACAACCTCTCATAAAACCACTTTGTGGAATGTCCAGCATGTCCAACAGAGAGTGTTGTGAACTCAGACACAAGCACGTGAGAGCACAAGAGTCTACAGACTATGGCTGCGGCACAAAACAGTCGGGTCCTTATACATTACTTACATTTTGCTGTGGTATTCTAATCTGTAAAAGTTATTAAAATATATATATTTTTTTTCAGTAGCATAAGAAATAAAATTAGGATTTATTCATTCGACAAAATCATGTTTTTTTCAAGATAGATAGATAGATAGATAGATAGATAGATAGATAGTTGTGGTTTACTAGGGAAACAGGAATTGCCTGGTCAAGTTTCTGTATTTATGAGCAATTGCAGAGAGCTGATGAAAGCATAAATCAAATACAGCGTACCATGAAAATTTACACCAGTATATGATAAAACACTGCTAAGACTGTACAAAACAATGTTGTGTGCTAAGAAAGGTTTGCTTTGATTTAAAACCATTTGTGGTAGTGATACTTACATGTACATTGGTTGTAGTTGCAAATGAGATGTCTTCTGTGGCCCTTGGTAACCGTATGAATCAAACCCTCCTATAAAGTCAACTAATGAAAAGAGAGAGAGAAAGTGGAAATGGGGAAAGAACGAGAGGATTATTGAATGCTTTTTAGAGTTGTCATTCATTCAAATAAGCACATTTTGGTTTTGTATCCCGTGTGTGTCAGTGTGATAATCATGTGTAGTGGATGAAGAGCGACCGGACCCTCTATGAGACTGATATCTTTGGAGGCCGGCTTGTGGCACACTGCCGGTCAGATAATATGATAGGCTCACATAAGGCAAGCCGACAGGATTAGCCCCCCGGCCCCTCTGTGAGGGCCCACCAGCTGTTTCAGGCCCTGGAAGACCCGAGTATCTGGGATTTCCACAAAGATGCAAAGGTAATAAAGTGTGTGATAAAGATCCAGGCTTTGGAAATCCAAGGCTGTTTCCTAGACTAACGAACACAGGAGATAAGCTGTGGAATTAGCAGGGAGCTTCTCTCGTGCATCCCAAACAGAAGGAGAGGGGAAGACTGAAATGATTATCATTCTGATGATAGATTTTAGGGGGCATATACCTACAAATCCCCTAATCCACGTAGGTCTCATTGTTGAATTAGACCTTTGTCCTGATCAGTGTTATCCGGGGACCCGCAGAGGTCAGTCTGAAAGCTTGTGCCAGTGTTATAATACAGAGCGTTCACTTCAGCGAGACACTGTTAGCATTTTACGCTCTCAACATATATGTTATCTGAGCTTAATTGGATTTCATAATAATTAATTCTGTAATTTCTTTAAAATTGATTGACAGACCTAATACAATATTTGAAAACAATTTTTAATTGGATCTAATTCAGGATATCAGCTGCGCGTTCTCGCTCTCACATTTTATCTCTCCGACAACGAGTTGACACACAAACCCATCTCCCCTGACTCACTTGTATCATTTGCTCCAGATGAATATTGTTGGTGTTACAGGGCTTGAATTTCGGCGTGGGATTACGCGTTTTGTGCATCATTTTACTCATTCCCGCAGATTTTGAGCTGACACCCAATGTGCGCGCACATAAAGTCGGCTCTCAGTACTAAATTGAGTTATTTTCACTGCTTATAGCGCTTAAACAGTCAAATACACACAAAATAATGTCAAAATGCCGGTGTTGGCGAGTATTCACATAAACACAGTGTGAATGTAAAAAAAGACATGTGTACATGTGAGCCACATGTGACGTGTACATAACAGTATAATGGGTCCATGCGTCAGGTATGGCCTAATATACCTGGTGCCAAATTAATAATAATGAACATATCTAGGCCTATATGGCAGTTTTCCTCATGGTTTCGATGCCAAATGCGTGACGACACAAATCCCACAATATCCAAAAGAGCTGTTTTTGTGATTTGATTAAATAAATGCTTTGCTTATGATGAGAAGTACGTTTTAAGCCATGAAACTTGCAAGACGTTTTAATGGTACAAATACCTCTTATATCTCAAACGATCAAGGCAAATTTGATTTATCATGTCATGACCCCTTTAGAATGTAAATTACAGCTTTGATGGCAAAGTTGCCATTACTCCAGTCTTCAGTGTGACTTTTGATCAATCTAATCCATTGTTGCTGAATAAATATATTAATTTCTGTAACATCTTACTGACCCCAAACTTTTAAATGCTAGGGCATATAAAAAAAAAAGCCCTATTAAAATAACATTTAAAATGGAAAACACACTGATCATATCAAAAAGAAAATTAAGCTACGCTGCACTTCAGAACATTTTCATGTTAATGTCCTTTATAAATATATCTGCAAGATTGCCTTGAGGCAGATATGTGCCCTTTAACAGCTTTTAAAACATTTCCCCTCCCCAATGGAACAAATATCTCAAGTTGTTTTACTGCTGAAATTCCTCCTAGCTAGTCCTGCCAAGATAATGGGAAATGCTGGGATAACTGATCCAGTAATTAAGTAAAAAAACAAAACCAACATACAAGTACTGTTGACTATGGGCAAGCGGACAGATCGAGGGTCTATGGGCCGCCTTGAACTACAGCATTAGCATTCAAAGACATACAACAACCATCTCTCGATCTCAACAAAATGACTCAAATAGCTATTTATTCTGCTTTAAGTGACACATCCCAGAAAGGACCCATTTCAGTGGCACCGGCACTTGAGGGAATTAGGCTGAGATGGACGTTTTCTCCTCACAGACTCCATATAGCAAAGCTTTACGAGTTTTATTGTTTTGGCTTCGCCCTTCCAAAAGCTTTTCCTCCGACAAAGGCATTTGTAAACCGCACGCGGAGCACAAAGACTATCAGCATGAGTTCCCACCTCCCTGCAACCACAAAGCCTGATTGCATATCCCCAAAAGGAAAGCCTTCACCTAATTTCCTTGTTATAGATGCAAAAAGTGTTTCCCCACAACTTGTGCGCACTGACACTTCCTAATTCTCTTGCTCTTGTTTTTTTGTTCTCTTAGAGGCAGACTAATTTAAATACTGTCCTTTCTTTAAATGGGCCCTGGGACGTTACCCTTGATAGTAGCTGTAATTACGTGCGGACCCTGTTGATTGGTTTGAGCTGTTCATTACCTTTGCGGAGGTGCTTCATGTACTATATTAATTAAAGCCGTAATGGCCAATATGGCTTCCTGATTAGTGTTTCTACAAGCCTCAGGGACCAAGCCATCAATATCGTTCACCTGCTTGGAGGATTCAGAGCTTCAACAATTATATTCCTCTGTAGAATCTTCCTATGGCCACCTTTGGAACATCAACAGCGCTGATAAACTCTCACTGGACACTAAAATTGCCATGCAGCCGCATGTCTTTCATCACAAGCGCTCTGCCAGTCACTCAAACTGCTTCTCATGGACTGATTGGGAGAGACTTTCAAGAAGGATTTCCAATTACACAGATGTTCTAGAATCTCTCCTGATCACTGATTGAGGCAATCAGGAACCTCATTGGACACCGGGAGCGCTGCTGAATTAAGTTTGAGGAAGTTAACCGAACAGAGTGGCGGCAGAAGTTTTTACGATGCAAAGCTTATAGCTCATTTGACTAATCTAATGCCAATAAACTGGTTTATGTGAGAGGATGAAATTATTTAGTTTTTGCAAACATTGCTTAATTGGAGAGTTTTATTCATAAGGTATTCTGAATAAGGCTGTTTGCACATAATCTGCAAATTTCTAGGGATTCTGATTTAAGATGCTTTTCTTCACCATAGGGAGTAGATTCAATGTTCAGCCAAAGTATAAAGTAGTTTACCCAAAAAAAAAAATTCTGTCAAAGTCATTTGTGTGAGGACCAAACTAAAAGTAATTATTTGTTATTCATGCCCCATGCCAACAAAGGCTAATGGCGTTTGGAATTGTTAATTTGGAAAAAAAATGAGGGTGAGTAATAAGTAGTGAAATATATATATATAGGGGTTGCACAGACTAGTTCCCTTTCGTTCGAGAACGTCAGACGTACTCGACATCGACTGAATGGGATAACGCTAGGGAGCCTGTCTTCTTCGTACAACTATTTAATCAAGCCAACATTGGCGTGCGTGATTACATGCTCTGCCCCGCAGCGCGGGTATAAATACGGAAGTGGACGCACGCACCAGTTGCCTTTCGCTTCGGAGCCAATCGTTTGATTTCTCTGAAGAGTGCTGTTGTTTACAACGAGCGTGTGTGTCGGTGGTCTTCTGGAAGACTCTCCCAGTGCTAGTGGTTTCTACAGCGAGAGTGCAGCGGTGATCGTGAGCTTTGATCTCTCGACTGCTGTTTTAACTGAATTTTTTTTTTTATGTTTGTTGAAGGCTGGTTGGAGGGCGGAAAAGTGAATGCTTCACTGTTTCAGTTCTCTGCTCAGTGTTGCCGCGGTCATTCCCCTGTGTGCTCCGGCACTGGTGATGGGTCCTATTTCCTGAAAGAGCAACACGGGTGCGTTTGCGTCTTTTTCAAGATGTCATTCCACCTGTGCGTTTCTGGATGCGGTCGTTCCCTGTTCCACTCTGACGGTCACAATTGTTGCACACATTTTTTTTTAGCACGCTGAAGCAGCTTTTGTGGACAGTTTATGTTCCCATTTCGGGGAATATGACTGTCGCGGTGTAGAGATCGAAACTCGCCTTCGAAGCGCGAGTCCCTGTTACCACCACCCGCCTTCGGGTGCAACGTGGGATGGGTGATAGGAGGATAGTGTTGGATGTCTCGCCCGGTAACCATTCCCTGTGGGCTCCTCACTCCTCCCTTCCACCGCAGCCGGTGGAGTCCCCCGTAGAGCATGCTGGTCCATCTGTAATGAGTGGGCCAGCCGTTTCACCCAGGGCTCCCCAAGAGGATAGGATGCCGATTGCAGCATCGGAGGGTGAGCTGGCCTCTGGAGATTCAGATTCAGATTCAGATATCTTTATTAGTCCCCAAGGGGCAATTCAGTTTTACAGCCAGGAGATGATGACTCGACTGCGTTATCTCCCTCTGGGAGCATAATGTTGCCCGAGCTGGATCCAGAATTGTCAGCTATGCTGAAACGGGCCGCCGAGGCTGCCGGGCTCGAGTGGAACTCTCCACCGTGTCCTGTTCAGTCTCGAATGGATGATTGGTATCTCGAGGCGGGCCGTGCTGGTTCTCAGCCCGCCGCCCCAGTACCCTTCTTTTCCGAAATGCATGGAGAACTTACTAGGGTTGTGGAAGGCACCTTTTACTGCCAAAACCTGCCTGAGTGGTTCTTCTCCCCCTCGCTACCCTTGACGGAGGAGCGGTGAAGGGTTATGAGGCTATCCCTCCAGTGGGGCGGTCTGTCGCGACACAGGTATCCCCCCTAAGGCCTGTGAGTTTTCGGCCTCACAGATCAGTAGCCTATTAAACCGCACAATTTTTCATTTAATCAGAAATCAGAAAATCTTAAAAAATGTAAGTTAATATTGTGTCCAGTTTGGCCCTGTAAATAAAAGGGTATTATTTTTTGACAAAGTGTGTGCGGTTTCGTTTTCTTAAGTACCGGTTCAAGAACCGTTTAAGCACCGGAACGGTTTAAAAAATACAGAGTAGGTACTGGTATCGTATAAAACCCAACCAATACCCAACCCTACTCATAGGTGAGCACTGCACTGCATCTGACTTCGTCCTCTGGGGAATGAGTGTCATGGCGTGCGCGATCGGTCTGGCGATGTCCACATTAGTGGTTCAGGAGTGCAATTTTTTCGCTCAGCCTGGTTGATATGGCGGAAGTGGACAAGGTTTGGTTCCTGGTCTCCCCAATTTCCCAGGTTACTACCCAAACCCCGAAGTTACGTAGTGCCAGTAAAAGTGATACAGACACCGTCAGGCTATGGCAGACGTGTCATTCAACCTATTGTAAGTCGATGTACCATCTCAAGGGTCTTGGAAATATATTATGAAGGTGGAAAAAACTACATAGTGTTGCTTTAAAATGACAAATAAATGCATACTCTGAGAGTGTTCCACAAGATATGTTTGATTATACCATATGTTTGATTATACAACCTCATCTGGAACGCACCAACAGCTCGAGGTTCAGGTTTATTTTTCATTAATGATGTCAGCAGCTACTTTAATCACATAAATGTCAACTTCATGTCGTTCAACCCATGATATATATTCTGTGAATATTTTTAGCATGCTATTGAATATGGCAGTGTTAATGTATTTGGTTTTGGCGGACTAGATCTGTTATGCTACTGCAGAGCAAGTATAGACTTGCTACACCTAATAATAGATGGCAAATCTAGGCAGGTGGAGCTGGGGGAGGTGGAGGGTTTCAAAGGAACTCTGATAGTCCTCTAGCTTACAGCAAACAATTAACCATACTATATAAATGTTGAGCAAGTAAATTCAGAGGCTAGTCAGCTTGTGCCATGCGGTAATGATGTGATTGTTTGCAGACGGCATGCAAATGATCCATCAGCCTGCACCCTCTAGAGTTTCATGACTATATATATCAGGGGCATGCAGGTCAAATAAGCTGTGAATGCTCTGCATACCCAAGCCATACATATTTACATGCTAATTAATATAGACACAATAAATTACTATAAAATCCATTGTTTTGGATGTACCATAAAGCTTACATGATAAAATGTTGGTGTTATGTAACTGCCTGTCATTTTTTTTTCTTCTTCAAATCTGCCAGTAACTGAGGGTTCAGTGTAAGCAGATCCTTAACAGCTTTGGCGCCTATACGCTCTGTTGTTATGTATCGTCATCATTGTCCCACATTCTCATTGGCTTGCTTGCATATGGGGGATTTCATGCATAAGGAAAGCTGCAAAGGGAATCCCTTTTAATCCTTTAATTTTTTTATTCCTTTATTATTATTATTCTTTATTAAATATTATATTTATATATTTATATTCTTTATGTTGTAATCAAATAAATCAAATGAATTCAGCCTTAGTGAGCATAAGAGTCTTCTTTCCAAAGCATACATTTTTTAATAAATTCAAAAGCATTAAAACATCATATATATGTTGGATCATAATGGATCACGCTCTGGCTTGGACCAACATCCCAATGAACTCATGCATAACACTCAAATACACTCAAATATCCTGCACTAATAGACCATCATGCTACACTGGATGTATTCTGCCACAGGGCTCCCTCTTCGTGATCTTAACGTGTAGTGAAGGCATTCCGTTTAATGAGAGGCTGGCCCTCCAAATACGGCCATGCTTAATTACATACAGAGTGAAGTTTAATGATTCTGATTACTCTGATTATAAAAATGATAAAATGCATAATACAGGACAAAGAAGGAGGATGCCTAACAAATAAACAGCCACACACACACTTATACATGCATCTCTTTCTGTTTTAGTTGGTTGGTGATGAAAGAATGATGAGAAAAGGGGAAAATAAGGATTGCCTCTGCAAGAGAACAACAGTATTGATCTTGTATGCCAGTGTTAGGCTGCATATGCTTTATTATTGTAGCTATATTCCTCAAAAGGCTCTCCCAAGAAAAAGTTGCAAGCATCTGAAGGCAAAACACAGTAAATTAATAGAATTTCTGAATTCTGTGGAACACAAGTGGGGAAATGTTGAACAATGTAGAGCTCATTGTTTTCAATATAATGAAGCACCATAGCACCATAAAAAAGCACCATAAAAGTATCATAAAAGTGGTGCATATTCCAAGTCTAATGAAGGTATATGATTTGCATTCTCTTTTTTGTGTTCCAAAGAAAGAAAGTCATGCAAGTAAGTAAATGACCAGAATTTTCATTTTGGGTGAACTATTCCTTATCAATCAGTCGATTGTGATTATTATGCTTTCAAATCTTTTATCAGGACAGAAAGGCGATTAAAGAGAGTGATCCATGTGTCTCAGAGTGGCAGTGGCTGCAGTGGTGCTAAGTGTGGTCGTTTGAACATTACAACGGGAACAATTTTATCCTTGCTTTAAAACACGAGGCCACAGGCTGGTCATTTAGGATCAATAAAAGCAATCTTTTAGATTCTAGAACATCTAAATTCAACTGTTTACTGGGGCATTCAAACTAGGCTAAAGATCTGTCACCAAGAGCAGGAAACGAATATCCCCCACAATGCTAAAGCTTAATGTGCACACTCCATATCTGTGAATATAAAAATCTGATAGTGTGATCCTGTTTGGTTAATATATCTATATCAAATTTATATCTATATATCAAGCATCTTTTACAGGAGTTTAGGTTTTAAACAAAAAAATTTGTCTAAAACAAGTCATATTAGATGCTTCTTTCAAATGGCATTTTAACAAAAAATGTGTGTTGTTTATATATATATATATATATATATATATAAAATGTATTTACATATTTCTATATACACTCACCGGCCACTTTATTAGGTACACCTGTCCAACTGCTCCTTAACACTTAATTTCTAAGCAGCCAATCACATGGCGGCAACTCAGTGCATTTAGGCATGTAGACATGGTCAAGACAATCTCCTGCAGTTCAAACCGAGCATCAGTATGGGGAAGAAAGGTGATTTGAGTGACTTTGAACGTGGCATGATTGTTGGTGCCAGAAGGGCTGGTCTGAGTATTTCAGAAACTGCTAATCTACTGGGATTTTCATGCACAACCATCTCTAGGGTTTACAGAGAATGGTCCGAAAAAGAAAAAACATCCAGTGAGCGGCAGTTCTGTGGGCGGAAATGCCTTGTTGATGCCAGAGGTCAGAGGAGAATGGCCAGACTGGTTCGAGCTGATAGAAGGGCAACAGTGACTCAAATAACCACCCGTTACAACCAAGGTGGGCAGAAGAGCATCTCTGAACGCACAGTACGTCGAACTTTGAGGCAGATGGGCTACAGCAGCAGAAGACCACACCGGGTGCCACTCCTTTCAGCTAAGAACAGGAAACTGAGGCTACAATTTGCACAAGCTCATCGAAATTGGACAATAGAAGATTGGAAAAACGTTGCCTGGTCTGATGAGTCTCGATTTCTGCTGCGACATTCGGATGGTAGGGTCAGAATTTGGCGTCTACAACATGAAAGCATGGATCCATCCTGCCTTGTATCAACGGTTCAGGCTGGTGGTGGTGGTGTCATGGTGTGGGGAATATTTTCTTGGCACTCTTTGGGCCCCTTGGTACCAATTGAGCATCGTTGCAACGCCACAGCCTACCTGAGTATTGTTGCTGACCATGTCCATCCCTTTATGACCACAATGTACCCAACTTCTGATGGCTACTTTCAGCAGGATAATGCGCCATGTCATAAAGCTGGAATCATCTCAGACTGGTTTCTTGAACATGACAATGAGTTCGCTGTACTCAAATGGCCTCCACAGTCACCAGATCTCAATCCAATAGAGCATCTTTGGGATGTGGTGGAACGGGAGATTCGCATCATGGATGTGCAGCCGACAAATCTGCGGCAACTGTGTGATGCCATCATGTCAATATGGACCAAACTCCCAGAGGAATGCTTCCAGCACCTTGTTGAATCTATGCCACGAAGAATTGAGGCAGTTCTGAAGGCAAAAGGGGGTCCAACCCGTTACTAGCATGGGGTACCTAATAAAGTGGCCGGTGAGTGTAGTTGTTTAAACATATTTCTATTTAAATAATTATAAGGAGGCTGTTCTGTACCAACTAGGGGACTAAATGCCTTTGTGTAAAACAAACTGTAATTTGTACCACTGTCTGTTCAAAATAAATGAAAAGAAAAAACCTAGCATCGGGTATTTGTTGCTTTTTCTTGTTGTACTGAACTCGTATCGAACTGTGACCCCAAAACCAAGGTACGAACCGAACCAAGACTTCTGTGTACCGTTACACCCCTACTATATATATATATACAAACAATGTTATTTTAGATCTCATATTAGAAGCATGCATTATCTATTTGAGTGTAGGTAAAACCCTCATTAAAAGATTAACAAAAACACTCAGTTATGACGATATACTCACAGCTGTCCTCCTCTTCTGAAATGAGCTTCACAACATAACAGGCATAGATGAACCCAGCAAGCTGTGAAGAGAACAGAAAAAAACACTGATTAGAATAACCAGCCGCACTAATCAATTTGCCTATATTAAGGTTAAGAGTAGGGCACCAAATGGAACTGTAATAATAATATTTCACAAACAGGTTTCACAAACATTCCCAGCACTACTCTTGTAAGTTGACGATGGATCAAAAAATAAAACAAAGAAATTGAAGAAAACTAGTGGCTCTTTTCAAGTGTAAGTACAACAAGGAAGTATTTCCCTATTCTAAAAAACAAACCATCATGGAAGACCATTCAGTTCATTCGGTTAATTAGAGATAAAAAAAAAAAAATTTAACAGTAGAGAAAACACGGTCATGTTTTGGTCAAATGAGAGCGAATCTATATAAAAACAGGAGAGAATGAAGAGATCAAAGACAAAGGGAGGTAGGCATATTTTCATTGATGAAACAGGTGTTGTACCGGCGAGAGCTTCACATCAAACTGAGACACCACCACAGGAAATGGGTCTTTAGAGCAATGAGGACAGAGAGAAGCAGAAATGTTGGAGCCTCATCGTCTCTGTCGCTCCAAAACACAGCACTTCTGAATCCTGCAAGCACACGGATGCACAAAGCTGCTATTTTCCTGGCTCTGAATCACTCATCAGCATCCGTGTTTAATGAAAAAGACGGTCGGTGGCACACTTGGGACTTGAACAGTCAGTGCAAGAGGTATAAATGTGAAATGATGATGAAAAGATCGTACGAGAATATCGAGTACTGTAAACACATTTACTGGACAAACAAAAGGCTTGGATCTACACAGAGCAGACTCTTTAAAAAGCTCACGAAGCACAGCTGTGCTTTTTATAAACCCTCTTCATCAGAGAGCCCTGTTGTTGTGTGTTAAACCCGTGATTTTATAGAACTGGACTGATTGGACGTCTCTGATCAAATCAAGAGAAATGATAGAGTGGGACAGCTTGAAGTCTACACCGCACAATCAAGGTCTACAAGATCAGCACAAACACAAAGTTTACTTCACTTGACTTAAGTTTGCTTGAGTTTATTCCAAGTAATGAAGTGACCAGGCTGTTAAATTTGACCTACACTTGTATGTTACTTTTCAAATGATTTAATATCAAATACACAAGAAAACCATTCAGGTCAATATGTGAGATGACAAAGGTACACATAAAGGCATAGAAACGTTGTATGAGTTATTTTAGTATGTGCTGAGCCTGTTGGGTATAGAGTAAATCTAGAAAGTGTGTATCATGAGTCAGTCATATACAGAGCACCATATAGTCCTTTGCCTCAGAATTATGTTTTAAAAAGCACTTAAATACTGAAAATAAAACTAACAAATAAATAAATCTTAGAGCTTCAGTAAAATCCAGCTGAATTCATTTATAGTGAAAAATGATTTAAAATATATTATACTAATGGATATTATAACTATTGTAATATAATATAATTAATTGATGTTCAGCATATTCAGAATAATTATTATTTGAAATGATTTTTGTTACAATGTAATGCATCCTTGCTGAATAAAAGTATCAATTTCCTTACTGACCACAAACTTTTATGCTGGGTGGATTAACACTACTAGCAAAAAAAAAGAAAAAAAGAAGAAGTTTTTTTCAAACCAATCAAAGCACTTTCACTATGGTCAAGAGAGTCACTCAGAACGTAAATGGTAATGTGTAAACTAACATGTTATATTTAAAAGTAATGTTCCTCAACACTGGCCACAGTTGTGCTTAGAGTAAATTTACTTTGACATACTCCTAAAAAGGCCACCCAGACTTGAGCTTATAATTAAGAGGCTGAGCGCCATTTGCTTTTCTACGAGATACAAACTCGTGTCCCCTCAGGGGATGCTCTAGAATGCAGCCGTGTTTACAAGAGTGTTTATGTATCGTCATTTCTTATCATTTAAGCAGTTCATTTAACTAAACTCACAGAACAAACTGTCCAGGACTGCATTCCCGGTCCAATCCCTCCAGATAATCACAGTGCAGCGGTAAATGGGAGGATTTAGGATTCCGAGAATACCTCAAGGTCTTGCTCTCATTTACACAGAATAATGTACCACTCCCTCCTCCTTCCCAGCGGCAGTGGAGAGCATGAGGCCACACTCACACACATGCAATCCGCACCAAGACAGGGTCATTTACATAATACCGCACAGCTATGTGAAGGACACAGGCCCAATGTGGTGTCACCTCGCCTCAGCACGTATTGGGCCAGACAGTATTCTGGTTCCCATCCTTGGATACACCAACCAGCATGGATGAGGAGACAATGGAGGCGGCTAGCAGCCAGCATCTGTGTGTTTGTGTGGGGAAAGGGTTCAACATACACAATACAGGCTGCTCTTTTGATTACCTGATGCTATCATCTGCCCATTGTGTTTGCAAAAGATGTAAACCAAATTAGTGGGCTGTAATAAATATAGTCTGTACTAGCTGTGTGATAAGACTTGGAATGGAATGGTGGCAAACTGTTTACTCCAATATGGCAGGTAAATAACAGCATGGCTAAAGGAAATATACAAATAAAATGTAATGTAGAACAAATAATGTAGAACCTGAAATATCTAAACATACTTCAAAATGAACTTTTAGACCAGAAAAAAACATTTCCAATATTAAATCACATATGGGGAAAAAAAAAATATATCATACAAAACAAATATATAAAACGAAAACATATCGAAAATATGTTTATGTAAATATATTACTACTCAATGCATACTGTCGTAGAAAATGTAATAGATTAATTAAGAATAATTAACATTAATTATGTTACTAACCATAAGACCCTGATTTTATTTTTCTATCTTATGGTAAACTTTTATCATTTCCCATTGTCATGTCTGATGGTGACTAACTTTCCATTCAAGATCTAACAATAGAACAAAATAAATTTTACTTCCTTTTATTTATGATGTAGCCATCAGACGAACTTTCGATATGATCTAACCATCTAACAAACTTGTTTACATTACTCAATGGAACCTTGGTCAATGGAACTTTGAAAATGGACTAAACGTTCTGTTCTTTGACTGTATTGAGAAATGATTGACTGAAATATTAACCCCTTACAATGTTGTTTGAGGAAACAGGATATTTTTTTGCTGATGTCATTAACAAAGGGTAATGAAGGGGCTTGTTTTAAACAATGTAACCAATCATATTGATAGAGCGTGACATGTTAGTCATGATGATTCTATTTTGATGTGTCTGGCTTTATTCTATAAAGCTTGTTGTATTCTTCTTTTGGGTTGGGATTCTCAATGGAAATTGTCTGAGATCCTCCAGCCTTGTTTCTTCTTAGGAGAAACTCCTGGCCGTGATTAAAGCATTTAGAGGACAATTGTTGAAGTCTGTCATTTACACCTGCGCAGCAGGTCAGTTTAGGGGAGCAAATAAGTTAGGGTAAGAGAACTCAAAGCTAGTTGTCGACGGTAAACGCGAGAGCTTGAGTACAAAGAAGTATTAAAGGACAAGTTCTGTATTTTACACTTAAAGCCCTGTTTTAAGATATTTTCAGATGAAATAGGACGGTTAAGATTGAAAGTTGGACAGAGGCTGCTGTCCCGAGAAATTTAGGTTTTTGTGGTAGCACCCCCCACCTCCACAATGGTTTCATAGGTGCACTGAAAGATTCATTCATAAAACGCATTAAACTTTAGTTTACAAAGACGTGAAACTCACCGAGTGGTCTGGGGTGTTCACTGATATGCTCACACAAAAATCGCTGCAAAATATGCTTTCCAACAGATGTTTTACCATTCGTTGTAAAACTGTGGACCTATTTTTCCAAACGCCTCACACCCGTAAATTCTTCCGTTGAGAGCTTGAATAATAGACACTCCAGCCCAGTTGGTGGCGATAATGTACCATTGCCAATTGCAAAGAATACAAACAACCCCATTTCCGTTTACGGCGGCGGAGTAATACCGTACATCACAGAACATACAGCACAAGTCAATGGAGTTGGACAAAAATGGGTGCTACCACAAAATAAACCTAAATTTCTCGGGACAGCAGCATCTGTCCAAATTTCAATCTTAACCATTCTATTTCATCAGAAATGATCTTAAAACAGGGCTTTAATTGTAAAATACCGAACTTGTCCTTTAAGTGTCGATTTGTAGACGCTAGTTATTCAGGTTTAGGGAAAAATCTACAACAATACATTACTATACAAACAATACTAGACAAAAATACTGACACAATGTAAATGGAAGGTCAAGTAAAGCACACTGCATTGTGGGATACATATTCCACACACTGTAAAAAGTGATCAGCTGACTTAAAAAAAGTGATGAAACCCGCTGCCTTAAAATTGTCAAGAAAATAAACTACATGCGAAATTGAAAAAATTAAGTTATGTTAACTTGACAATTTTTTCAATTACGCATGACGTTTATTCAATTAATAATTTTATGGGAACAGGTTTCCTCACTTTTTTTAAGTTAAGTCAACTGATCACTTTTTACAGTGCGTTCCACTGCCATCTGGATATTCCATGCATGTAGTAAATGTAGAGACTACAAAAATGAGTAATAATAAGAAATGAGAGAAAGAGTTGAATAGTGTGCTACTCTAAACAGCTCTCTCTCTCTCTCTCTCTCTCTCTCACACACACACACACACACACGTTGTTGTATTGTGTACCCTCTTCCTCTGCCATGTCATTCCCAATAGACAAGACTAAATTTAGATTCTATACATGTGAATAATACATGCAGGGTTTCTAAAGAGGTGCTAAATAATTGAGGATGCGTCTGGGAGCAAGGATTGATCTTGATGCAAGTGTCTTATAGTTGAACCTCGCGCACAATCTTGCTCATTCTTCATCGCCTGCAGTTTCGATTAACAAGTTTTAATGTTTAATATGTTTATCTTCAAAGCATGGAGCAACTCGATTCACTTCACATTGAAAAAAGGTTTCAGCACTTAAGGACGCAAATGTTATGACGCAAATGTTATTGAAGCTATACATCCGCTACAAAGACTTGCACAGAAACAGGCTACATGTCTTACATGACACAGAATAGCAAACGTGTGTGTGCTTGCTTGTTAACACTGATTTACATCCTATTCCAGTCAGAATAAAGAATTTCCCTCCCATATAAGTGCCTCTGAATAAATTATTAGTAGATAAAAAGACAACATCAAAAATGTACAGCATTATTTGAAATGAAGTGAATTCTGACTTGACAGGACATGTCTTGATTGTCCCTTCCAGCACAAGGTCATCTTTGATCAGCCTTGCACATGGGTAGTTTTACAAAGCTACCATTTAGCCATTAACATCAAACTAGTTTCCCCTGAATTATATCTATAATATTAAAAGAAGTGCAGTGCACTTCAACAAATCATTTCACTATCATTCATTTGGTGTGACAAGTCTTTTTCATTCCTCTCTCTGACCCTGAGAATTTAAAGGTCTGTTAAGAAAAATAAATGTAAACTATCCAAAATATTACACACTACAGTTCAAAAGTTTGGAGTCAGTAAGAATAAAAAAAATAAAAAAATGAATCCTTTCATTCAGCAAGGATGGATTAAATTGATCAAAAGTGACAGTAAGGACTTTTGAATTGTTACAAAAATCTATTTCAAATAAATGCTGTTCTTTTGAACTTTCTGTTCATCAAAACAACAAAAATCAGCACATTAGAATGATTTCTGAAGGATCATGTGACACTGAAGACTGGAGTTATTTTAAATTTTAATAATATTTTACAATATTACTGTTTTTACTGTGTTGATCAAATAAATGTTGTCACCAGCTTGATGAGTATGAGAGACTTCTTTTAAAAAGTACCAAATCTTGCAGACCCAACGGAAAATATCTTCAGATGACTGCTGTTCTCTAGCGTTTCTTCACTTTCATTAAGATCTGTTCTTACAGTTTTCTACATAACCTTCTCTTTCACTTTTTTTTTTTTTTCTGGGCAGAATAGTTTGGCTTAATCAATTTAGTATGTTGACACAGCATCAGTCAACCCATTTCTGTGGAAATGTGGATGCCTGCTTCAAACTGTGCTCTCGCACTTGGCGGCTTGGACTAATTCACATGTCCTTGACTTCCTCCTCAGGCGCTGGGCCTCTCTCCAGGTGGGCTGCTCACTCCTGGCTTTTATAGACTGCGCTAGTGAGCTACTTAACATGCCAACAACCACCCGTGTTCTGACGCACCAAACGTCTTCTGCAATCTTCCAAGTGCAAACACTTATTCGGCGGTCTGCGTTGTTTTTTTTCTTCTTTTTTAACACAGCATTCTTAGCATAAATCAACGGTGAATGCTTTATGCACTCTTTATGAAATGATTTAAATAGACAACCGGTAAGAACGGCCGTGTTCTTGTAAAACGTGGACAGCTGACACAAAGAAATGCTGATTATATTGCCGTTGGGGTCTTTTATAGGGCAAGAGGAGAAGTGATGTGTTTTTTTATTACTCATAGTGGTAAAGTCAAACTGTCCCCCCCAATAAAACGGTCCTGTTTTAAAATGGACTGATTGTTGCTTGGCACAAAGCAGACCGAACATCACAAATACGGATAATGCCTTTGATTTGTTGCTATATAGCTCAAGGACACAGATGCGAAAAATCTGACTTTTCAGGAGCAAGTCTGCCTAAAAAAAAGACTGTTAGAATGAAATACAACAAGGAAACAACTAGTTTAACAATGCCAACAAATCAACAAACACACAATAATGGTAACAACTTTATAGTAAGGTTTCATTTGTTAACATTAATTTACTCAACTAACCCAGTAGGCCTACATTTGTTACTGTATGTGTTAATCTTTGTTAATACAAATACAAATACAGCTGTTCATTTCATGTTACTTCACAGTGCATTAACTAATGTTATTAGTTAACAAATACAACTTTTGATTTTAATAATGTATTAGTAAATGCTGAAATTAACATTAACAAAGATCAATAAATGTAAGTGCAGTTCATAATTAGTCCATCCATGTTAACTAATGTAGTAAACTAATGTTAACAAATTAAACTTTATTGTTAAGGGTTGCCATAATAATAATAACTGCTACTCGAAATGAAGGTTAAGGGCTTGTTCAAATCCCTATGAAACTTTCCTGCATAAATCATCAAATAGAGACAAAATAGAGACTCGATCTTTTGACTTGGGCCAGTAAGCAACCACTCGAAACATCATCGCAACACTATTTTATTACAGTTTAATGGTACAGTATTTCACTTGTAAGTATGTTTAATTGGGTCTTTTGCTCTAGGCTACAGAAATACCAAACATGCCATCTTTGACCTTCAAAAAATACTGAAGGAATAAAAGAATGAAACATTCAAAGCCTCATTTAGTTCAGATCATCTAAAATAAATTTCAGAGCATTTTCAATATGAGGCACAAACATTAATACTTAGTTAAAAAAAAAAAAAATTACAAATGATTTAGTCCTTTTGGTTTCGGAAAGTCACTTTTTAACCGCTGCCTTTTAGTCCTCGGAAGAAAACAATTTCAGGGTTGACCTCCTTAGGCATTGTCCACCTGGCTGTTAATCTGAATAGATGCAGTACATTAGTGCGGCTAAGGCCACGCTGTAGCTCAGAGCTAGCATAGGGAAGTCTCGTTAGCAATGCTAAATGAACCTTTTTAGCTTTTTAATCACGACTAAGAACTCCCTTCATTCACCGCCTTGAGTTCTTAAACTATAAAGAGTCATTTTCTAAGAGAAATCATGCAAAAAGGGAACAGAGGTTTTTAAGAAAATGTTAGGGAGGCACGTGAGATCACTGGTAATTTTTATTTGAGAAAATATGTACTTTGACATATACTATGATACTGAATGAGTATCATTACTCATGTACCATGGTATCTCGAAGGGGCATTAAACACCACAGTCTACCACAGTCAGATCGCCACTTTAAATAAAAGCTAAACTTACTGTATGGACAAAGCAGACAGTCTTTTTTTGCCATAGTGCACATTTTCCCATAGTGCACTTGCATCCAATAAATCATTTCAATTTGCACAGAAATGATTGAAATTATCAATATGATAAATGAATAAATAAATAAACATTATTTAATATAATATTATTATAATATAGAACATTTAATAAAATAATGTAATATTATTGAATAAAAAAATATTAGCTAAATAAATCAGCTAGAATAGAGTATCACAAACAGAGGTTTCTCAGGCAGGCAAGCTAAATAATGACAAAATGTGGAATTTTTTTCAATCCCAGTGTTGACAGTGAAACGATCACCTGACACTGCTTACACAGCAATACCAAAATCCAAAAATGCAGTCGACCCTCCTCCAAATCTTCTTCAAAAATCACAGATATTAGACTTTAACTCTGCATCTATAGCTGCCAATGTTTTTCTAAAGGGCAACAGTCCGTGAGTCAGTTACACACCAAGAGTTTTCGCTTTGTTGACAATTGGCAGAACTCGCCAGTGTTAGTGGGGAAGGAACACAAAAAAGGTAGTAAAGCCAACACTTTCATCTGAACTGCTTTGATTCCCAAACAACACATCACACCCAATTTTCCACTTTCACAATTGAGCAGGCACTTAGCCAGAGGGGATAAGTTTCTCTATGACACAGTCGCACCCAATGTTCATAGAGGAAGCTCTGCTGCTGCGCTTCTTGAGAAACACACAACACAGACCTTCATAGACTACAGCGCTCCATAACCATATTGGTGATCTGCCGCACCGAACCTGACATGGCAGGAGAGGAGCGAAATGAAGAAATCACACCTCTGTGACGCCTATGAACTCTACAAAGAACGGAGACCTGAAAAAAGCAGTTTTATTCCACACACAGTAAAGGCCTCTTTCTTGTGATGGATATTATACTGTAAGAAGTCTGACAGCAGGATACAGCTTTCTCCATTTTACTCTTTGCTATTTAGAATTTGTCTTATTAATAACTAATAAATATCACAATAGCCGTGTGTTTCTTTTACAAAGAATCTCATGAATGCATGTCTAGATAATAATTTATCTCAAAATGTTAAGAAAAAAAACGACCAATTTCTTCATTAAACAACTTATTTGTTAATCAACGATTCATTAATTAAATATCCAATACTTTCAGTAAAACCAACAGGACCAAACAAATTATATAATAATTAATATATATAAAGTGTCAATAAACACGTTTCTATATAACTGTCCATTCACATTAAACTGGGAAAAAGAAACCTGACATGCTATTCAATGCATAAACTGTAGGCTATATTTATCAATTCATTTAAACAATTTTAAAAAATGGCACACCTTAGCTTTAGCTTTGTGTACAACAAACAGTATACCATACGGTATAAATAATTCAAAATATAAAATACATATCAGGATTATTTACATTACAATAATGAGAATTGGAGAAGGGGGTGTACCTTAAACGATCTGGAGAGGCCTCATTTTAAATTTAACAAAATCAGTTTGAGCGAAATATGTAAAAAATAAAATTAAAAAAAGACAGAAAGAAAAAAAGGAAATCATATCATCAACCCATTAAAAATTAAATGTATTTATATTGTATTTAAACTATTATATTATTATAATATAATATAATATAATATCTAAGCTTTATAATACTATACTATGATGGATTTATGTATTTCAGCTCTGGTTTCTTTAATTTTTCCTGGCTTCTGCAGAGCTGCTTTTCCTTCACTTGATGGTAATTCATATCGTGGCTCTGAGCTCCCAGCTCCATTGTGCCTGGATTGATTGTCTGCTGTAAAAGCCGACTCTCCAAGTAAAGAGCATAATTGCTCTTTGTTTACAGTAATGAATTCAGACATCTCATTGATCTTGACAAAATAATGTTTGAATACCTGCTCTGCATACCGGTTGCCAAGAGTGCCAAAGGCCTGGAGCGCAATGGTGCACGCTTGCTTCACATTTCCGGTTTTACACTCTGAAAAGTGACAAAAGCGCCTCTAGGAGTGATGCTATTGAGTTGTGACTCAATACAGAATGGCATAAAACACACAAATCATAAAGGCAGCCTCATGAGCTTGTTCACACAGCAGGAGGAAGAATTTGCAAACCGAATAAGACACACGACATGGCGCTTGGCAGACCTCACGGCCTCCTGATGTGTTAGCGCTCATATTTTAGAAGAAAAAGATGGGTGGTGGGCAGGTGTCTAGCTGAGATCGAGAGGTCAGGCTTCACTTGGAGCAAAGGCGCAACGACTCACGGATAATTGCTTCAGTGACCTCCCGAAGCCCTCCATCAGTAATGGCAATTTTATAACACACCAGAGATATTTCCTTTCCTGGTGGAGTATAACTGGGTAAGTGAAAGGTTCTATCCTGACAAACAGAGGAACAGACAAAAGGATTTAAAGCTGAAGCCTGCAGGTGGTGGGTTGGATTATATTGGATGGCAGGCTACTGGACGGTACAGAGATGTGATTGCTTGGAAAAAAGGGGCAAAAAAACCTTGCAAACGATTATAGTAAATAAATTGCATGTTTGTTTTGTCAGGGCTTTGGAATAATCTCTCCATGTCATAACAGACGTAACATAGAAAAACATCTCTGCCTACTATAACAATGACAGATTTGACAGTTATTTGGTTTCAGTCTGGCTTGGTTTGAGTCCAGCCGCTAATACCATACGTTATACGAGTTGAACATTGATCTCGTCCAGACTCTGACAGATTAATGACTTGTATGATGAAGAACCATAAGATCCCTGCCTGTCACTCACACCTTAGAGTATTCAGATGAGATAAGCTTCCAAGTAATTTACCAATTCTCTTTCTTGCTGGCTTTCTCTCTCAGTGCTCAAAAGATCAGCTTCAAAGTGAGCGTATGTGTATGCAGCCTGTGGTCAGAATTATTGGCACCCTTGCTAAATGTGAACAAAGAAGTGTGTGAAAATAAATCTGCATTGTTAATTCATTTGACCTTTTATTAAAAACAAAATCACAAAAACCTTTCATTAAAGTAAAACAAGTGAAAAATGGGGAAAATCTCATTATAAATTCAATGTTTTTCTCTAATACACATCAGCCACAATTGATGGCACCTTGTTATTAAATACTTTTCAAAACATCCTTTTGCCAAGATAACAGCTCTGAATTTTCTCCTATAATGCCAGATGAGTTTGGAGAACACCTGACAGGTGATCAGAGACCATTCCTCCATACAGAATCTCTCCAGATCCTGCAGATTCCCAAGTCCATGTTGATACACTCTTCAGTGTTCTATAGGGTTCAGGTCTGGGATGGCCATGGCAGAAACTTTACTTTTTGCTCAGTGACCAATGTTTCTAGAAGTTTGTATTTGATAGAATCCATGATGCCATGTATCTGAACAGGATGTTCAGGACCTCCAGCAGAAAAATAGACCCACAACACACTTTTTTTTTAATCCCTGCACCAAACCCTTGAGTGTTTTCTGCCAAAAGCTCTTTATTTAGTTTCATCAGACCATAGAACCAATTCCGTTTGAAGTTCCAGTAGTGTCTGACAACTGAATATGCTGCAATTCTCCAGCTGTGATCTTTGGAGAGTCTTTAACCACTCGAACTATCCTCCGCGCCTTGCATGAAGACAAGATAATGTGTCCTCTTCCATGCAGATTTGTAGCATTTCCTGTTTATTGGAACTTCTTAATTATTGCCCTGATGGTGGAAATGGGAATTTGCAATGCTTTAGCTATTTTCTTACAGCCACTTTTTTTGTGAAGCTCAACAATCCTTTGCTGCACATCAGAACTATTCTTTTGTTTTACCTATTGTGAAGGATGATCAAGGGAATTTGGCCTTTTGTGTTTCCTCATATTTATCCTCCTGTGAAACAGGAAGTCATGGCTGGATAATTTCATGTTCCTGGTGTGCTGGTGTGCTGAAAATTGTATAGAGGAATATACTTCAGAGAAATTTTACTCATAATAGTTTCTAGGGGTACCAATAATTGTGTATTAGAGAAAAACATGGTAACACTTTATTTTACATTGTCCTTGTTACATGTTACATGTACTTACCGTAGTAATAACAGTAAATTATGCATAATTACATGCAACTAACCCTCAACCAAATCCTAATCCTAGTAAGTACATGTAGTTGCTTAATATTACTCAGTACTTAAATATATAATTACACTGTAACAAGGACACTTTAAAATAAAGTGTAACAAAAAACATTTATTTCATAATGTGACCCACAATTTATACAACTAGCTCTTCTCAGCTGATTCTTGTCAACTTCAACTTCAACTCGTGTGGTGTTTGAGTAATAGGGCTCCGCCATTCAGCCTTGGTCTCTGATTTCTCTGACTTATCAGATGAGATGCTTGGCCACGTCAGCCGCGCCAGAGATATCAGACCTCCTGTCACTCAACCGCGGCCCGCGTCGTTATTCACTCCAGCGGAGTGACGGAGAAAAAAGCAAGACAAGAAAGAGAATGAAAGGGGTCAACAAATGGATAAAAAGAAACAAAAATAGACTTTGAATAAGATCACCAGGGAGTTCGGCCTAGTGTTGACATTTACGAGAGCTGATGGCAATCGCCTGCTGCACTGGCATCTGCCAAGCTGATGATTTGCAGAGCACAACTCATCCTCGCCACCAAATTAAGTCTTGAATTGAAATTGGCCATGGCATAGGTTTCCACAGAGGTCTTGAGGGATTGGCATGTAATGAGGTCGATTGATTTTCTTTTCCTCCGGGTGTTATGTTTTGTCAAAACAGTTACCTATTCTTCTTTAGGCGCTCCATAAATCGTTCATGGACTGACAGCTTAAGAAAGGTTAATGTTGTTGTTTCTATATAAATGCATAGGAATGGTCACATCTGCATAATGGCTAATGGGAGATGGATGCATCCGTCCCCATTAGTGCCCTTAAAAAATGCCCTTTTTTAGGGGATTTTAAGATGAAAGAGGGGTCAAAATGGACTCACTAGTGAAATTAGTTGAACCTTAATGTTGGAAAAAGTTCCCATTATAAATAAATAAATACATTTAAAGTAATTAGTTTAATAAATAAATACAGGACTCAGAAGGACTGCATCAAGGGTGCGTTTCCAGTACAATGACGTACTGTAACTCGCTGCTTCACTACCATAGTACGATGCATCGTTGAAGAAATCAACTTGCTAGTCACGACTGTTTCCCGGAACCATATTGTCGCAAAGGGGTCGTTTAACCACGTTGGTTTATGATGTCATTCAGGTGGTGGAGTAATAACTTATTTTAATGAAACAGTTTGAGATCAAATTGACCCTAGATATTTTCCAGAAATGGTATCTGAGGACTATTTAAAATTTTTCTCAGTTATTTTGCTTTATTTCCAGGCTCGTTCATACATATTAGAGCACGTTCGCACATGAGCACTCTTCAAAAACGGTGCTTTAAATCTCTTGACAAACTAAAAGACGGAAATTGCATTTGTATGTATTTTAAGACACAGATTGTACTGAATGTCAGCTTGCTTATTTTGCTCAAGATAAGGATTTAATAAGTCCACATGTCATGCAAACTACAAACTATGCTTCTGACCACAGTTCGAGAGCTGCTGTTCCAATCACAAAAGTTTTCGATGCTGTTTGCGTATGTTCGTTTGAACAATGGTTTCGGGAAACACTGACTTGTTGAACTATGCTGATAACGACAGAACTTGCGAACATAGTTGGCTAACAATGCTTTTGGGAAACACACCCACGGATGGTTTAGTAGTCACCCAATAACTGAGTACTCAATTAGGGAGTTTGACTAGTTTATTCAGATTTTGTTAGCTCTACTATTATTTGGGTGCTGTAATTTGAAGGTGGTGAATTTAGAGGCAAAACTTCTCCGAAAGGCTTCCACTGTCAGCACACTACACGCAACCGTCTTTGCATCCGCTTTGAAGCAGCACCTTTCATCCTCTTTAAAGGACCTCTGCTGCACTCAAAGCACATAAATAAGCCCCCAATAAATTTCAGGTCAATTACTATAGGGCTCCAAATATTTTTTTCATTTTTGGCCTATCATCATGTTCTACGAGAGTTGCATTTTTAAGTTGCATCTCAAGACTCCTTTCATTCTGTCTGACTGTTTTTAAAGTCTGATGGGTGTCTTAGCACAGACCAGCTCTCTTTATTTCAGGAAAAAGGGTTAAAATATATACCTTGGTAAACAACGAGCCATGTCAGAGCTTGAAAAATTGCCTTTGGGCACATAATCCTTTTAGCCTTTCTGCAATGATTGCATCCAATTTGATTCAGTGTTTGTCTTTTCCCATTTGATGGGACACATATTTCCCTCACAAACCTAGCACTCACCTTTCCTTCATTTTCTTATCATTGTCACACATAGCTCAGAACAATATAGGCATCGAAATAAACAGTGGAAGGAGAGACGCGTCTATTCAGCTGTTAAAATGAATGTGTGAGCCTGGGATCCCAATCAGTCATCCTGAGAATGCAGAAAGCAAGCAGTATTAAACTGAGCAAGTATGTCCACCCATGAATCTTAAGAGACGGCGCACAGGGAGAATTGTTAGCGCACAGGGGGTTATGCAAATTCTACCACTCAATCAACAGGCTTAATACAAAAAAGTTACATAAAATCTGGAAAAGTGGGGCTATTAATATACGATGGAAATATGATGCAAACCGCTTTGAGAGGAGGGTATGAGAATTTAAGTAAATCTTATTTCAAGTAAGCTCATTCATTTAATGTTGCCGTTAATGGGCCCTAACTAAACAATTACATACTAATTAGGGATATATATTCACAATATATTAGTGAAGATCTTGCTGCTAATATAAAATTAAGCAACATTATTTGCTTTTTATTTAGCCATTAAGTTACTTCAATATATTAGTTTTGTCTTCCTTTATGTGTGTTAAAGGAACAGTCATTTTACAACTCCCCTAGAGTTAAACAGTTGAGCGCCTGCGTAATATCATTGCGCCTGCTGCACCCACGATACGGCAGCAAAGTTCCTTGATTATTACGCAGGAATGAGAGTATAGTTCCTAGCCATATCGGCCTAGAAAAACACAACTTTTCACTTTCCGTCGGTCTGTAAGTACAGAAGAGGCAAGTTTTAAATAGCAAAAATAAATATATATATATATATACATATTTTTAAGAGAGACAGATGATCTATGATCAGATTCAATTATCTATGCTAAGCTATGCTAAAAGTGCTACCGCCAGACCCGGAGATCGGCTGAATGGATTCAAAAACGGTAAAACTCAACTGTTTAACTCTAGGGGAGTTGGAAAATGAGCCTATTTCCAAAAAAAGTGGACTGTTCCTTTAACACACATAAAGGAAGACAAAACTAATATATTGAAGTAACTGAATGGCTAAATAAAAAGCAAATAATGTAGCTTAATTTTACATTAGCAGCAAGATCTTCACTAATATATTGTGAATATATATCCCTAATTAATATAAACAAATGAATTAGTTAATTAAAATAAAAACGTTCACATTAATACAAATAATAATAAAACAAAGCAAACCATTCTGCAGCAAACAGATACAGATATATTCAATATATTGTTAAAAGACTAAATAATAAAGAGATGTTTTGTCTTATATCTAGCCTTGCGGAGCATAATGATAACCCTACCATCAATAAGATGATGCACTGTAATTAAACAAAGCTTGATTGATTATGAGTGTCATTGTTCAAGCTCATCAGTATGGCTGCTAGAGGCTTTCATTGACTCGTCTGACTGGACTCACGGCTACAGCTGCCTGTTGAGAACTGCACAAGTTTGGGACAGGTATAATAACGAAAAGGACGTGACTCAAAATCACCAGCTGTCATAAGTCCTATAAATCCATGACCCAGTCATCTTAGTAGAGGCCTGTTATAGTGCTCTGCATGAGAACAGAGACTGAGGCTTGACACAAACCGGGACTAGCTGAGATTTCTGTTAGCATATGTCATGCAGCACGGTCGTGACAGCTGATGCGGATGTAACCACCAGGGATGAGAATACACCCAGCGCCCACATAGAAGAGATTATCATGACGTGAAATTTTCATAGTCCACATGCTTAAGCTGCTTTAAGCTGCTCACTATCATTACTGTATAGTCTCTGTAATAGAGATGGCATTTAATATTTAAAACATCATGCAAAAGATAAAAAAATAAAAAAAAGCAATTGCGTTAGATATTGAAGCTCTCATTGCACGTCCTAGTGAGCTGACTTACTGCCTACCTTCTGAAGCAGCACTAACCATAAAATAAGGCTGTGTCTTATTTTAAAACTAACATTAAAATTAGTTAAATGGTCACACATGACCATTGCAGAATGCAATTTCTGGGGGGGGAACCCCTATTGTCAAGGTTCTGATGCGTTTTGGACTTTTAGTTTGCATTCATTAGTTTCATGTTTTCTATGTTCTAGTTTCCCACGCCTATGTGAGTTTGTCTCTATGGAAACAGGTAGGATTAATTATTCATTTAATTTGTGTATTGTTAATTAACCTTATTTGCCTTAGTACTTAAGTTCCAGTGTTGAAAGTGTTCAGTTGTCCGGTCTCATTAATGTTAAGTTGTGTTTGCTTGCCTGCCTTTTGTTGGAGATACCTTTTGGATATTATTAAAGACTGTTTAAACCTAATTTTTGGGATAAAGCCAAAAGTTTTGGGATGTCTTTACGTGAACATTAAAGCTACAATATGTAATTTTTTTCACCGCTAGGGGTCGCTAACCTCTTCATAATTCCGCATAAGCGGAATTATGGAACTTGTCGTCATGCTGATGGATCTAATAATGTTTATGGATGAGTGAATACATTGATGTTTTTAACATGACTGTGGTATGAAGCAGGGCGCAATTGCTAATGAGAGAAAGATATCAGCGCCACATGTTGTCCACGTCTGTCGCCATGGTTAATACTATGGCAGTACGAACGGAAACAAGGGATAACGCGGATATTACGTCATTGACAGGCGGCAAGTGAACATGAACGAGTCATTATTTAAAATTGGAATTTCTCTGAAATGAAAAATCTGAGGGAACTTTTGTTATATTGTAAGTACACAACTGCAGGAAATATATCACACTGTGCAAGTGATTTTTGGATATTTTATTACAAAAATCATACATATTGTAGCTTTAATGACATCCCATTCTTAATCTGGGTTTAATATGGAGTCCCACACTTTGCAGCTATAACAGCTTCAACTCTTCTGGGAAGGCTTTCCACAAGGTTTAGGAGTGTGTTTATGGGAATTTTTGACAATTTTTCTAGAAGCGCATTTGTGAGGTCAGGCACTGATGTTGGACAAGAAGGCCTGGCTCCCAGTCTTTGCTCTAATTCATCCCAAAGGTGTTCTATCAGGTTGAGGTCAGGACTCTGTGCAGGGCAGTCAAGTTCCTCCTCACCAAACTCGCTCATCCATGTCTTTATGGGCCTTGCTTTGTGCACTGGTGTGAAGTCATGTTGAAACAGGAAGGGGCCATCAAACTGTTCCCACAAAGTTGGGAGCATGAAATTGTCCAAAATGTCTTGGTATGCTGAAGCATTAAGAGTTCCTTTTACTTGAACTAAGGGGCCAAGCCCAACCCTTGAAAAACAACCCCACACCATAATCCCCCCTCCACCAAACTTTACACTTGGCACAAAGCAGTCACCAAGAACGGTTTCCTGGCAACCGCCAAACCCAGACTCGTCCATCGGATTGCCAGAGAACAGATCTCCACTACTCTAGAGTCCAGTGGCGGCGTGCTTTACATTGCACTTGGTGATGTAAGGCTTGGATACAGCTGCTCGGCCATGGAAACCCATTCCATGAAGCTCTCTACACACTGTTCTTGAGCTAATCTGAAGGCCACACGAAGTTTGGAGGTTTTTAGCTATTGACTCTGCAGAAAGTTGTCGACTTCTGCGCATGGTGCGCCTCAGCATGCCCTGACCATGCTCTATAACTGTACGTGGATTACCACTTCGTGGCTGAGTTGCTGTTGTTCCCAATTTCTTCCACTTTGTTATAATACCACTAACAGTTGACTGTGTAATATTTATTAGTGAGGATATTTCAAGAATGGACTTATTGCAAATGTGGCAACCTATCACTCTACAACGCTTGAATTCACTGAGCTCCTGAGAGCGACTTTCACAAATGTTTGTGGAACCAGTCTGCATAGGTGCTTGATTTTATACAACTATGGTCATGGAAGTGATTGGAACACCTGAATTAAATGATTTGGAGGCATTTCCCAATACTTTTGGCAATATAGTGTATATTAGTTGCCCTTGATGTGACTACATAAAATATTGAGTATGGTTCAATAAAATACTTATTTAATTATAAAATACTATTATATAAAATATTATAAAATGCTAATACTTTTGTTCAAAAATGTTATACTTTTGTTCAGCAAGGATGTATAATAATACAATTATACTTCTATTTCAAATAAATGCAGTTCTTATGAACTTTCTGTTCATCAAAATCTTGACTTTTTTTGTGTGCTATTTTCTTTATTTATAATATATTTTAAAGAATGTTTGTAACCAAACAGTTTTGGTTCCTATTGAATTCCATTCAAATAATTTTTTTATTTTTTGTCCACAATGGTAACATTCCTCAAAATATCTTCTTGTATGTTCCACAAAGGAAAGCAAGTCGTACAGGTTTGGAACAACACGGGGGTAAGAAAATGATGACAGAATTTAAATGATCTATCCCTTTAATTCAAATTCAAACATTTATTTGGAATTTTAAAGATATTCTCAATTAAATTCCACATGGCAAACAAACCCTGAAAAGAGAGCAGGTCTTTTGACTAGACTGTCTATGGGAAGCCCTTCTGGTTACACAGTCTGCTCATGGTCAGGCAGATCCCGGGGCCGTGCGACATCAGTGCTGCTCTGGTGTGCTGGACACAGCTCATTTACTGATGCATTCATGCATACGAGAGCCCCCACTCTCCCCTTCATATCTGTGTCTGTGTGAACGAGAGAGAGAGAGAGAGAACAGAGGTTTGGCCAACTGCCTGCCAACACTCTCTCCTTCTCTTTCACTGTGAAGGAGAAATCTTCCCAGGAACAGTTCCCAACGGCCCAGAGGTGGACTCTCGAAAATGAATATATGCCAGACATTCAGCTAAACCTCACAAAGGACTTCTGTGGAGAATGTCAGTTTGAAGTGTGCTTTTTCAGTACATTAGCGTTGCGTATGGCAAAAGGTTTTTGTTTCAGGTGAGTCCTATTTTCTGCATATTACACAAGCGGGGACAAGAGAGTCTCCTCCTCCTCCTCCTCTGTCTACACGCTGGTGGATAGCAACACAACAGACCTCACGAGTACTCAGGGCAGAAGGTGAGGGAGAGAGCATTAATCACAGATGAGAAGTGTTATCCCACCATCGGTGCTCTCTTCCCCTCTTTTCCTCTCTGTCTTTCCCACAATGCACTCACTGCAGGCAGCAGCGGATACAAGTGCGCACTCTGTTTCTTCCCGAGCACCTGAGGAAATTAACACACTCTCCTCTAAAGGACCTCCAAAGTTGGTGTCGGCAGAAGGGTTGTTTAGAAACAAGTTTGAAGTCCACTGTGGCATCTTCAAATGAGGAGATATTTCACACGAGTGCTGTCATATAATCCTGATCTTTTCAAGAGATTTAGTCACGGGCCCAAAGAAGAATCTTCTTAAAGATAATAATAAATGAACTTAAACAGTTACTGACCATGCACAATGCGATAAGTTGGCATGGAACAACATTTTGTGTGTGCAGGGTAACCCACCTACATACTCATGAAATGGCAACCTATTTTACCGTAATATAACAGCGTGTTATAATATGCTATGGACATTATTTACAATTCTAAAGCGATAGTTTACCCAAAAATAAACCAAACCTGTATGATTTTCTATCTTCTGTGGAACAGTTTTTTTTTTGGTCTATACAATGAGGGTCCAAAACAACATAATTGACTTTCATTGTATGAACAAAATAACCTTTTTCAAACTATCTTCTTTGGAGTTCCAAAGTCATGTAGGTTTGGAATGACATGAGGGGTGTGAACTGTGAATGATGACAGAATTTTTATTTTTGGCTAAACTAATACTGTACGATTGCAAACAGTCCATTTTGATTTCCTCTCGACTTAAACATCAGTTAGATATTACTGTTCGATAAAAAGGTTGAACAAAATACAGTAATATAGTGATTTAATTTTTTTTGGTCTATTTTAATATAAGTTTAAATTCCTGTGATGGCAAAGCTACATTTCAGCATTATTACTCCAGTCTTCAGTGTCACATGATCCTTCAGAAATCATAATGTGCTGATTTGCTGCTCAAGAAACATTTCATATTATCAATTTTGAAAACAGTTTTGCCGCTTAATATTTTTTGTTGAACCTGTGATACCTTTCTTTTTCAGGATGAATATTAAGCTAAAATGAACAACATTTGTTTGGAATAGAAATTTTTCGTAACATTATAAATGCCTCTACTGTCTGACTCCAAACTTTTGAACAATAGTGTAAATGATTGCCTACAATTTTGCTCTTTAATATGCAGAAAGGAATAGGTATCTGGTCTTCTGCATCACTTGATCATTTATAGAAAAGAAACACAGATATTTAAAACCATTCATTTAAATAAAACTCTGTATACCACCTGTTTTCTGTGGGCGGAGAAAAGCATGTTAATTACACCAGGCAAATAGCGCTGAGATTTATAAATAAAGTGCATTCTATAATAAGCTTCATTTGCATAGAAAAGAGGCGTGTCTGCTCTGAACAGAAAGACAAATGACTTAATGACTTAATTTAAATATGTATGCCAGTGCATAAACCACCTGGTCAAGCTAAACTGCAGGTGTTTAGTAAATATTATGCAGGTTTTTGCACTGAAATATCATTCTACATTGGTGAATTCCCCACACAGAGAGCAAGAGGAAGACAAGGAGAGCAAGAGAAGCTTGGATTATCACGAAGCGATCGTTGTACGATTCCGATATTAGCTCACACCACGAGCCTTTCATTATCATACAACTCTACTTAATTACTTTCAGACTGACGCTCCCTTACTGTGTAATGATGCATGCAGCCTTACTAATGTCTGAGATGCTTGTAAATGAATGGTCGAAGGCTCCACATCCATTTCGGCTGGAAGAGAAACCTAATTAACTGAAGGTGCCGCACTGTTGCTCTGACGCGGGAAAACAATGGGAGCAAAGGCGCGTCTCGGATCCTGCTGCAGGTGCCGTTCGGGGAGAAAAAAAAAATCACAAAGTGGCTGGCTAGCAGGGAAATGACAGCACTCCCTCCCAGATGCCTCCTCTGTAATCCACATAATTATCTCTATGTGTGTGAAGATCGAGCTGTCATTACTGTAGTTCACAGCTACGGGCCTTTCAACAAGCCACATCCATCTCCATATTACTGAATCGAATTAACCCCCAGGTTATTTTCATTAATAAATATGAGATAAGAAATTATTACTTGCACACTTTGTGTTCTGTCAAATGACTGTGTTTTAGTGAAAGAGAAGACGAGCAAAAATTTGCTGATCAATTGTGTTCTTGTCAACTAGATAAAACGAGAAGTGCGGAGAGGGAGCGAGAGAGCGTTTGTCACCATAGTTAACTGATCAAAGAGGCAGTTATTCGCTTTAGGAGAAAATAATGAACGAGTCCATTTTTCAACACCCCGATTCCTATGTGGGGAACAAAGACGATCATTATGTTTCTGAAAGCTTGAGAGGATGATTGAAAATGTTGTCTATACATCCAGACACAACTGGGGAGGGTCTGAAACATTAGGCCTAAAGAAACACATTGTGAGGCGGCAAAACAGCACGGAGTCCAGAGGAAACACATTATGAACGGCAAGACAAAGACTGTTGCAACACTGCAGACAAAACTCTTGAAGAACTTTCATCTGAGCCCTGACAGTCTTGACAAATGCTTTTGATTCTTGTAAGATTTAAACCGCTAAATTGACTGTAGGCCTATATAACGTACAGATACATACAGCCATTTTCGCTAAAACTTTTATCACCCTGAAAGAGTTTAATTTGTGATAAATAATGCTGCCTGAAATACATATACAATGGTCCAAAATTTTGGGGTCAGTACGTGTGTTAAAAAAAGAAGAAGAAATTATTACTTTTATTCCCATACGAAGCATTAAATTGACCAAAAGTAAGTAGAATATTTTAAATAAATGCAGTTTTTTTTAAGAATCCTGAAAAATGTATCACAGTTTTCACAACATATTAAGCAGCACAACTGCTTTTAACATTGATAATAATAAGAAATGTTTCAGCACCAAATCAGCCTTTTAGAATGATTTCATCATGTGATCATGCAACACTGAAAAGTAATAATGCTGAAAATTCAGCTTTGCCATCACAGGAATGAATACATTTTATAATAAATTTCAAATATATATGAAAAAAGTATATTTTTACATATCTAGAACTATATTTTTTAATTCACAATATTATTGTATTTTTGAGCCAATAAATGCAGCCTTGGTGAACATAAGAGGCTTTCAAACAGATTAAAAATATAAAGTATATCTATTATGGCTGATGAATGATAAATCGTATGATAAATGTACAAATGATATTCGAATTTTATACTTTGTTTTGTTCAAATAAGTTACTAATAAAACACTATAAATTAAAAGCTATTATTTATGCTACAAGTGAACTAAGGTATCGCAAAAGTATGCATGGAAATGGATATTTATTCACAGTGAGAATTGTATTAGATGACATAAAATTCATATAAATGTAATATGGGAAATCATTTTAAACAACCTGAAAAAAAAAGAAACTTCAATAATCTTGGACCTTCAAGAAACTTGGAGCAATAAACTAAGCTTGTCTCAGGTGGGTTCATGAAACGACCCAAACTGTAACTCTCCGTAGGGACACCATGAACAAAATGCTAGCAATAAACTTCAAGCCTTGATATTGTTTTACAGTCCTTTGGAACGGCCCGAGCAGCCAGCGGTGGGACTCAGCACTTCTGCTGACACAGACATATGTCTAGTCCCTTTCAATGCTTCAGAGAGAGCTTAATTCAATCATTGTCTTATTGATCCTGGCCTACTGTAACAGTTTCTGTGTTTAGAAGTCTAAGCATTATTGAACATGCAATGATTTCAACAGTTTCCTACATAATATCTGACAGCCTATAACAATATTTCTTATTCCGCATATAAAAGTGTGTGTGACCCATCGGAACGAAAAATCACTAATGAGATCTCTTTAATATCTCATAGACAGCAATAATGGTGACTTTCTCAAGCTTTTATTGTAAAAAAAAAAAAAACATTTCTCCTTAAATTCTTCCAAGACCATAAGATTTGAGCTTTGACATTCACATTAATTCCATAATTCTATACTCTTGCATGTCAACAACTGTCTCATTTCTATCAATTTTTAATCCTATTTCATTATTATAAAAATTCCGTTTTTTTATTTTCATTGCATACACAGTATATATGTATAAAAAAAAGGAATTAAATGGATTAAAAGTGCTTAATCACGTCACACACACTGGCTGGGCAAAGCCATTTATCAGACGAACAGCCGATTTATAACAGGCAAAGTAAATTTACAAGAATATACAATTTCAGTCTTTCTACTTCAAAATTTCTCGTTTAATTCAACTTGTTACTTGCCATTTCTTTGAAATTATTAGTGAAATTTACTAGCAATTTCAGAGAGAAAATTGTTTCGACACCATTTTTTGTCAGGTTTAGAGAACTTTCCCATAAAATAAAAGATATGTATTCAGATGAGCTTTATGGCAGTCTGAAAAATACTTTCTCAATGATGTACTTCATCATAAGGTACAGTTTTAAAAAAACTGCTAGTGAAATCCCTCACATTTACAGTCAGAGGGTGAAGCTCCCTTGGGAAGCAGGTGTACTTCAATATTGTCATTTCCACAGCGCCACATTCAGATCTGTTTCATCAACACACATGCCTAATTACATGGCATGTGTGAAGTCATTATAAAACACCTCAGCAGCCTAGGGATTCTCTCATACTCAAGCAATCTAACAGAGCTTCAGCTCTGTAATTACAAGGAAACGTAAAGAAAAAAAAACTGTAAAATGATAAGTGATCTAGGAGCCATTGAAAACATGGTAAGTCTATCCCTCACAGCCTCACTTTCATACCTGTGATGGTGCTGCTCTGAAGGTCTATAGCAGTGCATACTCTCCGCTCTGGAGAGAGAACACCACAAAGCCGCTGAAAGCTCCCACCAGGCGCTCAGTCTGCACAGACAAGCAGCTGCTTTTCTCCTCTCAACAGGAACATCAGTCGTAACAGAGGAAGGTCTATAAATATCGGGGCGAATGGAGCCGATACCTGCCAGGTCTTTATGAGCCACCGGTGGTCACCATTAAAGTTACTGAACCCCAGACATCATGGCTGAAAAGGTACAGTATACCAGCCTCGCAAAAGAAACGCTCTCGCTTACAGCACGTCATGCTACAACTAACGTGCAAAAAGCATGTTATCAATAACAAAACATCGTTCACAAATGTTGTCTTTGATTAAAACGTGCAGTGCATTTTGGTTGCCAAATAACGTTCATCAACATCAACACGTCAACTATATTTATTGAAGCATATATATTTGTATTGGTAACTGACATGAAATACTTTTGGGAATTCCTGTTGTGACCAGAGTTGGGTAAGTTACTCAAAAAATTTAATCCACTACAAATTACTAATTACTACTTTAAACTTGTAATTTGATTACATTACTGATTACTGCATGTAAAAAGTAATCAGATTACTAAGTACTTTACTTTCAAGTTACTTTGAAAACCTATTAAAACCACAAGAATACACTACAAAGTGAAACTCAGTTCTTTCCGTAATTTAATATTGCAGACATCCCAAGTCTCCTGGAAGTTCCGGGAGTCTCCTGCATATTGATAGCGGGAGATTTTATTTTACGGGCCTTTCTGAAAAAAATATTCCAATGCCCTATCATATGGGAAGGCCTCAGGACAGGGTCAACATAATAAAGAGAATAAATGCCACAATCAAGACCTCGGAGCAGAAATGAGTGAGAAAACACCTCATATGTGCCGCTCACAGTATAAGTCTTTCCTTGCCATTAATGCTTGGATAACACGCTTAGGCATTATTATTAATAATAATAATGTCTAGTGCGGTGGCTGTGATATAAACCTACCAACGTCCGTTGTCATGAGTTTTGGAATGACTGATCGCAAGAGGAAAAAAATACGCTTAGTCCCATAACATCAGTTAATGGAAACGCCGTCATTTCGCAATCGTTTTTGATCAATATTTAGAGGGAAAAAAGAAAAGAAAAAAAAAACGCAAAAGTTTTGCGCGAATCTGTAATGGAAACACGACAGCGTTTAACATAGACTAACTTCTCAGAGTTATGTTTTAGAACAGTGTTCATTATTATACTAACCATGCAACTCCGGATTGATTCTGGAATCTTCGCTGGGGGAATAAACACAACAATCCGTCCTCAACGCATGCGCATGTTTTGATTCAGATCGTGCTCGAAAAGGAGGGGCTATTCGCGCGCGCGCCTCCATTGTCAGTTTGTGAGGGAGGGATAAAATAAAGCTCTACAATAAAATACAATTTTACCCATATTAAATCTGAAAATCAATCCGTGGCGGTCAGCGTGATATTTTGGCGGGCCGCCACAAATTAATGCATGTATGGGAAACCCTGTGCCCGCAAATTAGTTAAAATCTCCCGGAATCTAGAACGAGCGAGCAAGAGCGCGCATGCGAGACAGAAGAGACTGCGAGTCTGCGCTCCAAACCGTGTAGCGCGCGCACGGCGGAGAGGGAGTGAGCGAGAGACCTTGCGTGTGTGTGCCTCATGAAGGCTTTCTCCAGTAATTCATTAAAGCGCATGCTCATTAACTGACGCAGCCGGCCAAACGTTATTAGAAATGCATTTTACTAAATATTTTTTTCTTAACAATACATTTGTAACGCAAGTAACTTAATTTTATTGACATCAGTAACTGTAATCAAATTACATACATTTTAAATGTAATGAGTTACATTACTGCGTTATCAGGAAAAGTAATTAGAATACAGTAACGCGTTACTTTGTAACGCGTTATACCCAAGTCTGGTTGTGACATTCCTCAATTCATCTAAAACTATTTAAAAAAAAGATTTTGCTCATTTTTAATAATAATAAAACTAATAATAATGATGATAATAATAAAATAACAACGCTACATTTGTAATTATTATAATTATTATAATAAGCTTTTAATCATTGTAATTATGTGTTTATATATACATGTGCATGTATATATACACTCACCCAAAGGATTATTAGGAACACCATACTAATACTGTGTTTGACCCCCTTTCGCCTTCAGAACTGCATTCTTTAGAAATGTTGGCCCATATTGATAGGATAGCATCTTGCAGTTGATGGAGATTTGTGGGATGCACATCCAGGGCATGAAGCTCCCGTTCCACCACATCCCAAAGATGCTCTATTGGGTTGAGATCTGGTGACTGTGGGGGCCATTTTAGTACAGTGAACTCATTGTCATGTTCAAGAAACCAATTTGAAATGATTCGAGCTTTGTGACATGGTGCATTATCCTGCTGGAAGTAGCCATCAGAGGATGGGTACATGGTGGCCATAAAGGGATGGACATGGTCAGAAACAATGCTCAGGTAGGCTGTGGTATTTAAACAATGCCCAATTGGCACTAAGGGGCCTAAAGTGGGCCAAGAAAACATCCCCTACACCATTACACCACCACCACCAGCCTGCACAGTGTTAACAAGGCATGATGGATCCGTGTTCTCATTCTGTTTACGCCAAAGACTCTACCATCTGAATTCTCAACAGAAATCGAGACTCATCAGACCAGGCAACATTTTTCCAGTCTTCAACTGTCCAATTTTGGTGAGCTCTTGCAAATTGTAGCCTCTTTTTCCTATTTGTAGTGGAGATGAGTGGTACTCGGTGGGGTCTTCTGCTGTTGTAGCCCATCCGCCTCAAGGTTGTGCGTGTTGTGGCTTCAGAAATGCTTTGCTGCATACCTCGGTTGTAACGAGTGGTTATTTCAGTCAAAGTTGCTCTTCTATCAGCTTGAATCAGTCGGCCCATTCTCCTCTGACCTCTAGCATCAACAAGGCATTTTCGCCCACAAAACTGCCGCATACTGGATGTTTTTCCCTTTTCACACCATTCTTTGTAAACCCTAGAAATGGTTGTGTGTGAAAATCCCAGTAACTGAGTAGATTGTGAAATACTCAGACCGGCCCATCTGGCACCAACAACCATGCCACGCTGGTGGGGATGGCATTATGTTAATAACATCTATTATTTTTAAAACATGATATCATAACTTAGGTACTGACAATGGTCACCATTCGTCCAGATTTTCACAATTTAGCTCATTAAGTAGAAATATCTCCTAATTAAAAAATAAATAAAAAAAAAACTAAAAAAAACGGTATAAAATGTGGGCTGTATACATAACAATTACATAACAGTTTAAAGTATGGCATGTCATACTGCACAATACAGCAGTTGCTATTTGCTAAATGTCATGTCAACCACCCATTTAACATCTGTAAATGATAGCTTTCCAAGTGAAACACAATATTTATATATATAAAAAAAGCAGGCTCTGATATTACTGGTTCAAATATTTCCTTGCCCCGGCGGCCTTGGTTACATCAACAGAAAACAAATATATTTTTGTTAGAAATCGAAGGATATTACAGTTAGATTATGAAAACAAAATAATGTGGACTGATCATTATGTAGTAAACAGGGTCAATTTTAATTTCATGTTACGTTGGGGGAAAAAAAACATGTTTGAAATTAGATTTCGCTGTATGAGATTGAAAGCCGAGGGAGTGTATTGTACAGGCTTGTAATCATAGAATTGCTGAATCCACATTGGAGGGGGTTCACTTCACTATTGCATTAGACGCTGATTGTGGAAGGGGGGAGTAGAAGCAGGTGTCGCAAGTAATGGAAGAGATAAAGAATAAAGACTCGAAGGAAGGCAGCATGCTGAGCTCCTATTAACAACCCGCATTCAAGCAATATCAGCACTGGAGCTCGGCCAAACTGCTCGATGCTTCTCATAATCTGAAGCATTTCCTGGACCGATATTTACAGACTTGGTGTAATCAACTGGTTTTCTTTTAAACAGACAAAAACAAATGTGCTGCAAAAAAAATCAACGACTGCCCGATTATCCACACTCTAAAGCAGAGCTTCTCATCCTTGGTAACAGTCAATTATATAGTCTAGCTGTCAGTGTACACTAATATTTCATCGCAGAACTCCACGTTCGACCAATCAGAAGAGACATATCGTAAAGGACCGTAAGTGTATATTTAATACCAGAAGTCGCGATCACAAGCACAGCAAAAGGAAAGAAAAGCCCTGTAAAGGATTACTCACAGCCAGGATAATCTGCAAGGAACTGTGGGCCACCTCCACATACTGGTACTCCAGCAGGCAGCCAGCGATGCTGATGTAGCGATGGTCCTCGGGGGCCCAGGAGGGAGGAGGGGTCACGGGGGTCACCCTGCACCCCGGGCCGTTCTCCATCCACCAGGTGCGATGCATGGAGATGTTAAAGGTCATAATCAGGTCTGTGTCCTGCAGGAGAGAAAAATGAGTCATAAGAGATGCTATACCAACTGTCAATTGAATTTTGAACTCTCTATATAATTCTGTGTCACCATACAAAAGTAGAATGGCACCAGAGATATGAGTATATATTTAGAACAATTGCCAAAGATCATTATCCAAGCACTTGCTTTTACGGTAAAGTTAGTCCATTTCCCGGCAATCAAATAATTTCAATTATGTATTCAAGCTTACGAGATGTAATACTCTGAACGCTGACTTATTTAACAATGTAGGTCAAATAACAAGCACTCCGGAATATTTCAATTATGCTAAATCCAGTCCACTCTTGTTTAATGGCGGCTAAGAGTGCGATGGATTTCTCCCCGTAAGAAACCTTAAATTATAACCAATAGAAATGCATGATTTCATTCATTAGTTTATACTAAAACGATCATATATTCTGGCTTGCGATCGTGGTAATACTTACACCCATGATTTACAAAGTCAGACATTGCCTCACACTGGAAATAGGATCTCTAGGAGCCAGTGAAGGGTTTGTGTTTTGTTGCATCATTAATCAGTTTCAAGCTTTTAACATTTTGAGGCACAATTATTTAAGTGGCTCTTATGTGGTTAATTTCGAGACGTCAAAGGGACTCGCAGAGCAATAACCAGCCAACACATACTTATAAATGTGGCATGAGATTAATTCCACAATCAAGTGGTGAAAGAAATCACATTTCTCAAATCCCAAATTCACTTTTGTGTGCCATTTTTCAGCCTTAATGATCCGCACGCTGGCGACTGAAGTGTTTGCAATATCCTGGGTCATTTGAGTGAATGCCAGTTACACAAGCGGAGGACTATTCACCAGGGCTTTGCCTTTGAGTATGCAATGAGAACATATTCAAACAAATCCATCAGTCTTAAGAAACACACGCCAAGCCTAGACACAAAGCAGAAAGAGAGAGACAGAGCTCTTACTCTAACACCTATAGATTCACAGCTGCATAAATGTGATGCACATGCCGAGCGCCCCACGAAATCCCTCTAAAGAGCCGCGATTCTGCATTTTAAAGACAGATTTTAGGTCCTACAAGTGTTGAAGCTTAGCACTGAGCGTGCTATTCATGTAGGAACCTCCTGTAATTTTCCTCCTGAGGGAAAACAACAACAACAGCATATAAGAGTATAGTTCTTAAGAAGTGCTTAAAGTAATAAAAATAAGAATTTTGTGACGTTTAATCCATGTCTTTTAGATTTGAGGTCATGTACATGCTAGTGCACTCGTAAAAACTGACTAAATGAAACTTTAGTTTAGTCTTTAGAAACAGTTTAGTCTTTGTCTTCCATTTTGATGACTCATGTTGCACTAAACAGACTTTTGTCCAATCAGTGCTCCCATCATATGAGATGATCAAAACCAATCAAAAGTTTGGGGTCAGTAAGATTTTTTATTCTTTTAATCAGCAAAGACACAATAAATTGACAGCCAGAAACAAAATCAAATAAATGCTAAACTTTCCATTCATCCACATCCCACATATATTTTTTTAATGCTTTAATTTGATATAATCCGTCCAAACTTAAATACGACCAATCTGAAAAAAAAACTTAATTATATTGATTTTTAAGAACAAAAGGAAATAACTACCAAATATCCATCCTAATAAAAGTGTCTCTTTAGCACTTGTCGAAATCTTGCCTCCAGTGTTTTCTGAGGCAGAGTGAATCATCCGAGGGCCCCAAGTCACAGTCCCCATTATGTTTTCTTAAAGGCCGCTGGAGGATCAATCACTCACCCGCCTCCGTAAATGGCTTCACTGTTTGCCCAGCCAGTGTGGGTGATGTGATAAAGCACTTTTAATCCATTTCAAAACGCACACTAACGGCAGACATTTTTGTTGAAGACTTGCCCAACCTCACACTGCAGTGTCTATCTCAGCGTGAGAATGACATTGGCCGTCTGAAAGGCTCCTGAATTACTCTCCCTGAATAAGCCCTATTCCTCCTTAGAGGGATGCTTAGCACTTCTCGTTCTGTGGAATACAAACCGAGGCATCAGTGCACCCTTGCTTCTTATTAAAACATATACAAAGAACCTGAATGCACTCAAAAAAATGAACTAGGAAGGTTGTGCGCTTTACATAATATATTTATATTCAGTTTACTTATAATAATTGTGTTTGTTGACTTTAAATGTTTTTTTCTATTAAGGTCCACGTAATTATGTTCAAACTTAACTCTACAAACTCCTAACGCGTTGTCTAAACACAATCCATTTATGTTAAGTACAAAATTCTTACATCCAAAGGGTGGCAGTATAGTGCGACGCAAACTGCCATGAACCCCCAAAGAAGAAGAAGAGCAAGACGCATCAGACTCAGACTACACGACACGTGGGCAAAGCTCAGCACACTTCAGTGACTCCCTGTGAAGTTTTTCTTCGATTGGTTTGACAGAGGGACGTCTTATCCTTTCAACGGCTGGTAAAGGTAGGAGGATATTATTTGTTTTTCCACCAGTATCTATCTTTTTTATTTGTTATAAGAGATGTTCTTTTTTTTTGGCCTGCTTTAGTTTTCGAGAGTTCTAGTGTTTTAGACATGCTGAAGTTTGCATGCTATCTTAGCCACGTGGGGCAGATTGGTCCGCTGCATATTTCCATTATTTGGGCGAAAAATAATAAGAAATAAGTCATGGATTAAAAGTCTCCGTCGCTACGATGGATTTCCGTTAACTGGAGCGAGTCAACGACGGATTTTCCCCCATCAATTGCAGCGTTTCTGTCTGTCCTTAATGTCTTATATTCACTTTTCATAATTTTAAGGCTGTAAATAGGATTACATTTCTCAAATAGTGTAATAAATGTCTTCATTTTAATTTTAAAAGACTAATTTAGGTGTAATCGAATTCACCCTGCTGAGGGGTGTGTGATCAAAGCCTGGAGTGGATTAAAAGCACGTTCTTCTCTCTACTCTGGGGTTCTGCTAATCACTCCGCTCCAACTCCACTCCGGGTTTTCCATTCCCGCTCACGGAAAAACTGCTACGTGTTCACTCCATTTGAAAAGTTATAAGTTACTAGTATGTTTATATTTTATAGCATGCGTCGGGCTCCTAGTCAGCCTGTCGGGGTGGTATTCGCTACAACTGCCTCGCTATACATTATCCCTTACATAACAGACCGCATTCTACATTAGAATTCAACCAAGCCATGTAATATAACAGTGGTTGTGATACTTTCAATGAAAATTCAAAAGTGTGATTATTTTATTTGTGTGTTGTTTTCAGTTCAGAATAATTATTTTTTATAAAATCTTTATCAATTTGTTTTGTTTGTTTTTATCCTTTGCCATTTTTCAGGTCCTTAATGAAAGGTGTGTCTTGTGTTCCTGCCAAGGTGCTTTACTCACAACAGGTAAGATCTGCAACATATACTAATGTAAATACTGTTTCTTGCGTGACCATTTCATTTGTAAGTTCTGAGTTGTTTGTTTCTGTTTGTATCCTGTTTAATTTTAATTATCAGTAGTAATTGATCATTTTAGTTTTTAACAGATTATATAATTTTTTTTTAAATTATTATTATTTTAAGTCATATTTTTTATAATATGTTATTATGTTATTTGTAAAACTTTTAAAGTTTCACCCATTTCACATAATTATAGAAGTGTAATAGGTTTGTATATTATGTATGTTGATGCTGCTTTTTTTCTATTTAGACTGAAACTGTTGAAAAGAAGAGGGAGTGCCTCCTCAGGGCTCTTTGTCTCTATTTAAACGAAGATCCGAGCAGTCTTTTCAAAGAGTATCTGGTAGGTAATAACAATTTCCGCAGCAGTAACAGTATCCTAGGGCTTTTAAGAATATCAAAATATCCATTTAACATTGTGGGATCTGGCTTGTAGGAATGGCAATTTTGGTCTAGACAAATCAGGTTTCTGATCATTTAATCTTAAAAATGAAAAAATTATAATCTTATAAAAGTAGAATTTATGGCAGAGCTGCTATATTAGATGGCATCAGATCATACAGGTGTACTTAAAGGTGGGGTATGTGATTTGCAAAACAGCCAGCAGATTTTGAAAATACACAACTCAAAAGGTCCTGCCTTCTTTCCCTGACTCCATCCATTTGAAGAGGGGGATGGGGGAAGGGGGGTATGGTACGACCATTTGATTGACGCACTGACGGTCCAATGATTCTAGGATGTCTTGGAAATGATTGGCTGGAGTTTTTCGAGTCCTGCCGGTTCCACAGATGATTAAATGTTTTAATTTTCATTTCAGTGCTTTTAACTCAGTGGCTGTAAGTGGGTTAGGAATAGGATTTCAAGTGATTTTGAAAAAATGGTTTAAAAAAAAAAGAAAATACATACCCCACCTTTAATAAAGTGGCCAGTGAGTGTACAAATAGTAAGGAATCAGTCTGGACCAAAAGTTAGTAATCAAGCACTAATTTAAAACATTAACGGAGAAAACTGCAATGCTAATGAGCTCTTTGTAATTGGCTGGTGATTTCATTGTTGTCCTTTTTTGTGTGTGGAAAGGATTCAGAAGGCTGTGCTGTCCAGAGGAACCTTGATCAAATGGTCTTTGGCATCTACATCATTAATGTAGAGGGAGGTGATGCCACCACCACTCCAGCTGATGTTGGAATAGTGATTGAGGGTGTTGAAGTGCTTCACGAATTGGGAGACATCGCTTCTGCATGTGCGCTCTTAATGGATGTCATATATGCAATGAACCTAAGTTATCCTGAGGAATTGAAAGCGTTTTTTGAGGTGCTTCAGAAAATATTCCTACAGCTGGATGCTTCCAGACTCTCAACCAAGGTACAGATGCTTAAAAACAAACTGTACGAGTGAACCAACAGCGTGTGGCGTTTAACATGAAGGCCTTCTCTTTTTTTTTGTGACGCACCACTGTTCATGCGGTGACATGTTTCTTTGTCATAGTGTGATGCTTAAACTGAGTGAATTAACATTGGGAACTTTAAAAAGTTTGTGGACTTTAACATAAAGGCCTGCTTTTCACAAACACTTGAAAGATTAACTTTTTTTTTTGTGACACGCACCACTGTTCTGGGTGACAGCTGTGACGGCCCTGCCTATTTTTTTTTTAAAGGTAAAGATAACCCACTTTAAATCCTGCCACTCATGGGTATGTTTGACTTTTTTCCTCTCTTTTGTAAAACATAAGCTAAAAAGTAGCTTAAAAGAAGCTAAAAGAGTTGTTGTTAACCTCTTGTGTTGTTGAATAAAGGAACTAACAAATGTTAAGTGGAGTTTACTTAAGTTATTTGTGTGGAACCTGTTGACGAACTTTAATTAATTCAACCTAACTAGTAAAAAACTGATTTTGTTAGTCCATATAACACAACTGACTTTAGTTAGTTAAACTCAAATGTCTCTTGTTGAACAAAACTGATTGATAATAGTTGGCTTAAGTCAAAAATATTATTTCTCCCTAAACAACCCCATTAAGTTAGATAAGCTTGAATATTTGTTTTCAACTTACATAAATAAGTTATGTGGAACCTGTTGACAAGTAAAAGTTAATTAAAGTCAATGTTTCATTTTTTTGAGTGTGGTTGGATTGATTTGTTTCCACCGAATCAATACCACTTTTACAGCAGTGCAGGGCAAAGCCTTGTTTGTCTACAGAAACACATGTATCACGCTCCAATGACGGACATAAATAGCCATCATGATGCAAAAAGTGAATCACAGCTTTGACTGAATGCGGTATCATCCAAGCACACAAAGTACACAAACACCTTTGGCTTCAAACTTTTTAAAGGAACTAATTGCCATACAACATATTTAGGGCCAGGGGGTCTCTGGAAAATGTAAGATTTGGTTTAAACAAGATGTACTTTAAAAATGCGATGGAATATGCGGGATATTTATGCAATTTTATGCGATGAAATTTCTCATCTTGTTTTATTTAATAAACACATGGCTCAAACTTACAAAACATTGATGAGTCAAACAAGCTTTACAAAAGGAATATGCTACAACTTCTGTAAAAATGAATAAATAAATAAATCCAATGTGTGCTTTCTGTTTTACAGTTCTGTTAAAATAAGTGCTTGCAATGCACAAAGTGCAATCTCTTACTGTAATATAAATTGACATCATGTAACACACCGGGAAACTGCTTTGCGTGGTCTTTTGCGCTTATTTTTGTTGGCAAATGAGACTGATTTGCAGGCTTCATCATGGCTTCATCGTGGGGTTTGCAGCTTTTCGATGATGTTCACGTCACGTAATTACGTCACTTCATAACGTTCCCATGGCAACAGGGGGGAATGGCTGCATATTTTGCGCGGAAATCTGCAATTTATGCGTATTTGAAAAAATGCGTCCCCGCATAAATATGTGGACATTGGCTGATTATGCATTTAATCATGCAATCCCATAATCACGTTTTTCTGGAGGGACTGAATAAAAAAGCCAATTGAATTATTTTGTTATCAGCATTAATCAGTCTTTATAAACGGCAATATTAAAGGTTGGATTTAAGGCGTTTAGACATGTAAATGCAGTCAGTGTTAACTTTGTCATCAATTCAAACATTTTCTTCGATGAAACAAGACAATATCAAGATTAAAAACGGTTTTGAATGTCAAAAACTATGAAGAACATCTATTGACATTTTCGTCAACAAATAAAAGTGAGAGGAAAATGTTAGAGAGGGATGATTTTGGAAAGATATCCAGTCAGAACTGCATGGTGAATACGCACATTTGAATTGTAACGTGCTTATCAACCCGGTGGGACATAAGTTATCATACATTTGCTGCATGTCTTATAAAACGTTCAAAAATGTAAACGTCTGGGAGAAAGAGGACACATGGAAAAGCATGACGACAGGGAAAGAGACCTCAATTCAGTCCGGTTTTCTGGGCGCACACAAAAACTGAATATAACACACAAACTGAGTACTGAATTGTACGGTCTAATCGTGCTTGAATGGACAAATACAAAAAATCTAGTCAAAATGTCTGTTTTGGCGAGTATTTGCATAAACACAGATGGTTATGTCTTAAGTGAACGTTAACAGTTGGAAGAATATCGGATGTGTATCAGTGTATTGGATCCGTACATTCGGCCTTAAAGTGACAGCAGTCTAATAATAATAAACCTTCTGCTGCCTGTCATTAATATTAATCAAACAACACAAGAAAAAGAGAAAATCACTCAATGCTCTTGAATAACTTTAATAAGGATTAATCTCTATTTATATTATACAAATAAATATGACTGCTTGAAAGAATGAATAATGTTGCAAGTTGTTATAAAGAATGCATGTATCAATTAAAAAGAATACCTTTAAGAGAAGTGGTTTGATTTCATTTAAAGATAAATAAAGACATGTTATATGTTACAACAGTTACATCTGTGTTTGTACTGCATGTTCAGACCTAATATCATTCATATTAACAGGTTAATATATGTTTTCCCATTAAGTATATAATGAGTTTGGACATTTTAGGGAAATGCTTACTTGATGCCTTACAATTGAACTAAACCCATTAGATTATAGTCGACTAAAATCTTATGATATTTAGTCGACTAAAACTAGACTAAAACTAAATGGTATTTTCGACAAAAAACTAAAACTAAATTTACTGTTAAAATTAATTATTAGTGCAGTTAAATGTAGGATAGGCAATGTTTTTTATAAACGCTTTTTGTTATACTGGTTGAAACACTTCACATCCTTATAGCAATCAATAACAGATGTGGTCTAAATATACATAAAAAAATTAAATATATCTTCTGTTTTCTTTCTTTTGGACTTCTCAGGATCAAAACATGTTCGTCCAATCATTGCATCTGGTCCGGTCCGCAGCAGTCAGGTGGTACAAGTAAGCGCTTTTTAAGTTTGTAAATTTACATTCATTATTGTAATGTTATGTGCTTTGAGACATGAGATAGTTTAGCAGCATCAGTGACGCTTCTCAGACTCTGCTCTGGCCGTTGTTGCACGTTCATGTGTTTTGTAGGAGGCGTGGTTTTGGAGAGCGCTCTGATGGGACGGTGGGATCTTAAGCTTTCAAAACTAACTAGGATCTCCAAAATTGCCAACCCTACCTTTAAATAGTATAAATATATAGCTGCCTTTATATTCTAGAAGGAGGTCCCTTGCAAAGGGTTTATTTATTTGTAGGTCCTTATTAAAAAAGTTTGAAATGCCTAGTCAGAGCCAAGTTGTGTTGGACAGACATCTTCTTTCTCTAACCAGAAAGAGAAGGACATGGGCTAAATAAAGTGTACATGTTGCCTCGCTCTTCCGCTCTGTTGCTTCCTGTCTCTCTAACAGGTGTAATGCACATCAGCCGAGTGGATAAACGCGATCCATCAGCAGTCAAATAACAGGACAGACTGCTCAACACATCAGAATTTCAATCTGCAAAGCGGCAGGGGTCCCGCAGACAAACACTCCTCCATTACTCTCCTTCAGTCCGTGCCAGAGTCACCGCGACAGGACGGCCTGAAAGAAAGCTTGACAGTGAGGGGTTGTCAGGACAGTGTCTGGAGATGGATGAGAAAATATTTAAATAGGAATTATGGGCCGACGTGCCAGCATGCTTTACAGTGAGTGATGGTGGACGGCGGAAAAGGAAGTAGTTGATGCCCTGCTAGGCCAATCAAAACAAAGAACATACTGTATTTAGGATCCTGTAGCTTGATACTGTTGTGATGTAATGTCTCAAAACAGTAAAACATTCCTATTAATCACCAGAGTGTATATTAAAAAAAGATTTTGATCAAAAATACAGTAAATAAACACCACAATATTCTGAAATATTATTACCATTTAAAGGCAAACTTGTTTTTTTGTTGACTTTTTTCAAAATTGACAAAACTTAAATAATGAGTCAATACATGAATCCTTCTTAGTTGAATTTTCAGCATCATTACTCCAGTCTTCAGTGTCACGTGATCCTTCAGAAATCATTCTAATTCGCTGATTTGGAGCTCAAGAAACACAGAAATCTTTTTGTAACATTATACATGTCTTTACTGTAACTTTTGATCAATTTATACCCTGCTGAATAAAAGTAGTGTATTCTTTATTCTGTATTTATAAAAAAAAAAAATAATAATAATCTTTCGAAGAAACTTTTTGTAATGATTTATGATAATAAATCAGATTCAAATTATTCTGATTATTTAATGATTCAAAAAGATAAATTGCTATATAAGTTTTGATAAAAAACAATATGAGGGTGACATAACTTTTATGGGTGGTTCGATTCTCAGGGAAAGCAAGCACTGATAAAATGTGTGCCTTGAATGCAATGCAAGTCACTTTGGACATAAGAGCTTGCCAAATGCATAAATGTAGCCTAAATGAAAAATGTAAATGTAAAATAAAAAAAGAAACGGTCAAGAGGCATTTTCATTAGTTTAATTGACAAGTTTAACACTGAATCACTGTATATGCAAAGAAAACGAAGGTGGCATATTTCAGCAGAAAGCGGTAGTCTGGGTCCATCAACCTCATACAAGTTCAATATAAAGATTCATGAACATATTCAGATCAAAGGAACAAATCATGATTTCTATTGGTTGACCTATGACTATGCTTTAGCATATTTGTATAGTCATGCTGTGAAATGCAATTCAAAACAGGCATATTGAGCATGGCCGACTACAGAGAAAACCCTGGTGTTCCAGAAACAAGAGATTTGATTTACTCAATGAAAAAAGGAACATTATACACACTGATAGAAATTATGACCGTCTGAATGTCCCCTACTGTTTCTAATAAAAACATTTCCACTGGAACAACATCCTGCCATTACTATATAACACAGAGGACCGTCAGTGCTGAAATAATTCAAAGACATAATATTTGCTGATAATTAGTGTGTGCTAAGGCAAAACTATTGATCAAACGTAGGGTTTTTGAACAAAGCCAAAGTTTGCTCCATTTTCTATGCACAAATGAAATAAAAATAAAATGAGAAAATAAAATAATGTATATCTATTCCATTCAATGGGAAAAATGATTCAAAAAGATAAATTGCTATATAAGTTTTGATAAAAACAATATGAGGGTGACATAACTTTTATGCATGGGTGATTTAATCCTTTAAAGCCAAAGGGGCCAAGAATGATATGCTCTTCCAAACACCACAGTAAAGGGCCTTGTTTTGAAGTCACACTAGGTTTCTTACACACGCAATTTATTTATGCTTACAAAACCCAGTGGTCGTGTTGGGATAATTCTCCATCATCAGGGATTGTTTGTTGTCGGAAAGCAATCAGAGGGCGTTTGGAGGGGATCAAGATGGGAAGGCTCGGCCCCAGGATGACTGTCAATCATCTATCCATCAGTAAATGGGTTTCTGCAGGCAAGAGTTACAGCAATATTTCCCTCAGGCTAACACCGTGATATCTGGACTGGGGCAGAACAACATGGAAGATTAAGACTACCAGGGACAGACTTTATTTATTTATTTATTCAGCTTGTGTAAAAACTAAAGTGGTATAGGGCAAAGGGTTTCCACGCGATTTGCGAGTAAAGTCAACTAATTCGGGTTAAGGTGACAGGTGTCTGTTGTAGAAAAGATCAGAAGACATATTGAGCATGACATTTGCTTGGGATACAGATCTTATTCACTCCTGGAGTCTCTTTTATTGTCACAGCAATTACATGACCACAGGACCGGCAGAAGGGTCCGGATCATCACACACACTCTAATTGGCTGTCTTCACAAGGAGGTTTACTCTCGGCAGACTGACACACTGGGAGGTCAGCAATAATGTAACATAAAAAAATAAATAAAATAATAGAAGTGTTTAGGTCCATGGACACCAACCCACTATTTGTGTTAATGAAGGCTGGAACTCTCATTGGTTAGTGTGGAAGTATGGATGAAAAGCTTGACTCCAGGTATTATATTGGGCATTGCTGGTTGCAATGCATTATGGGCATTATGCCTTATCTGCAAAGCATATAAGTGATGTCATAGAATTTGTCTAAAATCTGGCTAAAAAGTTGTTTGCTTACTCTTTGGAATAGTCTTCACATTGCAAGCACACTTGCATTGACTTAAAATGTTGCCTGTGTGGGAAGATTCTGGAGCAGAGTCAATAGCGAATAAGTCAGTGTTCGATAGGAAACCTGATTCATACATGTATCCCGCCAGCACAACAGCTTTCGTGTGTAATGAGCATGTGCAAAACCCACTGTGCCACAGCTAAAGCAAAAGGTGCATAATTTTAATCACCATAATCATCATCACTGAATTCATATTTGTTTTGTTTATATTTTTACAGTCATTTTTTTCCCTACTTCATAACTCACAATTGCGAGTTTATATCTAAGTCAAAAGTCAAGAATGCAAGATATAAACTTTTCTGAGCAAATGATAGTCAAATGAAACTTTATAATTTATTCTATACACTCACTGTCAACAATCAGCAGTTTTTTTGGTAGAAATATCTGAGACAAAGTGGATAGTTGAAACATAACGGAGACAAATTATCCTGAACTATTTGCTTTTTCATACAATCTTCCTATGGGTCCTCTGAGAAAACGCCCCTTAAGCACCTGTACTGTTGCTAGGCGGAAAACTCATACCTCAGATGTCTCTGCTGATGTCACCGTCGGCACTGAGAAACACCTTGTCGAGTAGATTCAGGGCACTGGCTTAGGTTCTAATATAGCTTCCCATGTAAACAAGGGCCCATCACAGGCAGCCATTGTGTTCATTTACAGAAGCTGCACAAGAAACATTTTATGCCAGCGGAAGAGTTTTGTTTGTCCACAAGAGCATGAAATTAGCCTGTTTAGCAGAACTGAATTCATTTGGAGCTCCTAAAATAATAGTGCATGCTGCCATGACGCTCCAAAAGGAGCTGTTGCTAATCGACAGACTTTCTTTTCTCGTCCCTCGGAGAGAGATGTTTGGAGTGAAAGCAGATGCATCTGTCACAGACCGAGATGTGACATTTCAAAATGTGCGTTAGCAGATGGAGGATTGTTTATATTTATGAATATTGCAGTGCGATGACTACATATTTAGCACTGGAGTGAAGCACGCCCGCGCCACGCGTAGAAATGTCAGGGAAAGAGCGTGGCGCCTTCGCTAAAACCGAATCTTAATCCTGCCAGAGCAGCTGAAAGTCAAAAGGTGTAGCTTGGTTCTAGCCATTGAAATGTACAAAATGAAAAGATTTAGATGCGGTAGAAGAAGACGGTCTTGAAAAATGGGAGCTTTTCTTTCAAACGTGCCTTGCACTACAACAAACAGCTTTTGGTTTCAGTCACAAGGGTTTTTTTCGTGTAAAAACAGAAGCTATCTTGTGTTGTTCAAACAGAGATATTTGTGATTGGCTTTGATGTACATGTACAGTACATACAGTATATGAGACCCTATTGTAAAATGTTAGGCTACCCTTTTTTAAAGAAAACTCTTATACTCACCAAGGCTGCATTTATTTGATCAATACAGTAAAAACAGTAATATTGTGAAATATTATTACTATTTAAAATAACCCTTTTCTATTTGACCATATTTCAAAGTATAATTGATTCCTGTGACGGCAAGGTGAAATTTCAGCATTATTCATTATTCAGTTTTCAGTGTCACATGATCTTTCATAAATCATTTAAAAATGCTGATTTGCGTCGGGTCAGAGGTCACTCTTCCGGAACTAGACTCGCGTACAGCCGCTACCGGAAGCCAGTGATTACAGTTTATAAAATTATAAATATTAATATTTTTCTTACAAAAATACATCACTTTGCTTCAGAAGGGTTTTATTAACACCCTGGAGCCGTGTGGATTACTTTTATTATGGATGGATGAGCTTTTTTGGACTTCAAAATGTCAGATACCATTTACTCTCATTATACAGCTTGGAAGAGCCAGGATATTTTTTAACATAACTCCGATTGTGTTGATTAGTTGATCCGATTATAGTTCCGATTAGTTGATCGGCTGAAAGAAGAAAGTCATATACACCAATGGCTAAAGGTTGGCATTTTTGGGTGAACTAACCCTTTAATATCAATATTGAAAACAGTTGTAATTCTTAATATTTTTGGTGGAAATCATGATACTTTTTTCAGGATTCTTTGATGAATAAAACTAATAGAAAAGAACAGCATTTATTTGAAATGAAAATATTTTGTAACCATGAAAAATAAGCTTTTGATCAATTTTAATGCATAATGTTGAATAGAACTATTCATTTCTTTAAAAAAAATCTTACTGGTAGTCGTTCTTATCAGAATTTGGTACAGTGAGAACAATGCCTAAGGGTGTATTCACACCAGAAAAGTCAGATAGTTCACTTGCTTTGGTCCGGACCAAATAAAATGTTTATTTTTTTGTTTTGGTACGGTTCCCTTTCACACGGCTCTTTTTGCAAGTGAACCAAAATTTGTAAACAAAACCACACGTGTGCTAAGGTCGTCCATTCATTGGACAAGGATTCTCAAGTAGGGAAATCAGGAAGTGCAAAAAAGGCTCAGCATGGAGATATTTCGAACTGCAATATTTGTTCTTTTACTAATTTTGTGTTATTCTGTACAAACGCAATATGAAGAAACTAATGAGTATCATATGATACAATGTCATCTGATACGATGTTGTAATTCGGATTTTGAGAAGACGACGATGTGCGACTAGCTTTCGTGAGGCTGCCGTGCGCGCGCTGTGTATTCTGTCTCGCATACGCGCTCCTGAATCCGGGAGATTTGAACTAATTCAGGGAGACGCTATCAATATGCGGGAGATTCCCGGAACTTCCGGGAGACTTGGGATGTCTGAAAAGGCAGCTCGCGCAGTGATTTCTTGCAATTTGGTCGGTTCATGTTCACACCGTAAACGAACCGTACCAGAGTTCGTTTGGAACCGTACCGAGACCACCTCTTCAGCTGGGTCTCGGTTCGGTTGTTTGGTCCGCACCCGAGTTCGATTGCTGTATTCACACCTGCCCAAAAGGTCCGCACCAAGGGGGGAAACGAACTAGAGTTCGATTCAATCGAACCAAACAAGGCAGGTGAATACACCCTAAGATTCAAACGAAAAAGTACCATGGTGTTTTTTGAAGTATGTTAGTACCATCAGTGCCGCTGCTAGCCATTTTGGTGCCCTAAGCATAATTCCTTTATGATGCCCCCCCCCCCAAAAAACAAACATTTTCATTTAGCATTTTCATTTATGTTTCATACCCCAATGAGGGTATGATTTATAAAAAAAATATAAAAATTAAAAAGTAACACTTTAGTTTAGGGTCTAATGCTCACTAACTAGTTTCATTATTTTATGTTTCATCATGGTTTTATCATCACCGTGGTCCCGAATTTGAGGCAGGTTAGTTAGGAGGGTTCGGGTTTTCCCCGAGAAAATTTTGGATTTCTCTGAACTACAGATGTGCATTTTAAGATGTTGTGAAGGCAAAAAACAAACAAAAAAAAACAAAAAAAAAATTCGATAACAACAGCTTTAAAACCATGTCAGTGGGCAGCTGATTATTTTTCTCTCCTCATCAGCATCACACTCTTTTTCATTTTGTTTTTATCTTGCCCTGTCTCTTCCCCTCCTAAAGTTGTGTTTTTTTTATTTACTAATGGCTACAATTTGTATTTTATTCTCAATATGTACACATTCATTATTAATCCTGTGCCTAACATGATGAAAACGGCTTTGTTCATGTTTCTTGTCCCCTCACAATGACAGTAGCCTAAACTATTACACTAGGCTACATGTTACATAGGCCTATTTTCAGTTCAAAATGGCGAAATTAGACAAAACTATATTAGTTTGCCTAATTATTTTTTGTCATTCGTTTAACATTTATGACCTAAAAAAACTGTCAAATATGAAACGTTACGTTTAGCTACTTACATCTTATCTCGCACTTGACCGTACACTGAAGCGTCGAGTTGCACTGTTAAAATTCGCGCTCAGCGTCTGTGAACATAAAGCCCGCCTACTTTGATTTGATTGGTCATCTCAAATATTCTGACATTGACGAGCAGTGACGGACCAATGAGGCTCAGATGAACACACACACACCCTGTCCTCTCTGTTTCTGACGTGCTCTAGCTCTGCTCGGCGCTGCGGATTGAAGATGAAGAACGCGCTGAATCTGATTATAACAAGAAGTTTGATGATTGATTTTTCATTAGGCTATTTTTGGTGCCCCCTCAGCACTTGGTGCCCTACGCACAGCGCGTGATGCGCGTGGTGGGAGCGGCGGCACTGAGTACCATGGCCGATATATCCAAGTATCAAGGTATTTGCCTCTGACTCTCAGCACATTGCGTGAGAGGGATATAATTGAGACAGAAGAAAGAAAACAGAGAAAACATGAGGGGGGTGGAGGAAGCTTCCAAACCAGTCACCACTCATCAGTTCCTCGGGCGCTATATTGATCGGCTGAGCAGGCTGGATATTAGAGAGGTAATTCACTTTTTAGATAGAAGGCGTAGGGGAGCAAGGGCTGCCCCATTTGTTACCCAGGCTGAGGAAATCATTGATACTGCCACACTGTCAGGGGGACCCCTGCGGAGGACAGTGGTTTGATGAGGTGGGACACTCAGACAGAGAGTCTTCTTCATCTCCTCCTGAACTCACATGCAAAATGAGAGTTTCTACTATGGAAATCGTAATGAATTGAATGAGTCCAGCTTAGTACTTTGAGAAAGAAACATTTGGAAATGTTCTGCCCTCAGCAATCAGTGACCGATTTCAAACAGAGCAGAATAGCAAACATAAATGTCATTTTTAAAAACAATTCTTTCAAAAAGTGTTTATACAGTTTTCAGAGGTGACATAAATGTAATCTAACGATTTGGTAAAATACTACACAAACAAAAAATTTAACCATTCATTCATTCATTCATTCATTAATGTAATATTTTTTTTATGAAATAATACTGATTACCAAACAACTCATAATTTGTATTTAACTACCAAGATTTTTGTGCTAATCAGTTTGTACACTCCAGCTCATAGTCAAGAACCAGCTCATACACTCTTAAAAATAATGGTTACAGAAGTTTTTTTTTTTTTTTGCAGTAATGCAATTGAAGAACTATTTTTGGGTCCCCATTAAAGAGCCATTTTTTGTTTTCTTAGCATGCAGAACATTTTATAATCTAAAGAACCTTTTTCCAGTGTATATAACTTCTTTATAATGGAAAGATTCCATGGATGTTAAAGAAATTGTTCAAAATGAAAAATAAGTCATCATTTACTCACCCTGGTGTTGTTCTAATTCCGTATGCCCTTTTTTCTATTTCGGACCACAAAACAAGAAATATTTAAAAAATGTCAAGCTCAAATTTGTCCATTTAATGGCAGTGAGTGACCAGCATCAAACTTTTTTTAAAAAAAGAGGCAAAAGTATCACAGAATGGTTCGGGAAAATGGAATACACTGGTGTGACGAAGTTTTTAAATCACTAAAAGGACCGGCTCATTAATGGAATTCATTTAGGAATCGGATTACAGAGGTGGCGCTATCAGTTTATGATTCACTAAAAAGAACCAGCTAAAAAAAAAAGAGCTGTTCGTTCGGGAATTGGACTAGTTGCAGCATCACAGCGCAGATAATCAGCGCATTTACAAAAAGCTTGAAAGGCAGTGAGCCGTGGTGCTACTGTCTAGCTTATGTTTACATAGAAAAACAATTAAAAATTGGTGCAGTGGAACACACATTCTGTGTGAATTTTAGTGAGTGTTTTAGTATGGTGTTATGTCTCCAGAAAGAAAGCATTAACGGTATGTTACAGTATTTATTCTTACCGGTTCTGTAATGTTTACCTCACTGCAGACTGAAACTCTGAACACCGCATTTATTACATCAGCCATCAATCACCAAACATGTCTTAAAATGCAGTTTCATCACAAACAACCTCAGGGGAAACATATTTGCTAAATATTAAAACCAACTGAATGAATTACATTTTCATTTCCTTACATCGTACAGATGGAAACGATACGGACACAGTTTTCAATATCCTTAGCTGTGTGTGCAATACAGTAATATCTGTCCAGGAAAACTGACAATGGTTCATGCATTCATTTCAATATTGACAATATCAATGTTAGGAAGCAAAACTTGTTGTTTTGATGTCTAAATCTGATACATTGTTAGCATATTTATTTACAGATATTTCCAATTACAATGTGACAGGTGCCATTGCACAAGTGCTAGTAAATATATTTGATTCTCAACTGAAAAGTTTTGTACGAGTTTTCTAAAAGTCTTTTCAAAAGAAACAGGGTATTAATAAAAATAAATAAAAAAAGTGTATTAAAAAAATTTATAATAAAAAAATATTGCTGATTAAATCAGAACTATAGATATTTCAAAGCAAGAAAACATTACAGTGCGGCTTTTGTGCCATGATGTAATTTGCACTCCTGTGACATAAATTATAGTTAAAATGAGTTCAATTGAGAGGGAATCACATGTTATTTAGCGAACGATGCAGATGGGACAGAAGCACCTTGTATGTGACACAAGCTTTTTTAGGTCATTATTGAGAGCAGACCATGGATGATCAAAACAAAGGAAGGGAGCGAAGATGAAAGCGAAAGAAATCAAAAGCCACTGAGCCTCACATGAAAAATAGGACAAGTTACAGCAAAACTCTTATCTGCATGTCACACAGCAAATAGGAAGAGAATCATGGGAAATGATAGCAAAGAGGAAGTGGAAGAGAAGATGAGACTGGAAGGAGTGCCCCTCTGAAGTCTGCGACTGCTTTCTGGAGGGCGGGCGAAAAAGCGTAGGGGATGAGGGTTATAAATGAGACAAGGGCAAAAGAGAAAGAGCTGAAGATGTGGGTTATTTCATGGATGATACATGGCACTGGGCGACTAATTGCTGTTGAGCTTTCTCTGCGCTCGCTTCTGATTGGTTGCCCGCTGACATCGAGCGCCCGTCATTAGACAGGTTACACACACAGGCCAAAAAGCGAGAGGCTTTCGGACACAGCCACCTGTGCCGAGAGCAAATTAAATTCCACACTTCCTTTAACTGGTGAGGCACTTTTCCCTAACAACCCATATGGATAGATGAGCTGGATGCACGTTGTTGAGGCGTCGGAGACATTATCATGCTTCACTAAAGACAAGCACCATATGCAGTGGTTCTGATTGCACTCGGGCTTTACTGTGGACTCAAATAGCGGCAAAACAGCTGTTGGGAATTGAAGGGAAAAGCATTAAAGTCACATAGCCTGCATGCTGAACCAATAACTGACAGCTTTCTGAAACAGAATGAAGTGTGAAGAAACGTCAGTGTTTCTTTATTTTGTTTTTGTTGCAGTGTCAAGGCTCAATCCCGTAATTTGGCCATTTAGGGGGGAAGAAATCAAATGGACCATTAAATGAATGGAAAGATCAACAGAGACAAACAGGGGAAACGTGCAGATGGGAGGCAGGGTAATCGAGCAGACAGAAGAAGAAAGGAAGGTACAGACATAAACGGTTTAGTGTTGAGGCAGGTTAAATACGTATCCAACTTGTGTGCTTGCCAGACTACAGGGAAGTCAAGGTATGCCTGTAACACAGGGACAGTTGTAACACTGTCAGTTTTAACTACTTAAAAATAAAGGACAGCCATGAAATTGCTATCAAACAGGGCCACCAGCTTCAGTGGAAAGTCAGTAACACTTTATTTTACAATGTCCTTGTTACATATGTTACATGTACTGTTCTTACCATAGAAATAACAGTAAATTATGCACAATTACATGCAACTAACCCTCAACCAAATCCTAATCCTACCCTAACCCTGTAGTAAGTACATGTAGTTGCTTAATAAAACTCAGAACTTAAATATATAATTACACCGTAAAAATGACACCTTAAAATAAAGTGTAACAAGAAAGTCTAAAGACGAAAATGAAAAATAGGTCATCTGTTGTACATGACCCTAAATGATGTAAAACATTTAAAATGTTAGAAAAGATTTTTTCAACATTCAGTGCATTTACATGCACCCCCATAATGGGATTTTGCCAATATAGCGATTCACCTTTACCAAACTAATTTTTGACTTGATTATGACTTAAAAAGAAAAACATTAAAAAATATTTCACATGCAGTTTATGGATAAGTTGTAGATTTAAAAACAACTTTAATTTGTAGCAGTCAAATGTAAGAAAATTATATAAAAAGTTACAGATATTAAAGCAAACAGTACCACGACCATCCCCTGATCAGTTGCTGGGTTCAAGTTGAGTGGAATTGAGAACCCTAAACAGTCTCCTAGTCACTTAGTGGTGCATCAAAGCCAGCCTTTTTATATGATCTGAATGGTCTAATTGAGGTCAGAATGTTAGGCAAATGAAAAGCATGTGATTTTTGTTTTCCTTTTGCAATGCTCTTCAGAGAGCGCTGATGATTGTGCTCCATTGTGCTTTTGACTTTGACCACAATGGCCAGTGGTATTAATAGACATCTGGGGAAAATAAAACCATGCACAAATGATTAATTATATATTTTTTAAAGAATCTTGAAAGCACTGCCAAAAGCTGATGCTTTTATCTACTACTACTTATTTTCCAAAGACTGACTCCTCAAAGAAGTCCTAAGTGACTTGCTCAAGGGCACCGTCACTGTAGAAGCAGGAAGTGACATCAGTAATACCTAATCTTGTTCACTTCAATTCCTTTTCGGAAACACTAACCTTTCAGCTGACAGCCCAGATCATTAACCGCTAAGATACCTGTGACACTAGAGTACTATTGGTGAAGAAAAGTCCAATGGAAGAACAGTTAGAAATCGAGAAAAAACAGTTAGCCACTCAATCATCACACCGTCCTGATGTGTCTAATCTGTTCCAAGACGTTACCACAACTTGTTTTTGACCTTTAAAAGCTAGACACCCAAATGTGAGATCTGTCCTTTCCATCAATGATATCTCAAATAGCACTCATTATGTGAAGCTGTGTGATTGCTTGACATCAGGCAGACATCTGAACCCAAGGTGGCGACCAGGGGACACCAGAGGGCAAAAGGTCAGCTGGCACATCTGTTTCGTAGCTATTAAGGACCCTCGTCACAAAGAGCTGGCAGATTGGGCAGGTGGGGCTTTCAGTCGGACATGAAATAGAAAATTACATCGTAAACACAAGGTTCAAGCTATAAAACCAAATCAATAAAAGAAGCAACATCTTCATCCTCTAACTCTCGAGTCTGTGCACGGCTCGTTCTGGAGCAGATGCTTAGATGTGGAAAGTGGGTCAAATAGATATAGCTTCTCTGGAGGGGCTCTGCTGCCTTTCTGAAGTTTTTCCCCTCCTCGCAGGGCTCAAGAGACCGGGCCACTACGACAGACTCGTGTGCAAACCTCAGTCTCGAAACGCTGCTGGGTGCAGGGTGCAGCTCGACAACATGGATAGAAATGTCAGGTGCTTTTTACAACTAGCCTGTGACCTCTCTCACATGAGATCACTTACATTTCCTTTAAATTTGGCTTTTCAGGTAATCTCCTCCAAGTGTTCTGAATGAACAAATGGCATTTACAGTATATCCTAAATCACGCATTCTTTTGCGGAAATTACATTTTTGGATTAAAATGTCAGACCGCTTTGGCTAAGATACACACAATATGAAAATTTCAGAAATAATTTACTATTGACAAACTTGTTTTGATAAAAAAATACAGTAAAAACAGTAATATAGTGAAATATTATGAAAAGTTTGGATTACATTTTAATATGTTAAAGTGTAATTTATTCCTGTAATGGCACAGCTCAATTTTCAGCATCATTACTCACATGATCCTTCATAAATCATTATAATATGCCGATTTGTTGCTTAAAAAAACATTTCTTATTAACTTATTTCTTATTATTTTTCTTAAGAGCCTATGATGAAAAGAAAGTTCAAAAGTCCAGCATTTATTTGAATTAGGCTATAAATCTTATTTAACATGATAAATGTCTTTACTAGACATGTGCCGGTATTCGGTAATGCGGTAAATCGCGGTAATGAATATGCACGATATTGTTATTGCGGGCACTTCAAAATACCGTGAAAAATAATAGATTCGAATTTAGATTTTTAGAACGCGCATTATCTTATTTTCCATCAACCGCCTAAGAAAACACTGCGTATATGCTGCGCAAAACACGTGGCACTCTGATGTAAACAATCCGCACATGTATTCACAGTGTGCATGCGGCGCAGTGGGCACTCTCGTCTAATAAACAATCCTCACATGGAGAAGAAGGATGGCGGAAGGTGGAACACTGCCGACGATTTATCCCCCTTCTAAAACTCACTTCTTTCAACTCTCACGCATTCAGCTTCAGACTCACGCAATCTACACTTTTCACACGCTCTCACGCCACACATCCATTTTCTCACGCAGAGAAAAATCGCGGAGCAAAGAGGACACCGACAGACTAGAAAGAGCAGGTTAGTTTTGATATGAAAAAAAAAAAATCAGCTCTCACTCAGGTTCTGTCCATTGTATTACGAAATTCAGACAATAAATGCCGTTTTGGCGCTTGTAAATGTGACGTGACAGATCGCTGTAGCGCCTCAGTTCAAGTAAACTGATCATCTGATACTTTTTATATAAAGATAAAGTAGCCTACAACTTACCGAAAGGTATGACTCATACATAATATCGATCAATCAGTGTTTTTCAACCATGGAAAGAGGTCAGTAAAACTGCAGGAGAGCAATATGTCACAGAACGTTACATTTACCTCAGGAAAGCTATTTAATGACCAGCACGTTAGTTGACTAGAAAAAGTAACTATAGAGAGGAGTATTTAGCTAAAAATGCGCATTATATTACATAGGCTATTTATTATAGTTTTACTTGTGTCATTACATAATTTTTTAACCTTTAATAATACCAGCTGATAGGGCTCTGTATGTTTTATGTGAGATATTTTTTCTTGAGAAAAATTAACATGTTATTTAACATCTACTGTAGCCTACCTAATATTTATCCAAATAGAGTAAACATTGAATCAAGATTAAACTGAAATTGTGAAGTTTGCGTTAAGCAATAATACAAACATAGCCTACCAGTCATTGTACCATGTAAACATTGTAACATGTTGTCACTAAACTTAATAAAATTCTGTTTAGTTACCAAATGTTGTGACAATCACAATTACACCTATTGTGATGCAAGATTTTTTTTTACATCCCCCCAATCCGTCCATTTCTCTTGTGCAATTAAAATACCGTGATAATACCGTATACCGTGATAAAAGCTCAATCAATTAATCGCAGCATGAAAATTTGATACCGGCACATGCCTAGTCTTTACTATCATTTTTGATCAATGTAATGCATAACTTATTGTAACCGAGCTTTTGTGTTAGGTTCGCCTAAACACTCTTGAATAAGAAAATAATGAAAACGAAACAGAGGTACCATGAACGGTTCAAACTTAAATTTTTTTCTCCTCTCTTTTACCTTCTGTGCATGCGCATCCTTCTATTGCCTACGGCAAGTCCCAAAGGACAGAATGTGTTACAGGAACACAACATTCCTACAGCCTAAACTTCTATTCAGACTTTAATCTGTTACATTATCAATATCATTTTTAATTTATTTCAAATAATAATAATAAAAAGAAAAATTCACTAACCCCAAACTTTTGAACAAGACTAAAAGTTAATCAATAAAACAAAACAAAAATTATAGTAGGCTATATGGGGAAATTTGAAATAGATAGATAATAAAGATTCAACACAAAGTGCGCACATCCAAAGGACAAAACAGCTAAATGAGGGTGCTCAAACACACACACACACACACACACACACACACACACACACACACACACACACACACACACACACACACAAAACACACACAAAGAGAAGAGAGTGCTGTTGGCACACCACAGCTCCAAAAAGAGAATTTGTATTTATTTATGTTCTCACCACATAGATAGATAATAGAAATTAGAATCAACCCCAGGGACATAAAAGTATCCATAGTCGAATAAACACCCAGATCATTTATGCAAATCATTGTATTTATGTTCTCCCACTTTTTGTTTGTTGTTTTTCTTGTCAAAAGGGATCATTAGCAAAGCAAGCCTACAGTATTAATTCACTACCTGCGGGCGACCATTAGCTATATGCAAATGACACGGCAGAAAAGTGAAAACTAAAAAAGGGCTCAATGGTACATGTGGGAAGTAGAATAGTTTTACATGTTGTTCTGTAGATGAAGTGTCAGCTCCTTGAAGTGCTGGGCAAAGCCATCGGAGAAACACAGAGTAATCTCCCTCCTGTACTCGTACAGCAATCAAAAACCAATAACACCATCTCATCATTAGCCTTCTGTAAGATACACGGCTCACACACTGACTAGGGCTCAACTACGTGCCTCTAGATCTCCCAGGGAGACGGCCGTGTCACACTGACGGAGGGTATGAGAACTACTCTGAAATGCAGAGCCAGCCCCAGAGACTGAATTTATTCCAGCAGCAAAGGGCATATCTGAAGCAGCTTAAGGTCAAACTAATGCCCACCAGACGCAGAACAAAAGGATTTACAGGCACCTGCGCAATCGCAGGAATTACGAGCAGCCGGTCTAATACAGTACAGTGCGCTGTGCAAATTAAATAAATAATCGCTAAGCACAATCGCATGGTGACACAATCCAGAGCAAAGTTCTGAAATATGTCTTACATATTTCTTCCAAGGGAATGCATAATGTTGTGTATGGGCATTTTATGTTACTAGGCCTGCAAGGGTTGTTCTAAACCTTAAAAAATACATGATATTCAACAAACAAAAAGCACAGACACAGCTATAAGCATAAGTATAACATAAAAATGGTAACGGCAATATTATGCAAATTTCAGACACTTGGGAGCAAAATGATAGTAACAATGAATCATAAGAGAACAGACTCAACAAGCCGTGGATATCTGATGTTTATGTGTGTGTGTTTATATTATATATATATATATATATATCAGGTCACGTAAAGACGCCACACTAAAAGATAAATCCCTCCATCTGTCTTTTGTATGAATTGCACACTATTTTTCATATTTAGAAAGCTTTTGTTCTAGATGTGAACAAAGGCACGGCAAAGCAATACAATGCACATGTTTAATATTCATGATGAAGAGTTAATTATTCAGCTTTCATTTTTATGTAACATATTGAACCTTAAAGCTGTTTTGTACTTCACAAAGCCCTGTGAACACAAATCACATAGCATGTTCATGTCGTAATCTCACTGTAATCTCTAGATTTTGAGGGGAAAAACAGGTTTCCATTTGTAAATAAGAATCTAACGCTGTTTCCAAAACAAAAAAATAACCTCAGTAAACAAACTCAAAGAAAAGAGCATATATTAAAAAGACAAAGAAATATTTTATATTTCATTGGTGGTGCTTGTTTTTGTTCAAACCTCTCAAGTGAAGTCACCATTATTTATGTAGAGCTTTATACAATACAGATTGTTTCAAAGCAGCTTTACAGTGATAACATGAAAATAATTAAATGATGCAAACAGAGTTCATTTCGGGTGTACAGCAGGTCTAAAAGAAAACGTCTCGGGTTACTATTGTAACCGAGACGCTACGTCGATACTCAACACTTTCTGAAGTCTGTAGTGGAACTACTCCAATTTTGATTGGTGCTATGTCTTTCTATAAGCTATATATCTCGTTCCCTTCTCAGTTGAGTGGGCTTTTATCAGGAGAGGTGAAGGCAAATTGCGGACCTCGTAAGCTGAAGAAATAGTATCTACTATCCACTTGCCGAAGACAGAAAGCTGACGCGGCTATGTTCCGGTGTCCTTTTATAGCTTCCGGATCACCGTCACATGCAACGTCACCATAGACATATATACTAGACGTCACCTTGGCTACAGCAGTTCATTGGAACGAATGCGTCAATAGAGCCGCCATCTTGGAACAGGGGAGCCCCTCCTCTTTATGCATCAGCGTCAAAGGTCTAACGGAAATAAAATCACCATAAATCGTCATGAATGCGATTTTCTAGTTATTTGGTTCGTTCCAACAGTCAGACATGTATTTATCATCGAGTCCAGAGAAATGTATAAAAAAAAATTAAAAATGTAAAAACATTCTTCCTAGTTCAGATTTCGTTCGTGAACATCCATACGCAGCACAAAAGTCCGGCATCATCCATGAATTTGAAGTACAGGCGGAGATAGCAGCGTTACCTAGATACTTCCTATGACAAGACCCCTGTTCCAAGATGGCGGCGGTTTTGACGCATGCTTAGAACCCCAAGGTGACGTCTAGTGTATATGTCTATGCAACGTCACGAGTGATGAAAGACATAGCACCAATCAAGATTGGAGTAGTTCCACTACAGACTTCAGACACATCATGCCGAAGGCATTCCCCAAAGTGTCGAGTATCGACGCAGTGGAAGTTCCCTTGCGAAAGGGAACAAAAGTTTGTTTTCAAACTCATTGTTCAGCTGAAGTCAGCTTAGTGTAGATTCATCTCCGTTGAAAAGATCATCAATTATTAAATTAGTTCATACTGTATAGCTCAGTTCTGCAGAAAACAGTGATGTCATCGTCCAGCTCAGTTCTGTTCTAATCCAATAGTGCCAGTGCAGTCAAATCAATAATATTGTTGAATATTAACTTTTAAACTTCAGCATTTAACTTGCCCTGTTTGTGCTACACACATGAATGATCCTTCAAATTATGCAGTGTGTTGAGGAAAATGTTCAAACATTATTAAAGACAAGTGAACAGTCAGCAAAGAATAAGAACAAATACACTAATTACAAGGATAAATACAAAATAACATAGTAATAAATAAAAGTAAGATCTAACAGCAGTATTTAGGTACAGAAATGTAATAATTAAATGTAAAATTACACTACAGTGTTCAATGTATAATATATAGTAGCCTATATAATTAAATATAATATCTTTGTTAAAGCTGTCTTTTGTTGTTTGATTAACCGATATAATCATACACATCCCGATTTCTTTCTGAACTGTTTACATTTATTTAAGACGAAACAGACTGTGTTTACGTGAATACTAGCCAAGACAGGCAGTCTGACATAATTTTGTGTGTATGTGTCCGTTCAAGCGCAAGAAGACGCTTGACAAAAGACAAAAAGACAAAAATAATTGCAAATGATAAACTTTGATAAAAATGAAAACTTTCGTGCAAATGAAACATGAATCGCATGCGTGCCGAACCGTGGGGGGCCTGGTCCAAACGGATCACGGATAAACTACAATCACGCCTACCAACCCCTCAGGACATCCACCCTAGTAACTCCCAAGCAACCACACAGAAAATCAGGAATGACATAGCAACACCCTGGCAACGGTTTTCACATGCGATCACTACTCACATTTTCTTTAGAAAAAATAAAACCCAGTTTTTAAAAGATTTGAAGATTCTACTGACTGAATCCTAATGCTGAACTTTAATGCGACTAAATTAATTACATAATATGATTATATGAATCATACCAATTATTTGTAGAAATTCTATTTTTGTTCACACCGAATTAAACAGTCTTTGCCTACTACCAATGTCGTCTACAGATTTCTTCTTGACTAGCATCTGTCTGCTCTCATAGATCTCGTCTTTTTTTTTTTCTCTATAATTGACCTCTGGCTGGATTTTAATTTGACTAATGTCACCAATTATTCCCTTGATGTAATGAAGTTATTTGTGCCAGAAATAAATAATAAATAAAAAATCCCCCAACTCAAGTCTGTTATTATAATTTGTTAAACTGTATTAATCAAAATGGTCTATACTCAATTGAGGTAAAAGCTTTTCCGCTCCCAGTTTGGGCTGAGGCCAAATTTATGAGTGCCGTTTAGGAGAGTGAACGGATCAATAACGGCTGTGAACTGGCGCTTGGGTTCAACATACAGTACCATCTTTAGAGGTGGAGAAGTAAACCACAAACTAAAAAAGATAGTGTTAATATAGTCTACTAAATTACTGATGAAAATGTTTTGTTTTAAAGTCTTTTTCATCAACGAAAATTAACATCACCACAATAATAAAATATTTTAATCAAGACACTAAGACAACTATAAAGATAGCTATATCAATAAAGCAATGGACCATAAAGTTCTTCTTATTATAAGTGTGCTGCATTATGTCGATAGCCTCTTTAAATGGAGCTCTTTAAAGTCAGATAGATTCTGATTGGCTGTCAAACAAAAACTGAAAGTGATTCTCTTTGTCATTACATTAATAGTTGTGGTGTGGATTAAAACTTTATAGTTATAGTTACAGGTATTCTTTGTGTGAACGGCCCTCAAATAAAAAAAAATATAGATATTTTCGTCAAAAGACAAAATGACAAAAAAACTAACTTAAAACGAACTGGCTCCACACAATGTGAGTGTTTGGGAAACCCCTTTTATTTGTAATTTCATCTGTTGGCGTTAATGGCACTGAATTTACACACTTCAGCTTTACACTGGGATTGAGAAAGTATTTTAACATGGGGGAAAAAAACTGCACACATCATCTGTAAGCATGCCGAAACAGTCTATAAACCAGAGGCGATGATTTATATGGAGCATGCAAAAGTGTTTATTTCTAATGAGGCAGAGAGGATAGACTGTTAGGTGAAGATGAAAGATGGAACATACAGAGTATGTGGATGTGTGTTTGTCCAGGTGGGCTTTAGGTAGGAGAGCGGGATAGGGACACAGCTCATTAATTGGGAAATGGGACTCCTGGCGATGAGGCTAAGGACATCTGTTCCCCTGACAAGTTGTTTGCGGCCAATTCTGCACCACATTGCTTAAGGAAATGTTGTGCTTCACATCAGAAAATGGAATTGATCAAGGCTCTTGGCATTATATGCGTTAAAACGAGTCCAAAACGTCATAAATATGCTATAGAAGCTAATGCTTAAGGAAGGTTTGAGTGGAATGACATTCTGGTGATTATATAAAGGGTCTTTTGTTAGAGATTTTGAGGTCCATCCATTGACAGTCCACACAACTACCACTTTGATGCTTAAAAAAGTTCATAAAGAGATTGTAAAATAATCCAAATTAAGTGAGGGGTTTAGTCCAATTTTCCTAAAGATACACAATCGCTTTATTTGATGAACTGATTTAATTTAGGCTTTTATTAAAAAAGTTCTTTGAACTTTTTAAATTACTGTCAAAGTGGTAGTTGCATGGACCGTCAATGGAAGGACAGAAATCTCTCAGATTTCATTAAAATATCTTCAGTTGTGTTTCGAAGATGAACGAAAGTCTTGAGGTTGAACGTCTTGAACGTCATGAGGGTGAGTAAATTATTACAAATTTGAACCCTTTTACGTTATTAACACCTTACAGTGATAAAGAAACATTCATGAGTGAGAAAATAAAGAGTGGGACGTGCATGATGTTTCAAAGAGTTATTAGGCACAATAAGCTGTGAAAAAATAACCAAATGCAGTAATGCAATTAATTCTCAATGCAATCCAAAATCAGTTTTCTTTTATGGCTTACTGAGCCTGAATGGTCAAATACACACACAATTATGTAAAAATGCCATGGAGCATCCATGTAAACACAATTGGTTATCATGAAATAAAATTTCTCATTTCATGTAATAAGATTTTGGTCACATTGCCCAACCCTAGCGTAAGGCATGCATTCATTTCCATGTGTTTTATTGTAGTTGATGAACCCAGGTTAAAGACGACAGCTGTTTGCATAGAAAGAAAACATCTTATGTTCATCAAGTTAGTGTTAAAGTGACCTGGTAAAACAGGCAAATGGAATACGCGAAACTGGCGGGTTTTGTGCGACTGCCATTACACCCCCTCCCCTAACCCCACTTACATCCAAATTGCTGCCATGGGAGACCTTATGAGAATAATGGTAAAATGGCTACACAATCATGCTACTAACACTGCTGACCTACAAATAATTGGGAAATGAGTTAGCTGGGGGCCTGGAGGGGTGTGTATGTGTGTGTTAGCAAAATATTTTGTGGTTTGGTTCATTTCGCTGATCTGAACTGCCTGAAGTATTGTGCATCCCTCCTCCAATCACCTTCCGAGGAGCAGGTGCAAGATGGGAAATGGAGAGCTACCCCCTAACCATATGCCACACACACACACACACATACACACACACACACACATATATCGCCCCCCTAAACCTGTCTCTCTGTGATAGGCCAAATGAATAAGCCCCAGAAGCCACAAATGAAGGGCTCTGGTGTGCCTGGCATAGAGATGGAGAACAGGAGGGCGTCTGGGCCATGCTGCACCCTGCAGCCAAGTTGGACCCCAAGGCGGTGAGGTCAGCGCGCTTCTATAGGGAGGCAGGGGAGTGTGCCGGGACCATTTGCACCGCAGACAAAGTGACAGGGGCCGAGCGTATCCAACAAGCCCAACCGGCCGGAAATGACACAAAGGCAAACAATTTGGTTTGCTGCCTGAGTAGCACTGGCGCGCGGCGAGCTGTGCACCCTGTTTTAATGGAATCACAGCCGCGCACAAAGAAAGAGAGGGGGGTAAACGCAGAGCCTTTGCTTTCTCGGCCCCTGTCAGGCTTTGAGCTGCTAGATGAAATGAAGCCATAAAAACAAATTGAGTTTAAAAGGCTGAAAATGAAAAATCACATATTTTGAGTTGATTATACACAAATTGCATCCAAATTAAGAGTATGGTCACTTTAAATCTATGATTCATGAAGAGATTCACATTGGTTCACTTCAAAAGAAGAAAGTGGTACAAATTCAACAAATTCAACACACACACACACACACACACACTCTACCGTTCATAAGTTTGGGGTCAGTAGATATGTTAAAAAATAAATTCATACTTTTATTCAGCAAGGATGCATTCAATTGATCAAAAGTGACAGTAAAAACTTTTATAATGCTACAAAATATGTTTTTATTGAACTTTCTGTTCATCACAGAATTCTAATTCTGTTCATCACAATTCCTATAAAAATATTAAGCAGCAGAACTGTTTTCAACATTGATAATAATAAGAAATGTTTATTGAGCACCAAATCAGCATTAGAATGATTTCTGGTGGATCATGTGACACTGACGAGTAATGACTGCTCAGGAATAAATTACATTAAAATATACTATATAATACCATTCTTTTACATTGTAATAATATTTCACAATATTACTGTTTGTACTATATTTTTATCAAATAAATGCAACTTGGGTTGCAAGTTACATCTTTCAAAAAACATTAACAAAATCTTACTGAAATATTACAGCATTAAAAAAATCTTATTTATTTGTGTGTGTGTGTGTGTGTTTGTGAGTTAATTTAATTTACGTTTAACTTTTAGCTTGAAGCTCCACCATCAATGGTTAAAAATGTATAACATACTGTACAGTATGTGCTCAAAAGACAATAAAATATCCAGCCAGTCATGCTAACACACCAGTAGCTCCTCACTTCAAATCAACACTTGTTTGCAATCATTCAAAACGGCATGTGCGAATGTTGAATGGTTTTTGTGAATTTTACACGAGGATAAACTTGCTAACAAATAATACAGTGCGTCTAACCCAAGCCTGTGGGATCGAGAGCAGGTTTAGCCAGAGATCCGCGAACCTGAACCTAGATCATCAATCGCATGGTGTAACGGCTTCTGCTGCTGCTTTTAATTTCCCCAGTGCCTCTGAGTCCTGACTCCGTACCGCTGGAAGGAGTTTCACTTTAAAGTGACAAAGGCATTTACTGAGGGAGAAATAATGCCAGTCGATGCTGGACTCTGAGCCGACCTCTCCGATGGGAGAGAGGGTCATCTCTTTGCAGGAGGATGCAAAGTTCTGATCCAAAGCCTCCAGTGACAGGATCATTTGCATTTAATTGCAATACCAAAATCCACTCACATGGTGGAGGTTTAACCGTCAGAGTGTGTTATGGGAAGTCATTAAGCCTGGATCAGAACAGCATGCACATGTACCTGGGCTGAAAATCCCAGTATGGCTGGTCATCAGCTTATGCTCTTTTGGTGTGCACTATACAGCATATACATATATTATTTATAGATAGATAGATAGATAGATAGATAGATAGATAGATAGATAGATAGATAGATAGATAGATAGATAGATAGATAGAATACTCTCTCTATAAAGATAATACCATATTGACCTGGTTTCACAGACAGGGCTTAGACTAACCCAGGATTAGTCCTTAGTTCAATTAGGACATTTAAGTAGCCTAGCTTTTATAAATGTGCCTTGAAAAAAAAAAAAATTACTGATGTGCATCTTGAGACAAAACAATGACACTGACATATTTTAAGATATGTCAGTGCAAGTTGCTAAAACAGCTCAAACATGTATTTTAGTCTGGGACAAGTCTTAAACCTTGTCTATAAAACCGGGGGTAAATATAATACTCACTGGAACACACTGCTGCTGACATGCTAGCTAAGAGTCAAATGGAGGTTATGATGACGAATGCTGTCAGCCTTTTTTTATGAAACATTACCTCATCACCAAGACCAGAGATGTAGACAGAACGAACAGCTCAGATTTCATTCGGTGTACTTTGCTAAATTTATATAACAACCCTTGAATAAGCGATATCCATTTCCTTACACAAACCAAATGAATGTCTGGATGTTACGGCAATTGTAGGTTTCATTCCACAGATTGAAATCCACTTGCCAGCCCGATAGCAACATTTTGTGCTGTCAAAGTCAGTTTAAGAAAAAAAAAAAGAGCTAATTTTAACACTGTCTCATGAAAATTTCAGGCTTCCAAGTCTCTCATTGATTTCCATGGAATCCATAACAGAGTGGCTGTGCCTAGAATACATCTAACTTTCACACCTAATGTGGCAAAATCACAAAATCAACAGATTTCATATTCAGAACAAAGGCCAACCATCCATAATCCAATGACATAGTGAGCATGTAAGTCATCTGAGTCCACGCTATTGTTATGACAAAGGTAATCAATCACTCCTTTGAGCAATTGGCATTCTGGTGCAGACTGGTGGAAGTGTGCAAAGATAATGAATGAGAAGAGAGGAGCACATGTCCCGGCCCCAGGAGAGGAACTGTCACTGAGGGGATGTGATGGGGGGCGTTTGGGCCCTTCTTGAATGAGGAAGGATCACATGACTTGTCCTGTCTGCACAGCTAAGACGAGAAGTGAGGAGAACAGCTTCTTAATAGACTCAACTGGACAATGATTAAACAAAGAAAACGGTATTTGGACAGATTAATGACTCGTTGACAGATATTATTAATCATGATTGTATTTGAGGGATGTGGATTGATAAGAATGTAAGTGAAAATCTTTACTTAATAGCACTGTACATTAATTAAAAATCTTAATCAACTGAATTACATGGTATGCAGATAAAAAAAAAAAAAACATTTGCAAAGAAAAGACAGATGAAAGAACAGATAAAGAGGCTTTACAAATTCTAGATGCATTCAAATTCACTGAGCTTATAATTTAATCAATTATGATGGACACAAAATAAAATAAATAAATAATTATTAAGAAATAATGTTTATGAAATCTCTTTTTTATTTTTTTTGTAATAATTTTAACAGAATATATTTTTATATAATCCCATGATAGGCTACCACAATTGTTTGATTAACATAAGACAGCCTATAATACCTACTGTCCCTGCATCTAATATAGCCTAATGTTACACATCAGATGTTTTCCCCCAACAGCTAAGCAAACGTTCAGGTAATGTTTGCGTGAATACTCGCCAAGACAGATATTTTGAAATACTGAATTGTGCGCTGTCTGAGGCGTCTTTGTGCTCACGCTTTGGATGTGTCGGTCAGCGAGAGTAATCATTTTGTTTACATCAGCATGAGTTTGAAAATCAGATTTCATTGGTTCAGACTCATGTCATCGAAAATTCAATATGAATATTCACAAAGTTGGAATGCTGTGCTTTAAAACAATACCAAACTTGTGCTGAGGGACAGCATTTTTCATGGACCAAGGAAAGGTACTCCTCTCAGAAAACACACAAATAAAGATACTTTTAGATGTTTAATTGCTATTTGGAGCACTAGGATCGCAAGATGGGGACTTAATTAACTAATTTTTGTGAAAACCTCAAATTCGACCAAAATTTAAATTTTTCACTTGTTTTGCCTGTAGCTCATAATTATCCTGTGTGCATTCCAACTTATTTTGCCAGCACGGGTCACATATTTAAAAATGTAGTTTATTCCTGTGATGGCAAAGCTGAATTTTCAGCAGCATTGCAGTCTTCAGTGTCACATGATCCTTCTAAAATTCTAATATGTTGATTTGCAACTCAAGAAACATGTCTTATTATAGATGTTAATAAGACCATCTTATTTCAATGTTGAAAACAGTTGTGTCATGATGCTTTTTCAGGATTCTTTGATGAATAGAAAGTTCAATATAACTGGACTTATTTGAAAAAATGAAATACATTTTTTTTTATCAATGTAAACGTCTTTACTGTTACTTTTGATATACATTTAATGCATCGTTGCTAGACAAAAGTGATTTAAGATTTTAATTTAACCATAGAGTCAAATGGTCTTTGTCCGAACAGCATTAATTCCGAAGCACTATGGTATCCCTGGTTAACCCCATAATGGCCAACTTATATTTATCTATAATCAGCTCAATTGCTCAGCCACCGCTAGTTAATTACACCTCTAAGGACATATTAAGCAAGTAGAAAAACTGAGGCACTAAAATGACGGCCCACTCATATCGCCTCAGGGAACATGGAGTCCCAATTTGACGTTCAAATCAAATTTGACTGTATAACAATGATGATTGCAAAATAATGGCCTTGAACCCCCTGGAGAACAGTCCAGGTTTGCTAAACTGCCTCTCAAGCAAGTCGAAATTTGGCACAGACTGCGGTGTGTCTCTCAGTTACTTGATCAAGCATTACAGGCAACTTAATGTTATTTATTTTTTGGAGCACTGGCTTAATTTAGCCTCGAAAACTGTAATAAGATTTGGTTGAATGTGAGGTGTAGGTGGTCTATCAGAAAGTCTTGGATCATTTCCATACATTTACGCACAGCTTGCTGTAGAATTACTCTCTTTCTCTCTCTCTCTTACCTCATGGCCAAGGCTGTGGTATTAAACTCCTTGGGGATTATTGTTATTTTCCACCCTTGAAATGAATGCAGGAGATGCACAGATGAGGCACACGGCCCGCCACATGCACACACAATGAGGATATTATGCTAATGTGTGGCATGTCCATTTCCCATGGAGCTCCCCTCATTTACACAAAATGCCATGTGAAAGAAAGGAAACTGCAGTGATGAGTGGGACAAAGAGAGTCTGTGCTGCTTGCTGAGACTTGGTTAACCCAAAAACAAACATAAATAGCTGCGTCATGCTAATGAAAGAGAGGTTATAAGCTGAGATGTGTCTGCTCTGCAGTTATAGATTTACTTGCAGCTATATAACTCTGAACATCTGATCTCCCTTCTTGGAGCTGCAGGCACCACAAGTAAGTTAGCTGGTGTTGTGTTTGATAACGTGTAGCAGAAACTTGGATTAACCCTTTTGGGGGGAAAAACAAACATCATAGAACAGTTTGGATCATCATAAAGGGGTCCTATTATGCTTTTTCACTTTTTCAACTTCAGTTGGTGTGTAATGTTGCTGTTTGAGCATAAAAAAGATCTGCAAGGTTACAAAGCTCAAAGTCCACTCCAAAGGGTAGTTCACTTTCCAAGAACTACAACGAATGGCTCGTTTGGACTAAAAAGCGTTTTTCCGGGCTTTGTGAAGTCATGTTACACATTTAAATAATCCCCGCCCACTGAATACACAAAAAAAGGGACGAGGCCTGGTTTAGTTAAGTTTTTTCCACAACTCATTTGTTTTTTCCACAACTCATTTGTTTGACCATCCTAAGGCTGACGAACTTAGAGTGGTTAAAATTGATTTTAAACACTGTTCCTGAACATTATAACGCATATGCACATTTTACGGAGAACAGCTTCCAGAACCTCAATGCAGCCTACGCACAAAAGCTTCTTCTGAAATCAAGCAGTTTTCACTTTGTCTGGAGCATTTGTTGTTTGTGGATCACAACTTGGAAGTATGTCTTATTATCTGTAGTTGCGTTTTCTATCAACAGTTCCAATTATTACGTTTGATTTTGTTGCTGATACAAATAAATGGTGTAACATCGTATCTAAAATGTATAAGAAAATTACAAAAAACACAAAACATATCACTCTGAACCGTCCTGTGAAATCCGTGCTAGCAAAGTCGGTGCATAAAATCCGTTCTGGATGCTCCTCTTGTTTATTAACATTGTCAGGGTCTGAATCAGGCTCAAATTGGTTTGAAATCGATGCTATCCTTAATATTTACACTAGAGAATAACTCTCAGTTATGGAGGGGTCGGACGTTTCCCGAACACACGCTAAGTGCTGCCAATCACAACACACTGGGCAAGCTAACCAATCACAGCACATTTTAAACATTTAAAATAATGTATTTACTGGGTCCTTTAATAAAATTGTAGTGACCCCAAATATTTGAACGGTAGTAGCCTATATCAAATTATTTTTTTAAAGTCATATTATAGTATTATATGATTTATTACTTTAATATATTTCAAAATATTTCTGGAAATAATTATGACTAAAACCTGCCAAGGTCAGGCTAGTCAGTTTTGCTGAATTTACAGGGCACTTGTTAGCTAGCCCTCCAGCTAAGCCAGTTAAACCCCAGTTTTGCCGGGTTGGGAGACTTAAGTAATCCATTTTAAACCAGCAAGCCACTTTAGACAGGTTTAATATGTTTTTTTTTGTTTTGTTTTTCAGCAGTTTAGCTAGTCTATGCTGCTTTTCATAAGAGAAAGGGTAAGCAAACATCTGGGAGGGCTCTGGCTAATGACTAGTTTCGCTCATCAGTGTGATTTCTATCAAGGGCACTGGTGGACAGGAAGACATATGTACTGGGTTCACAGTAAATGTCAAGCAAGCTACAGCTGCTGGGTCCCAGATGGGTGATCTTTAACTGCTGCCATCTCCGTGACCTCACCTGGTAAGGTGCCCTCTAGGGAGTCATGGGCTATTTCTATTCCGGACCAAGCAAAGACTGAATTTCCACTGTTCCAGGCCAGTGGCATCATCCAAAGGAAAAATTTGTGTATATAGAAGTGAAAAAATGGCAGTTGTACAAGTTTGCAGCCATTGAAACAAGTAAATAAAAAGGGGAAATGCTGATAAGGAGAGCTGAAGGATAAAGAGAGAAAGAAACAGGGTTGAAATTCAGTTGGATAATTTAAACTAAGAAATATCACATAAAAATATTCAGATTTAAAAAATATTCGGTTTTCATCAAAGTCACATATGAGCCGCTGCACATCTCCGAGCAAACACACAGCAGTGATGAATGAATCTGCCTTTTTGAACGAATCAGGTGAGTCAATGATTCAGTGACCCATTCATAAAGAAAGTGGCTGCATCCGAAATCGCATAGTTCCCTACTATATAGTATACTATACGAAAAACTGTATTTGACAAAAGAAGAATGTACGAATTCACAGTACTCATAAAAGAGTATGCGAAAAAAAAAATGCATTAGACGGACACTTAACTATCCCATGAGGCCACCGGAAAGGATTTATAAATGGAAGTGAAGAGTCGTAACTGACGCTGGTAGGTCACATGATAACGACAACATGGAGGACATAGTACAGTACGTTCAGACAATATGTAGAACATTCTTTTTAGAGGCCGTGAAGTAATTATTTATTATTTACAATAAGTACCTACTCAAGGGAGTATGCGATTTAAGACACAGCCACTCACTTGCTTCATTCCTAAATTAATTAAATGTTTTGAATTAATCGATTGAATGGATGATTCAGTGACATGCTGCCACCTACTGGCTGATTTAGTTTAAATTTTAAATATTAAAAATTTGACATAAAATATGACACATTTAATTAGGTTCCTGACACACCATAAGGTGTAAATAAACCTGGGCAAACACTCTTCCATGACCTTCATCAATACAATTCCCCAGAACAGCTGGAACACATAAATGCAGAACCCTTTCAGCTTAACACGCTTATTACAGCCAAATTATAAACATACGTTAAGAGTCTAGGGGGGTTTAGAGACATTTGTCTCAATGGGGGAGAGCTCAATGTCATTAAGTCTTTATTCTTTCTTTAAATCCCCTAAGACACAAAACTGAGCCAGACAAACTGGGAAGCACAATACCAAAGCATAACAAATGAATGAACAACTGACCATGTTTACAGTACATGGAGATTCTGGTGAGGCCTTTATCCTGAAAGATAGTTACTTGATTCTATTGGAATATTCATGAATACATTTACATAAATTGACATGCATATTCCTACCTTATATGATGTATTTTATTATTTTTGGATCTGTCACAGTTATGTTCAGTTAGTTTGTTTTCATGGACTTTAAGTTTGTTTCATCAGTCACATGTGTTCCTTTGTTTGATTTTCCCGGCAGTCATCAGTTGTCATGGACACTCATCCAATCATCACACCTGTTCATTATCAATATCTCTGTGTATTTAGTTCCACTGTTTCAGTCTTTGGTTGTCGGTCAATGTTTACGTGTTTTGTGTGTTTACCCCATGTTTCACACACGCACTTGTTAAACCTTCAGTCTGTTCCTGTGTTTGTTGTAATATTAAAATCACTTTGTATTGAATCTTGTCTACCTTCATCTTCATCATCCTCGTCTTGTGACAGATCGACCGGCCAAATATGGATTATGCTGCAAGGTTTGCAGCGATTACCCAAAAGGTTTACAATTCTGTCGTATTGCCATCACCTGCCCCTTCGACGACGAGATCCTGAAGTCTTTGTTCTGAATAGGGGTGAACTACCACCAACCCATAGACCTCCCAGACAACTCTTTTTTTTAAATGGAGGGATTAAAATGGAGGGATGCCATCATCCGGTTTCTGGATAGTATCTAAGGGTTCAAGGGTATACTGGTGGAAATAGAGACTGAAGACAGACTGACTGACTTCAGTGTGGAGGTATCCTCTCCCACCCTATCCCACTCCCTTCGACTTCATCGCTGTTCCTAAACAGCACCATATACTATTTGAACTTTTTATCTGTTCCTTCTGAACGTTCATCTCTGTTTTTAGACAGCACAAACATCTGCATGGTCAATACATTATCATCTTCAACCCTTTCAAGTCTTCCTCTATTACTGCCCTTCTTATCCAGTCCTCCAGCCCTGCCTCTGTTGGAAGTTTGCAGCCCTTCACCATCTCCTGTAATGCCATTCTGTGACGTCAAGCCAGCAGGTCGAGCAACCTCCATCAGTGCCTGAGCGAGTAGATCTTGTGGCTCTGCCTCCGGCCTCTGACCACCTCGCTTCGTCTCGCCCCGTTGACCTGTCGGCTCCGCCTTGGCTCCCTCCACCTTCGGCTCCACCAGACACCCTCTGCCTTTCCACTCTACAGGGTATCCTCGTCCCACCGGCTCCCCCTTGGTCAGTCGTCACATCACCTCCGGCATGGCCTTGCGGATCTTCTGATACGCTACATTCCTCCACCCCTACGGCTGCAGCGGGATCCTCCTTCCCTTCGGGTGCGTCTCTGTCCTCCATCACACAGGCATCGACTCAGTCCTCGGGTAATCTAGCTCTACTTCAGACGCCCATCGCCGCAGTATTTAGGCCTCCTGTGCCAGCGATGTCACTCTGCTCCATCGGCTCTCCATCTGGGCCCTAAGATCCATCGGCTCCGACTCCGCCAGTCATGCCCCAGTTGACGTCAGCCTTCACTCCACTTTAGCTCCTCCCTCCCTCTGGGTCTGTGCCTTCAGACGGATACCATCATAGCGGCTGGGGTTGTCCGTCTGTCACCATTCCTCCACCACCTGCCATCACCATACCTTCGCCATTTACACACCCTCCTTCTAAGCATCTTCCTTCTCCTCACCAAGTTCACATGATTTTAATATGACCACATTCTGATAAAAATCTGATCATTCTTGTGCATGTTAACACGATCAGTGCGACAGATCCAGAACATGTGGCACAATCCTAATGAGTGTATACGCTTCAGGCTTACTGCGTCTGACTGAAGAAAAACAAGAGGGGGTCTAAGAAAACGACTCAGTACTGAGATGTACAGAAATTGACAAGTTCTTACTATATACAGCAAAAGACAAGAAACCAAAGATGACAAAAAAGCAGAGATCTGAGTTTGTTTGCTCATTTGTATCAGTTACATACATGAAGAGCTTTAGTCTGCAGTGATTTCTTTGTTGTTGCATCTGTTTAACCCAAGAGTACAAATGTACTATCATAACTCACATTTCACTGGTGAAATACAAGACACACATACTTAAGAAGAACTGAATTGAATGTTAGTTGTGAATCTTTGCTTGTTAACATACTAAATATCTTTTTATCAGCAAAGCCTTTGATAAAACTGAAAGGTGCGTCAAAATGATCTTGATCAAACAAAGCTGGATTTCTGTTGTCTCATAGCACTCATTACCAACAGATCCTTTCATTCATCAAATTATCTACAGATCAAAACCCCATAATAATATAATACAAATTTAATAATAAGTAATAATTATTTAATCATTTCAATTTGATAAATGAAACAAATTAAAATCCCTAGGTAAAAAAACTAAAACATATTCTTCAGGTGGGTAAGTGACAATGTTATTTGTCATAATAATGTTACTTTGATGTTCCTTTCAACACAGTTAAAAAAAAAAAAAAAACTCAGACACAAAACATGAGCATAATCATGTTTAAAATAGCCTGATCTGAAAAACTCCAGCTTTTCCCTGTCTGTTCAGCCTCCAGAGCTTGGAGGTGTTTGACAGAGCCTGTGCAACAGATTTATGGCAAAAATATGAACAGCTGTTTGAGTTTAATTTATTTTTTGCCGCTTGGCTGGCTGCTTTCTTTCTTTGTCCAGTATTGGCCCAACCATGTTCTAGGACTGTTAGCTAAGGAGTTTTTTTTTATATATATATTTTTTTAACGATGACTTTTGTAAGTCATAATTGAACTACATAATGTATTTTTTAATATCCTTTGAAATAAACCATTTAGGAAAAGCCCTCCATGCAGTCAAACACTTTTCCTGGCACTATACAAATTGCTCTGTGAAAAATTCGACCGATTCACAGAAAATGTGAAGCACAACAGGTAGGCTGCTGATATCTTTAATGTTCCATGACAAGAAAATTAAGACATTCCTCAGTGGACACTGCAGAAACCAATAAACCATTCAAGTCTCTTAATACCACATCCAGGGGCGCTTTGGTCAAACCTTCTGCACCAAATGAAAGAAAATGAGGAAAAATTATTATTAGACCCATATTTCTTCTACCAATTAAGATGAATAAATAAATAAATACTGTTGAGATTTTAGGTTTAATTACAGTTATTTTTTGCTGCCTGGAAAGAAAAAAGCAATTCTTCCAAGCAATTGCAAATTAAGCTTGACCTTTAGAACAAGCCCTGGTGTTTCACAGTCAATGAACTAATTGCTCTGCATGTGTAATGGGGCACAGAGAAAAAGAACACTGGAAGAGCAAGAAAGAGAGAGATGGAGAGAGAAAGAGTGAGACTTACACAACCAGGCATACAAACGATCTAACACGTGTGGGCACACACAGACACAAATCACTTTATTATACCATTCATTTGGTTAGCACACACTCGATCAGCTAAGATCCCACAGGAAGGAATCTTTATCAAATGAGAATGAGATGTCTTTAATTTCTCATTTGTTTCTCCAAGACAGCAATGAGATTAAATGGAGAAGTCTGCTTCTCAAATGTGTCTTTTGAGAAAAGAAAGCAGTAATCTCATTTGCCTCCTCTAGGGTTCGTTTACACGACAATGATGTACTCAGAACGGAAAAGTTTTTCATTTGCGTTTTTTAAGTGATTCACGTACAGTCGGCAACATTGTCACAACGATCCGTGGAAAAGACTAAAAACGCTGTATTTTGCTACCAGGCCAGTTGGCGATGTCACCTATAGACAGAACTAGAGGTGGGCATAGATTAATTTTTTTAATCTAGATTAATCTAGATTAATTTTAAAATTAATCTAGATTAATCTAGATTAAAATGGCACATTTGAATTCTCCCGAAGGCATTCAGAATATGTGTGCTACCCAAATAATGACTAAAAGTAAGTCTTTGAGAATAGTTCGCCTCGCATAGGGATGTGCATTTCTGCCAAAAATGCCATTCGACAATCGAGGAACAAAAGTCGAATATCGTTTAAAAAAAAAAAAAAAAAACGCAATGACAGAAAGGGAGGCCAATTTCATCTTTAGCGATGTGTCATCAAACAAACTGTTTATTAATTGACCAAGTAACATGTTTTCTTCGTTTTTTTAACAGTAATTGGAAGAAGAAAAAAAAACAATACGCACCACAGTCCGTTTTTGCATCGCCAATGCTCGTTAGATAAAAAAATAATGTCATCATATGTGAATCATTTTATGTGAACCTGCCTTGTTACTGCAATAGCCTCCTTTTTAAACAAATTAGTTTCAATCAATGTAAACTATTCGTGTGATTATGCCACTGCGCAATGCACATACATTACCGCGGGATGGCGGGTGTTCATTTCATAAACTGTGGACAATGGCAGCTTATTTAAACCTGTTAACCTTTGCCAGTGCGCCGACTCTCTGAAGCGGTTTTTTTTGTAGCCTATAAATTAATGTATGTCCAAAAACCGGATAATGTCATACTTTTTAGTAGTGCTATCGTGGCGTAATAATCTGTTGTAAAATGTATTACCTGAATGAAATGAACTCGAATGTATCGTCCTGTGGAATCATTCATTCACAGACAGCTTACGAAGATGTTCAACTAATAAAGATCTTCATCGCTGACAAAGATATGATGCATTTGCAGATTTGCTTTCACTTGACTAAACTGTAGATCCATGGCCACTTCATCCAACGCTCTTGATGTTCTTAAATCTTCCTGTTATTTACGACTCCTCGAGTGTGAATTGAAAGCGCTTCAGACGATTCAGTGCGTGGGGAACTGAACAGATCAACTGATTCGCGAACCGATTTAGACAGATTTGACAACTTGTTTGATGAAGTCTTTGAACAGAAACGACTCAAAAGAGTGATTCATTTGTAAATGAGCATCGCTCATGCCCATACAAAGGATACAGCGCGCTTGGAATAAACTCATTTAACAACGTATTGCATTAAAATAAAGTAACGAGAGGAACGTCGCCCAACATAACAAAGTAAGTACACCTTGTGTCCCTGACAGGAAAATACCCTGCTGCGCGATCTGTGACAGTAGGCGCGGCCGCGGCGTTAAGTATGTATGTCATACTACACATTAGAATTGCGCGAAAATAACGATATTCGAAAAAGCTATTTATGATCCCAACCCAACTTAGATTAACGGCGATATTTTTTTTATCGCGCGATAAGAGTCTCACGTTAACGCAGCACGTTAACGCCGATAACGGCCCATCACTAGACAGAACACATAATACATTTGCACTGTAAAAAAAAAGTTGGATTAACTTAAAAAAGTAAGTTACCTGGTTGCCTTAAAATTTTGAGTTCATTGAAATTAAAAATTTTAGTTAATACAACAAAGGAGATTTTAATAAATAAAACTCAAAATATTATGTTATCTGAACTACATTAATTATCTAAGTTGATTTGACAAAATATAAAAAGTTGTGATAACAAATCATCAAAATTCATTTTTACAGTGTGGACATGGCGTCACTGTTTCACAAATTTGGATTTCAGTAGTTTTACAGGGAGGTGGTACCGTTATATTGCACTTTGAAGCCTGTTTTCAAAAGTTTGTGTTTTCAGGCCCCCAAAACACAGTAATTGTGTAAATGAATGGCCAAAACACAAAAAACTTTTTTTTTTTTTTTTTTTTTTTGAAAACTAAGTTGAATATCCCCTAGAGTTTGGGCTGTTTTGGACGCTCAAATAACTCCACCTTAAACTACAATAGAGCAATTATTAATTTGGTTATAAACATGGGGTCCAATTCAGTGTTCTTTTCAATAATTAAAACAAAGGTGAAATAAAATAAATTAAATATAATAGTACATGAAAACTTACACTTAAAACACTTTTAGTGCTGTTAGTTGAATTTTGAAACTAAAACTAAAATAAAAGTATAAATATTAATAAAAATAAAAAATGACAAACGCGCATAACAAACATATTTAATTAAATACACTTGAATTAAAATTAAACAAAAACTCATTTAAAAATGACCATCTCTAAACTCAGCTGGCTGAAATTATACAAACAATATAACTATATAAAAACCCCACCACTCTACAACTGCTGAAACCATTTAATGTATATTACTAGATTAATTCCATCTCAAACTAATGCATCCATTTGACAAAAATTAAACTCTACAAAATACCAAATCAACAATAATTTCATACAGCCACCATAAACGACACACATTTAATATAGGTTTAATTAAATCACCCTAATGACACTCCTTGATCCGTCCACACAAAGGTTAACAGCTCCTCTAAAAGCCTCATTCTGAATACTTGTATTAGAATTAAACAATTTAACTAGCCCATTGCAATTTCAGTCACACATCTCTTCAAAAGTTCAAATGCGTGGGAGTATTAAATTTGCTATTAACATTTCACTGCGTTGGTTGAGTGATGGCCGTCGACGCAGGTTACACCACAAGAGGATGTTGATCAGTGAAAGGATGTTGTCTTCTGTGAAACAAATGCCTGGTTGGAGTGAATCAGATGTGAAGGTTTATCAAAGACTACGAAAGCCAGCTTCATTTCCTCACTTCTACTTTCAGAAGAATAAACCTTTGAGAAATGTGAAAAGACATCCTTGTGTGATCACCTAATGCCCCTGCATTTTCAACAAAGCACTGTTGCTTTTGAGACACTTGAGTCAAGGTTAAACTACATGCCTGCACTTCCTTCAAGATTAAACTCGGAGAACACAAAGTGATTTTTAACTGCTTATGCTCTCTACATCTCTATGGTCTGCAGTGAACACACATTTCATCATATTACAGCATGTGGAGGAACTACTCTCTGTTCAAATGGGGATTCTGATTTATGCAGCTCCCTGTTTTTACCACCCATCTTCCTGGTCCCCATGAGAGGGATGGGTGTTCTGGGGCTTTGATTGCATACTGAGCCTCTGGAGCCTGTTTTAGTCTCAAGGTGCTGACACATCTCACTCAGAGTGGCTGAAAGCATGTTGGGAAATGACAAGTGGTAGCCTGCACATCCACTGGTCAAGCCCTGACAAATCACTCCATCCTTTCCTCAACTGAAACAGCATGACAGGCAGACTTCTCAGCATAAATTACTTTCCAGACTGCTTTATGTTGCTTAGTACTGTAACTGTCATGGAAAAACACTACAAAATTACTACAGTAAAAACTTGCTAATTGGTTAACCTCAAGATAACATTTAGATACTTTTTTTAAAATCAGTTCAAGTTAACATTGTATTATAATATTTCTATAAAATAATATAAAAAAAAGTATGAATTACCATAATTTACTGCTTAAATATATAACACTCAAGAAGAAAATGTGTAACTATGATAACATGTACACTACTTGTATTTTTTATATATTATGTTGTAAATTAACACTTTTTCAGCAATGATGCATTAGATTGATCCAAATTTACAAAAAAAAAATTCAACATTGATTTTTCAAATAAATGTTTATTGAGCCCCAAAATCAACAAATGAGAATGATTTCTGAAGTGTCTTGTATCACTGAAGATGGGAGAAATGACTGCTGAAAATTCAGCTTTGCCATCACACAAATAAGTTACATTTTAAATGATATATTACAATAGAAAACAGCTATTTTAAATTCTAATAATATTTCACAATATTGCCGTTTTACTATATTTTTGATTAAAGGAGTAGTTCACTTTATAATGAAAATTAGCCCATGATTTACTCACCCTCAAGCATACATGACTTTCTTCTTTGAGATGAATACAATCGGAGTAATATTAATAAATGTCCTGGCTCTTTCAAGCTCGATAATGGCAGTGGATTGCAACCAACAGATTGAAGCTCAAAAAAGTGCATCCATCCATCCATCTATCATAAACGAACGTCAAATGGTCATATACACCTAGATGGCTTGAGGGTGAGTAAATCATGAACTACTCCTTTAAATAAATCCAGCCCTGGTGAGCAGCGGAAGAGACTTTAAAAAAAACTACAAAATCTTTACAACCCTAAGCAGTTTTACATTAAATACATTTTTGAAAAATAGCCATATGAGCCATAAATATACTATAATCAGATGTGATGAATGACACACGTTTTTAGTAAATTTTTTTTTAATATATTTTAATATAAATGTATTTTTAGCAAATACTTAAAATAGCAAAAGTAAAAATGTGCTATTTTTGCAAGTAAAAATGTGATATGTGCTGGTTAAGCAAGTAAATAAGCTTGTTGGGTGCACCAGCACAAATATATTTACTTAAAAAGCAATCCAAAATACTGATTAAAGAAAATAAATTGCAGTGTTGGCTTGAATGTTAAAATTCCTCATGGCTTCAAACAACAACAAAGTATATGCATAACTATGAATATGATAATACGCATCAGTTTAGTACTCATTTCAATGCTCATTTCCTAGTGCAGGTATTCCCAAACAACTGCCAATAGTGCATTGAGTATTATCACTTATGACTCAACCCTGCTGAAACACAACATCTGATTGTCTGTGTGGGTGAATAATGGGAGCGTATTCTCTGCTCTGAGGAGATCTGTGGGTTTTTCAGAGAATTTGTGCGTGTTTGTTTGTTTTGCGCTGAGTGACATTGAGGATGACACGCTTACTTCACAAAGAGCGCAACGGGACCCAAACCGAGGCCCCCTGCCGAGATGTGATTGATGGCAGTAGCTTCCAAAACCACAGAAAAGAATCTTTAATGAACAGACTTTCCCTCAAGATCCCTGCCAAACGACGAATGGACATAATGACTAACTAAACTCGGAGTACTGCAGCAAACAATGAGAACAGTTTGGCTCCCAAAAGCATGTTGATTAGGATGAGTGCTACACCGTGCGGACGCTGGCCCCGTGTGCGAGTGAGGCCAGATCTAAATGTAGTCTCAACAAATGAACTGACAGTGTAGAAAATGGAGTTCTCCATCTCAGACACGGAGGAGGTAAGACCCCCTGCACACATAGCGAACGTCTGAATGGGGCATTAGTGTCAGTCTGATCTTAATGGCACATTGAAAGGGGAACTTTCATTGTCATTTTTAATAACACAGGAAGCCCTTAGAGCTCCATGTTCATCAGAAATAAGATTGGGCTGTCACCCTGTTCTCTCCCTTCACATTAACCCAGAACCGCTCCAAATCCTATGAAGTCTAAATGAGTCCATGTGTGTGAACTAAAAATTCACTTTTAGCACAATTCAAATTTAGTCTTTCTATTCTGGGAAAACTAACTAAAAATATTGATGACTCTGAATCATGAGTCCTTCAATATCTGCCTAGGAAATACATCAATGAAGGAGAGAAAACTGCACTTGTCAAGCCATTATATTTGATATTAAACTACGCTGGAATTATTATTATTTTTTTAAAATCATTATTTATCAATAAATAATTGCACCCACATGCTTGAATTAGAATTCAAGTTATTTAGCACATCATTAGACCAAATTAAATATAATAACATGCGTAAAACTCAAGACCAGTGACAAAAGATTTATATATCAAATGCATGCTGTTCTATCACACTTTCTATTCATCAATGAATCCTGAACAAAATGTATCACAGTTTCCACAAAAATATCAAGCAGCACAACTGTTTTTAAAACGGACTATAATAAAAATGTTTCTTGAGCAGCAAATCAGCATATTGTGACACTAGTAATGATGCTAAAAGTCCAGCTTTGCCATCACAGGAATATGAAACATTTCTATGAAAAATAAAAACAGTTATTTTTCAATGTAATAATATTTAACAATATTACTGTTTTTTACTGTATTTTGAAAAATAAATAAATGCAGCCTTGGTGAGCATAAATATTAAAAAAATATTTATATCTATATAAAACCAACCCCAATCTAACGCAAACCTTAACTACTAACTGCAAGTAACAAACAATTTATATACATGGAAGAAAAAAACATCTCTATTTTTACCCAAAACAACTCCCCATTCTCATTAAAATAAGCTTGTGGTTTCCACTTTAAAATCCAGTAACAAATAAAGTGAGTATTGTCAAACTCATAGACCATGTCATTGTGTTATCTTATTAGGGAAAATAAGTGTTGTGTTCACAGTGCTGCGTTCTGAGAGGCAAACAATTATCTCTATGAGCGTTCCTGTCAGCCAATGAGCCGCATTAGAGCGGGCAGCTCGCACAGGTGTAGCCCGAACTCTCCTGCGTCCCAAATAGCATCTCCTCTCTCCATGTCCAAGTGGCAGTGATGTGTCCTGATGGGGAATGATAGCCTTATTGAGCCACTGGATGAGCTCGAAGTCATTTGTTTTGAGAAGCCAGGGCTGACAGGCCCAGCTTTTCCCCACCAGCTCCCAAAGAAATTGACTATAAATCACCTTATCACTTTCACCCCCTGACAGTTTTTCAGACTTCCAACATTTTACTGAATATGAGGACTCGGAGTGTATGTTGACAGGCTGGGCATTTTAAGCTGCCTTCTTTGTAAGGGGGAAATAAACCCACGGCGACATAGTTCTATGGATTAAGATGCTGTTATTTTGACAGCAACTGTGAAATACTAATATAATACTTATAAATTCTAGTCAAAATGAGAGCTTCCAGGCAAACATGTTAGAAGTTTTGGGAATTTGCATTGGGAAGCTATGGAGAATAACTGTATGGACAGTCACACTAATGCTCAATAAGACTGTTTAATGTTTTTGAAAGAAGTCTCTTCTGCTAACCAAAAATACCGTCAACATTTTTTTTTTTTGTGTGTGAAATATTATTACACTTTTAAACAACAAAGTTTGCTATTTTAACATATTTCAAAAAGTAATTTATCCCTGTGATTCTTGTGAATTTTCAGCATCATTACTTCAGTCTTTAGTGTCACATGATCTTTCAGAAATCATTCTGATTTCAAATTTTTTTTATATTCTAGTGGAAACCGTGATACATTTTCTTTCAGGGTTATTTGATAAATAGAACATTCAAAAGAACAGCATTTATTTCAATAGAAAAGACTGAGAAGCAAAAAATCATATCACAATAATTTTGTACATTTTCAGAGAATTTGCCTTCAAGTTTTGTGAAGAATGTTTCACACAGTCTGAACAAGACTAATATTTTATCTTTTCCCCTAAAACGTAGCTTTCTTAAAAAAATTTAGTTTGCATGTATATAGACAATGTTAAATAGTCAATATGAATGCAGGTAGCTCATAATATACAATAGTGTTTACTAAACTAGATCCTAAGCAGCAAGGCAAGCACACAATCTATCCTCAGGGATGGGGTAGTGGTGATGGGAGTCTTTCAGACTGCAAAGCACGGTGCAATCTGCAACTCTCGTCTCTCGCCAGACTGTCTGTGTTTGCTTATAAACTAGTGGACTGGATGGATGCTGCTGTGCTATTTGCTTTGGCCACCTCCTCAAAATCTCAGCTGTCACTTTTGCTCAACACCACTATCCTCAAGTAATGGCTCCCAAATCCCATTCCAAACATGCACATGTGGACTTGGAGATAGGGGGGTGGGGTTGTGACCGAAAATAAACTCCTGAATATTCACAATAAGATTTATAAAATTATATGGATAAACTGGAAATGCTTGCACACAAACATTGGGCCCACTACCTCAAATGTCAGTCATTCTTTGTATTTTTCCTCATTGCTATTAACCTAAAACCACACTACTGTTCAAAAAAATTGAGGTTGTGATATTTTTTAGTTTTTTAAATTAATCTCTTATGCTCACCAAGGCTGCATTTATTTGTTCAAAAATACTACTACAATTTAAAACAACCGTCTTCTCTTTAAATATATCTTAAAATGTAATTTATTTCTGTGATACAAAGCTGAATTTTCATCATCATTACTCCAGTTTTCCTTCAGAAATCATTCTAATATGCTGATGTGCTGCTCAAGAAACATTTCTTATTATTATCCATGTTTAAAACAGTTGAGCTGTCACAAAATATTTTTGTGGAATGTTTTTTTCAGGATTCTTTGATGAATAGAGAGTTTAAAAGTTTGGGGAGGGTGGTCAGAGTACTGGCAACCTGTGAGAAGTGCCGGTACGTAAGAAAAAAAGAGGGTAAGCAACAAATTAAAATATACTTTGAGTATTGTTCACAAAGCTTGTCATAAAGCATTCTGGGACTGCCGTCTACATAAACATGCAACGCTGCCTTAGAATGTGAAGGCAGAACAATTAATTTTGCTATCTTTTGGAACGGTTTCCGCATCGAAAGTGCTCTTAAAATGCTATCGCCGTTGGCAGCTTATGCGACAGATCTAACGTGCCTATTCCTGCACCTTTACTTCCTACTCATATAAGTAACAGAGCGAGTCTTGACTAATATTGAGTCCTGTGTGACCTAAAAAATGAGAGACTGGGAATTTTCTCTTGTATTTATCTTCATTTGTTTCTGTATGATTTAAATCTAATTGCCTGTGCTGGTCTCAACGGATTCTCTGCTGCTTAAACACATTACACCCACATTAATAAATCATGAACTCCACTGTCACAAGGAAATAAATTATGCTAAATAATATCCTATAACTTTTCTAACTAATTAAAGTTGCGTTGATGACTTAGGGAGTGGATTCTGCGAGGCGGATCCACAAACTCCATTTGTTTGCCTCTTAAAGTTCTCTCTGTTCCAAAGGAGACCATGAAGACATCAAGGATACCGAAGTGACTTTCTTCTCCAGCTGACAATGACTGTCAAGATCCCTTGTGGGATGTGAAGCTCTGCGAATTCTCCAGTTAAAAAACGAAGAGGGCGTCTAACGGCAATGAAGACTCGCGGAGAGCCTCTCGAGAGGGTTGTGGAGGCTCTCGATTTTTCCCACAAAGCTGTAGCTGTGACAGGCTGCCAGCCCCTCTGACAACGAGTTTCAGAAAGACACATCAGGACTGCCAATCCAGTGGACCAACAGCACCGAAGCCGCAGCACATCAACTGGCCTTCTCTTTATAGACTTGTTCAGTAAACACTGAAAAAAACTGAAAAGGAACTGCTCATTATACATAGTTTTTAAGGGTAGTTGATTATGATTTCACCTTTTAAACTTTAGTTAGTGTATAATGTTGCTGTTTGAGCATAAACAACATCTGAAAAGTTACGAAACTCAAAGATCAAAGCAAAGGGAGATATTTTCTTTTACAGAAATCGCTTTTTAGGGACTACAATGAACTTCTTCATGGGTTAGTGACATAACTAACCCTAAAATTTACATAAACACCACCCCAGGGAACAAGATTTATTGATAGATTATCATGACAGAATATGCTAATCAATGACTAAAAGATACATAAATTCATCAATTAACCATTCAGATATGCCCTGTTGTATTCTACATGTTGTCACTTCTTCTTGAGTCTCTCCATCTTTGTCCCAACATAAAAGGCTAAAAGTTTTTTACATTTTCAGTGATTGTCTTTTGTTAGGTAATCACAGCTGTTAACACAGGAGCTCTTGAAGCTCCGCCCTCTGTGCCGGGAGCAGCAGCTCATTTGCATTTAAAGGGACACACAAAAACGGCACGTTTTTGCTCACCCTAAAAAAGTGACAATTGTCACATGCTATAAAATAAAATATCTGTGGGGGTATTTTGAGCAAATACTTCACATACACACTCTGTGGATATCAGAGACTTATTTTGCATCTAAAGTAAATGCCAAAAAGGCATTATAGGATCCCTTTAAAGGGACCGTCCTTCCCAAAAGGCATTTTGACCAGCTGAGACCTCTTGAAAAGCTTATGAAATGTGTAAAGGAGTCAAAAAAAGGGACAGGAATCACTCTGTCAAACACACAAATGTAGATTTGCTGCAAAGAGATGCGGTTCTGGTGCCTGTACTGAACTGTGATGAGCAACATCGCAACAATGACGAGAAAAACAGGTATGCTTGAGCATTCTGTCCTTCTTAGCATCATCTCCTGTGTTTGGTTCGTTTACATGTCTTTGGTCCATGTTGCATTCATATTTCATTCGAACTGCACTAGAGTTTGTTTGGTGTGCACCAGGATTTGGATGGCAGCGTTCATACTTATTCAAATTAACATAACAGCACTAACAGAGCAATTGCACCAATCGAACCAAACAGGCCAAGTGTGAATACACTTTTTTTTTAAATAAAGTTAAAATGAAAACTGAATATATAAAAATAAAAGATACATAAATTACATAATACTCAAATTATACTAAATATACTACATTCTAACAGATTTGGAATGGCATGAGTGTCATGATGACAATTACAATTGTTTGGGTAAACTAACCCTTTAAATGAAGCAAAAAGTTAAATATTCATGAAACAAAAAGGTGAGGGAAATTTCAGCATTCGCTTAGCAACATCTCTATTGGAATCTATTGTGATTGGAGTCTCCGAGAGGAGCAATCTATGTGAGTTGCTGTGACACATTTCAAATCATTCACTTTCAGTAGAGGTTCCATCTATTTTCTATTCTATTCTCACAACAGACACTGGCCTTGTGATATGGTCACTGGATTTAATGAACAATATCCCATGAATTATTCCACTAGACTACATTTTATTTAGATAAATCCTCAACCGCATCTCTCTACCGGCCTATTTTATTTTATTTTATTTTATTTTATGACCCTTTCCTCATTTCTAATCCCAACATCACTAACTGTGGGATTTTTTTTAACTAAGACTCAAATAGAATGCAAGGTACAACTGAAGAATATCCAGATACCATGCAGATACAAGATATGTCAATGCAAGGTGATGGTCTCATGGCCTCCTCATCAAAAAGGAAAAAAAGTGGCAAAAAAAAAAAGAAATAGACTGAGTCGTACAACAAGCAATCTACCCAAAAATAATCCTCTTTGCTATCCTGATCTTGTAAGCCATGACTTCACTAATATAAAAACCTTGATGTGTGACACATTGGAACCTGATGGCATGAGAGGCTATAACAGAGAAATGATAGCTGAAGCCGGCGATCCGTCTGACATCTTTGACACCCTAGCTTGCAAAGCAGATCTAAAGTGAAATGTTCATTCTGTCATCTGAGATGCTTGATAAGATTGCACGTTAATGACATATCAACCAGAAGACCAGATTGACTGCCAGACATTTCTAGGTGATTTAGAGATTAAAGGATCAATCTCCATTACAGATCTGTGCCCGAGGAAAGGAGTGCAGACATTTGCGTTTTTTTATCATCAGCAATACACTACATCACTTCTGTCCACCTTATACCCGAAAACACTTTTTGTGAAAACAATCTTTTGACCAATGATGTCATACAAATACGCAAAAGCATAGCATAGCACACATATCCTCTGCAGACTAAAGCCAGATGCACACTGTACGATGTTAGCCATTATTTGGCCGTCTGAGACAAATTTAGCAAATCCTGAAAGATTCCTCTTATCCTAGGCTAAAATTTGCAGACTTTGATCACTAGTTTGACATGTTCGCAGATGGTAAATAAATTAAAATAAATTTTACCTCAGATGAAATTCTGGCAGTGTCAGAAGATTTGACGCACAGTTCTACGACAACCGTCAAATCAATTACCATGAGCGCAGAAACTAATGACGCAATTAGTGCGACAACAACAAACCACTGCTTTCTCTAACCACATCATCTTTGTTTTTTTATCGACATTAACACTAGAGATTGTTTTTCTTTGCTAGCCACCATTTCAATCGTGCATGTAATGCAGCTCATAATCACCGATCGTGTCACGGATTAATAATGTAAAACTCGTCATGCGTCGTCGTACGTGTCACGCGTGTACAGTCTGACATTAATGACAACTGAGATCCTACAGTGTGAATGGCTTACAACGGGGGCCACGAATACAGTCTGACAAGCGAAGCGATGGGTTTTTGTAAGAAAAATATCCATATTTAAAACTTTATAAACTACAATCACTGGCTTCCGGCAATGTCCATACGCACGTTCACGACAGAGTCGAGTTCCGGTAGAAAGGTTACCACTAAATATTGGTAATGTTTCTAACAAAAACCCATCGATTCGCTTCAGAAGGCATTTATTGACTTACTGGGGTCGTATGGATTACTTTTAAGATCGATGGATGTGCTTTTTGGAGCTTCAAAAACTCTATTCAACGCTATTAAAAAGCTGGGAAGAGCTTGGATATTATTTATTATAACTCGACTGAAAGAAGAAAGTCATATAGACCTAGGATGGCTATTGTGATCATTAAACATTCAACAGCATTTAAATCAAAACTGCCTAATGTTACCGAATGAAATGTCGAACCCATAAAGAGATCAAGGACTGCGCAAGCTTTGTCGATGGACTCGATTTACTCAATCTACATACAAGTGTTGATAAAAAAATAATAAAAAAAAACCTTTCACCTTGTTCTTTCTTTTGATGTATTTAATGTTCAGATATATTAACAAAATATTCTGGGGGGCATTCAAGTTTTGTGAAAATTATAAAAAATGCTGGCACTGACTCGCAACTTAAAAACAACAACAACAACAAGAACTGGAAAGCAAAGAGTTAAAATATAAAAACTAGAAAAATGATACACTAGGAACAAGGACAATAGGAAAAAAGAAAGAAATATACTATAAAAAATCTAGATGAAGTAGTTAATCTCACTAGACAAACTGACCCCAAAACTCAGTCCAAGCCCTGTAGCCAGCTCTAAAAAAGGATTTTAATGTAGACCCAGCTTCGACTCTGAAATACTGATAAAATAACCAATACATGCCTTTCCTAACCTAACACTAATGCAGGTTGATGATCTGCAACATATTACTTAAAAAAGCCACTTTTAAATTCATGAACAACACTTAGTAAAATGCTTACAGAGCTTAAACATAAACAGAAAACACTGATACCCAAGCTGAGGGATTATACATTGCAAACGAAGTACAAAATCAGATGTTACCTTTGAAAGGTCACCCACTTCCAAATAGAAACAGATGATGAAGACATTCCAGGCGACCCACAGCACCAACCAAACCGCATACTGTAAAAGAGACAAGAACATGTGTTTAAAAGATCCATTTCAACCTCAGACCCCCAATAACCACCTAACCAAATAAACATTTGCATATGTGTGATTAATTGGCATAAGTGGGATATTTTCTCTGTAATTAATTCTTCGATGTGTGTTCCTTAAAACATTCTGCCTCCACAAATCTAGAATCTGCCAAAGAAGCGATACAGGCAGGCGATGCATTTCACAGTGGAAGCAAGAGCCCTGTGTGGGAGTTTGTGAAGGTGGCTCGCTCCCCGGTTCATGAGTTAACGCTTATCGAAATAGCGGGATGTGATTATGAAATGATGAAACATATTCCCCAGCAAAATTGTAGCCGTCGCAGGGGGGTGTCTCTGAAAATTAAGTAAATTTTCGTTAAATAAACACAGGTCTCATCCCGTTTCGCATCATTAGGGAGTGCAGCAAACAGCTATTATGTTAAAACGAATTTGCTCAAAAGATGAGAGTAGTGCGTGGCGCTGAATTTGCTCATGAGCATTGGCAGCTCATAGCATGTTTTACTGATTAAAATGTGAGAGGTACGCCGCGTGAGAACTCAGAGGTCTGTTAAGCAGGCAGTGATCTTTAGATAAAATAACACTTATCTGATCCAATTCAAAGTGAGACAGGTGAGTACAAATGAAATACTAAGCGAGGGGAAATGCAAAATCAATCTGAATTACCTGATGGGACTTGAGCGGAAAAACTCGGCCTTTAACGCTTGAAAATGAGCAGTTAGCGACATGCATTTCGAGTAGCTCCCCAAAAGTGGCTCTAATAGATAAATCAATATGGACTTAGCTTTGATAAAAATGAGCATGTGCAAAGACACTTCAACCTCCCGTTACAAATGTACTACCTCTCTGCTAGGATTGTGCACCATTCAGAATTGAACTAAGAATGCCACATTTTTAATTCAATGCCTGGATTTAAACTGACCTACATCATGCAGAATTTGTCGATGCTACCCAGCAATAAAATAAAAAAAGCTTTGATAATGAAAAGCTAAATGATTTAAAAACGAACAATACTGAGAAAACTAGTTGTAACAATGCTACTGCTCAATACATCTTAAGTGCAAACAATCCTGGGCAGCTCTTTATTAAGTCTTACACAAGATTTGCTGAATCCAGTCATCATGATTTTCAAGTTAAGCATTATTGCCGCATTTATTAAAGCTGACCTTGTACAAGAGCGTGGACTAGCTCACTCAGGGTCAACCCTTGCAATGTAGCTGTTCTTTATTTACAGCAATGTAGCTTTACAGATTTGCAGTTATATATGCAAAGAATCGTGAGTGCCTCAGGCTAGGGGGCAAAGATCAACACATCATGATTTTCTTCCAACTAGAATGTGGTTGATGTATCTCCTGTCTTCCATGCTCTGCAGTATAAGGAGGAGCCTCCTCCGCATGTTAGAGCAGGAGGGGGTCTAGACGTAGCGATTGACTTCAATTAAGTCTCATAATCCTGCTTGATATCTGTAACACGTGTTAGAGTTGATCCGGAGGGAGGAGGTTATGAACGCGATCTTGACGAGCGCTGTTTCAGCCTAACCTTTCCCCACGAACAGAGCGCACCAGACCGTTGAGAGTCGGAGACGGGAGGAATTTTGCCATCTTGAAATCTGACGTGTTGTCAGGACATTAGATACAGAAGATGTGGGCATGTAGTGGAACCTCATTTGGCCATTTGCCAGCCACTGGAACGTGCCAAGTTGAATTAGAATAAAAATTTATCTGGCCTGACAGCATCCCCAAAACAGATATAAGCAAGAGTAATGTTCGAATGTGAGCAATTTATCTCTGTAGGAGACTCTCTCTCCATCTCTCTGGCCAGCCACTACTCCTTGACTGAAAAATCGAGCATTGTTTATTCCAAAGGGAGACACATAACACTAAAAAAGGCAATCTGTTTCATCTCAACTGGGTGACATGGTCCGAGTCACATTTGAGTCAATGACCCGGTCCGTCAGTACATTGATATCTCTCTGTTACGCTGGCCAGGGTGTTAAATGTCCATTGTACCCAACTGTAGAGAAAAGCTGTCATAACATGCGGTTTAATCTCATCTGTGCTGAACAACTGTTTCTACCACAATACCATATTTTAGGTATAACTTGCTTGATGGACTGGATACAAATATAAATCATGCGTGAAACTGTCTAACACCATGTCTACACTGGATGCGAGCGGCCAACAGAATCTATTATAATCAGCGATTCTGTCTACACTGGATGCAGCGTGATGCAATTGCAATGAGTCATTGACTGTAAATTGATGATCCTTTCCATTTCTGATGCGCCACAACAATCTTCGCTCCCAGTGTAGACACGGTGTAAGGGGGTGTTTCACATGATTCATTTGATTCAGAACCAGATGCATTTTCTCCCTTAATTGGTTTGGGCATACCTTAGCACAGCTATCACTCAAATCTGCACCAAAAAATGGGACCAAAACTACCTTAAGGAATACAAAATAAGATAAAGAAAGCTACAATAAATCCATTGAGCTTTGGTTATGAAAACATTTTGACCAATGAAGGGACAATTTGCTCACATCCCAGTTGAAAAACAAACAAACAAAAAACAGCCTAAATCCAGCTAAAGCCAGTTTGCTGGTCGTAGTTGGTCTCCCAGGCTGGTCTTTTGCCTTGTTTTATACAGGTTTTGAGCACTTTTCAGCTGGTCATCCCCACCATTTTTTGCCAGGGTCGATATTGTCTCTATCACTTTTTGAAACATCTTGTGGTACTAATGTACCTAATACAAGAGAAACATCTCCAGTTGCTCATTAATTTGTTTGTTTGTGTTAAATAAAGGGCGATCTGGAATGTGTTGTTTCTGGATGTGTTGTTTCTGGCCGCTGTTATCAGTGGCAGAAGGCAACAGTGTTCTCTTGGTGCTCAGATCAGCACTTCTATCTATCACTTAAATAGATAAATCTTGCCCTTGATGTTAAAGATATGATGTGGAGCTGGATTTTGGACCAATGAGATTTCACTGTGGGTCAGTCTAGCCAATAAAACAAGACTGAAACCAAACGACTGTCAAATCTTGGATCACGGATGCAAAATGTTAGGACAAAAACTTATCATGGAGCAGATTTGCCTGGCTAGGACTCAAAGTGGGACAGTTTTATTTATTTTTACACCAAAATGACAGAATAACCTGCAGGGGTGAAAAAGAACGTCACCAACGGAATATGAAAAAATATGTAAACTCACCATGGTCACATATCGCGGTCTGAACTGTACTGTTCCAAAGAGTCCTAGAATCACTGTGATGATGTGGACAAAGTTTGTGAGGATTGGAGCCCACTGGTATCCAAGGAAATCAAATATCTGTCGCTCCAAGATGCTGATCTGGAAACGAGAAACAGAGGAAAAACACACTGCTTTTACTAAGCAAAAACAAAAACAATATATTGACATACAAGCATTTATTAGCATAAAGGCGTAAACAGATTTCCAGCTTCGGGGGTCGCTTTATGATGAAACTGTGATGCCAGCTGGAAGGCAGGGTGAGATGATGGACCGCCAGGCCACATGTGAAAGCACACAGCCTACAGGAAGCCAGAGGAATACCCCTGTCACACAGGCGATTAATTAGGACCGAGACGTGCTGCTCTCCGGAGTCAAACCCCCACCCTTCCACAAAAACCAGAGTTGACTTGGAAATTAAAGCTGGCAAGTCCACCCTCGCAGCTCTGGGTGCTCCAATCTCAGCCACTGATTGGACATGACACTGATGTCAATACCACAAGCTATGGCACTTCCAAAAGCAGACCAGTACAGGGTCACGGTTTTATCCCCAAAGGACCTACAAGCAGCCAGCCTCATAAAGCTAATGCTAATAGAACCCGTGACTCCAGCTGCATTCACCAACAGGCACGAGAAGCCTTTAACAACCTCAGATGCTCAAGGTCTTTTCTGGAAAGGAAACCTAGCAAAAATCTCGCCATTGAATCATCTGCTTTGCCGCATGATGTAACAGAGGATAGTAAAGAGCAAAGCGTCAAGATGAAGGTTGAAAATGCAGCTGCTGAAAACACGAATGTCATTGTGACCTCAATAGATTCATTTAACAAACCGTTTCTCAAGTGAACATCAATAGAGGCCTCAGAGGATTCAATAGCAGCATGAATATCAAATTACTTAAGTTGCACAGAGATGCTATATATGAGTGTTTCCTACTGGATGATGTTTTTACAGACGGGGAGACCCTGTTCAACCCTGTAATCCATCCAGCGGATCAAATATATCAGGTTTTGTGAGATTTTTTTTTAAAGATTCACTTCATTATTATAATAATATTCTGGAATTACAAAATGAATCATGGTTAATTTAAAGGGGTCTTTTGACATATAAGGGGCAGTTCACACAGAATGCGTTTTTCATGACCTCTTAAATATAACAACATTCCTAGTTTCTACTACTAAAAAAAAAAGTAAAAAAAAAATCTTAGTCAAAAGGGAACCATTGTCTTAAACTACGTTGTCATATGAGCAGTAATATTACCCATTTGAGTTTCACAAACCTTTCACAAAACAGTTCTTGCTTTGACAGATAAAAACAAAAGTCCTGTGGTTCAGTAAGCGAATCAAAAGTTAATTCAGTAACCACTCTAGCAGATTTAGTGATTCATTCAGTGAAGGATTTGTAGGACTCACAACTTTTTAAAATATCATTTGCAATGGCGCTGTAGATTGCATGACAGTGAAGGAAACACTGTTTTTTGTAATTGAGAGGTAGTTCATGCTATAAATCTATCAACAGTAGACAAAGCTCGGGAGTCTATTAATCTGTGCATCTTGTCCATGCAGTTCTGCCCAGTGAGGACCAGTTTGTGACCCCCCTCCACCCCCTGGTCCCCCCGTGGGACGTGTCTTCTGTTGTATGGGCGTTTCCTTTGGGCTTCTGCTAGCATACATCTGGTGAGTCTTCGATCATAATGAAAGGTATTATCCTGACAAAACCAAGCAACACCAGCGCATTTCACACAAGTTTTTTTTTATTAAGTATCGTCACAGCTCTTGGGTGCAGATGAGATTAGTTTTGTGTCAGAAAAAAAGTAGTTCCCTTTTCAAATTCCACCCACTTTTTTTTTATTATTATTTTTTTTTAACCACAATTCTGTTTTGCCTTCCCATTCAGCCTTCAGTGGCATGGTGTGTTTTTATGAATCATGGCATGTGATTTCCCCCTGCACTAGCTCTTGTTTATTTTCACTGTCCTCCATATTTCCTCTATGAAACAGATGGATGAAAAGACAAATGTATTACCATCTGTTTTCTTAAAGGAATAGTTCATAAAAAGAAAATTCTGTCATTATTCACTCACCGTTATTTTGTTCCAAACATATAGACTTTCTGAAAAACAAAAGACTGTTTATGAATAATTATTCTGGTTGCTCTATTTGAATGAAATTACAATGGGAACTCAGGTTTTCAATCTTCTAAAAAGGACAACAAATCACTGCTTCAAAACAACTTGTACACTATATTTCAAGTCTTCTGAAGTCACACAATATAATTGTGATGAACAGACCAGAAATTAAGATGTACTGTAACTCGGTTAAAATGTTGACATTTGATCTAGCTCTCATTTGAACGTTCATAAGAGTTTATGAGAGAAGTAGCAATTTGTGAATAAATGAGAGTCAACTCTTCCCAATAAATAGACAGATTTTGATAGCAAACCCGGTCTGAATGATTCGTTCATGAATTGGACTGAACACATTCTCAAGTTCAACTCGATAACTCCATCGAGTCAGAGGGAATAACAGTTCGCTAGAGGGAAAGATTTTTAGTAAATAACTGGTTACTGAAATCTTACAAAGAAAATTGCAGACAAAGGGATGAGGCCGAATTGACTTGCATTAGTTGTTGAAACTTGCAATTATGGTAAGGGGCATGACATTTCCAAAACATATTTCAAGCAGTTGACCAATCACAACACACTGGTCTAGTCACCCAATCAGAGCACATTGCACTTTTCGGAAGGAGGGGCTTCACAGAGACAAGAACTAAACAGAGCGTAACTGACAGTGTGGGAAGAGAGGTGCTGCAACAATGTAAAATATGTAAACAATAATGTAAACAGTTTTTTTAAGCATGAAACCCATTTCTAGTAGACCCTAAAAACGAACCAAGACTTTGTAAAAGGGCAGAATGCCTTTTTAAGTCTCATGGTCTATTTTTGATACCTTGAATCGTGCTTTTGCTGCTTTTTGATGCATGAAAGCATCAGTTTCCATTATAGCATGAAAAAAGCGACCAGTACAATTCTTCAAACATTCTGCTTTTGTGTTCCTGGGAAGAACTAAAGTACAAGTTTGAAAAAACTTCAGGATGAATACATAATGACATACGATACAATAATTTCGGCTGGAGTACTTGTTTAATAGGTTGTTTTCCATTTTCCACCCAAAAAACATGAGCCAGAGCGCATGATAGCACCACGTTCGATCCATAATACCTTCATTATCAAAAGCTCTTCCAATGAGCCATGCATCACAGCAATTCTCAGAAGCACTGTTCACCCATAGTTGTGCAGCAACTAAGGCACACAGCAAAAAAGAAAAACGATTGATTGACCCGACTCAGTGGTTCCATTGCTTTAGCGAAGTCTTAAAACTACAACCACCCCTGAAATCAACTAATAAACCACAATGCCATGGTGTTGAAGGGAGACCATATGTCAGCACAAAATACAATCTGCCCTGCAGATAGGTTGCAATATGCAAATATGGCTAATTATGTTATATTCTGTTGTTTGGTGAAAGATGGTGTGTTGACAATGTCTTCAAAACACGTCTTAATGGCACTCTCATTCACAGTTCTCTTCTGTCAGGCTTTTGTAGACACCAGCGCTTATTGACATAATTCCCAAAAGAGTCCTGGCATTAATATGCATTTCCAATGGGGGGAAAACCTAAAGGGATTGTATGGGGAGGTTGCTCTTGTCTTGTGTGGGCCGGGATCACCATTAATGTGATCCCTGGGCCCCCTTTCATATAAACAGTGATGTAAACAGCATTGTAGGGCAGCTGTGCTCTGAATGAGATTCATCAATTCATTTTTATACATGAGAAATTAGATCCATCAATATGAGAAGAAAATCCATTAATGTTCAGAATATAGGTCTTACAAGATGAAGTGCAAAATCACTGACTAAACACTAACAAAAAAGAGAGCAAACATTCAGTACTTCAATATGCACAAGTACGCATCTATAAAAAATCATAACACTCATACTAAGGCTCTAAAATCACATTCAAAGCCACTGAAACCCAGATATACAAAACCAATAAAAAGTCTGAGGTCTGTAAAAGTTTTTGAAAGAAGTCTCTTATGCTCACTACATTTATTTGATTCAAATTAAAGAAAATATTGTGAAATATAATTACAATTTAAAATAACTGTTTTCTATTTTAGTATAGTTTAAAATATAATTTATGTCAATGATGACAAAGCTGCATTTTCAGCAGCAAGTACAGTGTCACATGATCCTTCAGAGGAAACATATCTCAAGAAACATATCTTATAATTACCAATATTGAAATCAATAATGCCGCTTAATATTCTTGTGAAAACCATACTTTGTCCAAGATTTGACTAGATTTTTTTTGTAACAATGTTAAAGTCTTTACTGTCACTTTTAATCAATTAAATCTGTATCCTTGCTGAATACAAAATATTAATTTCTTTCAATAGAAAAAATCTTCCTGACCACAAACTTTTGAACAACTCATTTGGGAGACACACCAGTATGTCGGAATTGAACCCACGACCTTCCTGGCACCATACTCTATCAGTTAGAGATATGAGAAAACTGCTTCAAGCAATTAAAGTGGTAAACAACTTACAGTTAGCATAATGAACGATATTACTTGGTGTAAGAATTGTTTACTACAATTATAAATATGAATAAATGCAATTATTTATTGAACATACTGCAATTGCTGTAATTTTAGAGAAAAAATAAGCCACTTAAGACCATTAGCTACGTTTTACCACGGTCGAGGGGATTTTTGTCTTGTTTTTTTTTGGTAACAACACTCCTTAACCATGGTAAATTGACAACAAGGAGTGAGAGTGTCAAGCTAAAAGCATCACTAAACCAATTCAGTAATGAATATCGAATGCAAAGGTCAGCGTAACCAATTCCTGTAATGATATTTTCCCTTCCTTATGCGCACATAATGTTTTCTCATGATTATTACTTGGCAGCAGAAGCATCCCATTAGCGATTAGCCTGCTATAGCGCACGCTTTCAGTCTGTGATTGAGATTAAAGTTCATTCTCCCTGTGACAAAGCCGAATCTCATTCTCCCAACCTTGTGCTTTCGCTTTCCTCTCTCCCACTCAGTTTCTCTCTGCCTTTCGTCCCATTTATATATTTCTTTCGGTGCGAAGGGAGACGAGCAGCCTTTAATCAGAAAGACAAAAGCTAATCAATCAGTATGGGCAGGTTGAATAGAGAGCTTCACACGCATTCAAAAGAGGCTGGCCGAGTTATAGCGTTTCCCAGCATTAGCGCCACAGAGCATTAACTACAGATTGAGGATGGGCTAATGAAGAAAGCTCCCATGAAGCACGGCAGAGGGAAGACGCATCTTGGCCTGCCTCCATTGTCCGTCAGTAATCCAATTTCATCTGCTGCTGCCGCCAGTGATTTTAATGTTGCTCTGCAGAGATGAGACTGCAAAAACAACAGCAGAATTGAATGGTTAACTAATCTATGACACATTCACTTGGAGTCAGGCGGGGGGGTTTGAGGTATGGAAACATTCAAAGATTGAGTTATTGCAAATTTTATTTACACTTATTAAGTGTGAGGTCACCAAGTACAAACCGTCAGTTGGTGTGCTGCGTACTAGAAATCCTATGCAACGTCAGAGGAACCAGCCAGACATTACAATGGGCGAGATTGTAACATGAACACAAAATTCAAGAGGTCTTCGCTTCAGGCAGTAAAGACAATGACAAATGTTTTTCCAAAAGGACTGTCTCATTTACTTAGAAACAGTGTATTTTGATAAAGTGCAACTCAACACCGCACACAAACCTTATCTGAATGGACTTTATCTAACTACAGAAAAAGACAGACTATGATTGCAAATGAATATTGTTTGTTAGATTTTCTAAAAGGTCTATTTATTTCGATTGTCACAAAGAAGATTCTCAGGGCCAACTAGAAGCTATCAAAGAGCATTTGAAACCACCTACAAACTTATCTTTGTACAGTTATATGAAGAAATCTAAACTACACAATGACAATTAGACACATTCAAGGACCCCTGCTGTTCTCTCTGTTTTATGTACAATGGACATGTTAATGCAAAAATTCAAGTGGGCGTTTCAATTAAATATTTGTAAGATGTTATGCATAACAAAGCTGATAAATGAACAAAGAAATCATCACTAACCAGTAAAAAGGTTTTACAATACATGATTTACATATTATTTTTCAATGATGGCATTAAAAAACAGAATTTATTCTGAAGAAATAGGCTTCGTTTGACAATAACTGCATTAGAAGGGAAATCTGAAGGAAGGAAGGAAGGAAGGAAGGAAGGAAGACCATTATTTTTCATTTGAAAAAAAAAAAAGTTACACTGTAATTTATTCCTGTGATGGCAAAGCTGAATTTTCATCATCATTAGTCCAGTCTTCAGAGTCAAATGGTACTTCAGAATTCATTCTAATATGCTGATTAGATCCCTTTTTAAGGTTTTAAGTTTTACTGACCCTAAATGTTTAAAGGATAGTATACACATGGGACCAGACATCAGTTCAATCATAGATTAAATGCAGCAATTTACATTTAGAAAGGAAGAAAAAACATTCATTCATTGTGGTCCAAAAAAAGAAAGAAAGTCATACGGCATTAGAACAACACCAGGGTGAGTAAATGATTACTTAATTTTCATAATAGGGTGAACTATCCCTTTAATTAAAAGGGGGAAATCTATGAAAGTGCAAAGGAAGGAAAAAGACTCATGAAGGAATATCAGCTGTAAGCATTTCAAATGCAGAATGAAAGAGGCTATGGTAGTTAAGAGCTGCGTTCCTCCACTACTGACTACAGTGACAGGAGGCCATCAGTTTAAGGTGATGTACATCATTATGCACTTCCTTTGTTCCTCTTTAGCTGAGAGCACGGCTTGCGGAGGTGCACAAGAAAGACAAGGCAAGACGAATCCAACAGTTCAATGGTTCCAGATAAAAGTATGCAAGTATGATGATTTAATGATGACATCTGGTATAGTTTCAGATACTGCTGTTGTTGAGAAATATAGTGGCATATCCATCATATTCAATGAAAAGGTTTGCACAGGTCTCATTAAGAAATTATTCTATCTATCTATCTATTGCATCTTAACATACTTTAATTTATATATGTACATGTCCATGTCCATGTATGTGTGTGTGTGTGTGTGTGTGTGTGAGGCCCGACTGAAACTTTTTTTTTTGTTTTGCATTCCTTTTGAAGGCTTGGAAGAATATTTAAAGCAACACTAAAAAACTTTTCCTTTTCGGTCGCCCTGCTGGTTGGAAGCAGAGTTGTCCATTGCCGCTGTCATAAATAATTTAACCTACCGCAGCCTACTGTCGCACGCTCGCTGTTTATCCAGCACTGGCTTTTGGAATGAACGATGTCCAACGACAAGGTTGCATGTATTGTTGCATGATTTCATGAAAGTATGATGTATTGCGACATCAGAAACGAAGAAAAACTAAATAATGACGTAAAGTAAATCAAATTTGTAGTTTTCTTATGTCTCATTCGAACTACAGAAACGCGACCCGGTCTGGCAAACTTGCATAGTGTGGTTATAGCAGATATAGGCAAAGCGAATCCAGAAGTGCTTTTCACCCTGTTACTTGATGAACCACTGATACGATTTTGGAAACATTATTTGAAGGTAAAAAAAAAAAAGTTCTTTAGTGTTGCTTTAAATATGATGTACAGCAAAATATGATATAAATCTCACAAATATCCATTATCATACTAAGCAAACACATTCATGACTTGAATTTTCATAGTTCATCTCAGGATAAATAAACAAACAACTTCAATTCCAGAGCTTAATTTTATCCTAGAAGACTTCCAGGAAATGGTGCAAAAAGAAGCACATTAAGTCCATGGCTTGCGCAGAGAACCAGTAAACCAGTGTAATGAATGGCAACATTTACACGCATCCAGCAAGTGGTTACTGAAAATGCACAAGGTTATTTACATAATGAGCTGTCTGAACATGTTCATTACCACACCGAAGACTTGCTATTCGCACAAATCAAGGCATTCCACGCTAAATAACGCGTGTTGGACATTTGAAGAGTAACTCTGTTGTTTGTAATAGACATTGAGGATGACTTCCAGTGTCAGCATGTAACAGATACAATGATGTGTAGTGGAGGGATTCCGTAGAAGCTGTCAGAATGTGTAGCTAAGCTTGAAAAATGGCATTCATTATCTACTTCGCACAATGGACCGATTCATATTCTTGGCCTCCTGATCTTTGGCCAGAATCCTCAAAGGTCTAAATGGCAGCAAAAGAAAAGCTCTCTGCTAAAGTAATTGTGCTTTACACCCACAGAGCAAAGAAAAAGAGCCCATGGAGGAAACTGCAGACATTAATATACTTAATTTCACATACTGAAGATTTTGCTGCCAGACAAACAACAAAAAAATGTCAGAGAGCTAGATTTATGTTCCTCAAAAAATAAAGTCAAAAACCACCTCAAAAGCAATATCTCAATATGCGTCCTTGTCTGTAATTTTGTTCTTATGGACTTGTGAAATGTCCCCATTCCATTCCTGCCTAAATACTGTTCCAATTCAAAGTTAATCAAGGCAAGTACAGTTCAAGTGTGCTCTTGCTCCACTCCTTTTATGATTTGCACAAACTTGAGACGGCCAGGAATCCCAGAATGCATCTCGCACCAACCAGTGAGCATCAATACTTTTATTGTCACAAAATGCAGTTTTAAGAGTTTTTCAAAAACGAATGTAGTTGTTTAAAGCTCATATCTGTGGTTTATTTATAAAATTTGTGACTATTTGAAAATTTCCGACGTTTTCGGAGTCGTGATAACCAGGCGATCAACCATCTCCACAATCAGTGCTCATGTACCCAGCCCAGGTTTAAGTGGATTAAACATGGAAAATTGAGTTAAGATATTTTAATTAAAAATTACTAGCTCACAAAAAAAGAAACATGTGCATTAATGAGCCGTTCACAATAAGATCAATAAGATACATTTATAAAACAGATTTTTAATCTCAATCAATCTCAACAGAATGTGAATCGGGAAGCAATTTGCCATGAATTGCTTTTCACACCCATATTTGAGAGCCTCATTAATACAGACCAGTGAAGAAGAGCCTCTTGTTTGCCACCCTGAGGTTTTTAAGGAACCAAGTGGCAAATGTTAATTTCCTTAGTATGGATGGCTCTAGGGGTGGGAGGAGGAGAGCAACTGAATAAAATTCATCAAGATACAGCAATGTTAATGATGATAATCTATTTTAATATTCGTTTGCATTTAAATGAGGCTGGCGAAAGAGCCGTTGCCCGAGGGCCAGAAAGATGATCGAGACTGATACGGGAATAGACCACGCAGTGAACTCAAATGTCAACTGAGCGGGATGGAAACTGCCAGCATGTGGAGAGAGCACACTGTGAGAGCTGCCACAATGGCTTTACTAATACATATGTAAAATATGAACTAGTCAGGGTACAGTAGGAACTCTAGAGATGCATGGAAATTCAATCCAAATGTCATATATCCTTCAGGTTCTTCCGTACAACCACTGAGGCAATATTAAAAATAGATCCCTGACATAAAACCTACTGTAGGTGAAGCTACATAAATGACACAAATACATAAACGATTCAGTCATCACCGAGACAGTGACCTCCATAGCTACAGGGTAAAAAAGTAACCATAAACTTATTTCAGTGAAGAAGCCCTCTAATTGGCTGACCTTAAACTGTCATCAGGCTTCATAATTGCTTGACGCTTTTTTTATTTTCGCTTCTCACTGGGTGTGTTTGGGGAAAGTGCCACTGCTCATTTAAGCGATTTTGTCAGAGAAGTGCTGGTAAATAGCAGCATTACCAAATTTCGGTGACTGACAGTTTCTTAAAAGCCCAAAAGCTCTGCTGCAACAAAGAGCTGGAATCCGCTCATGGAAGTTAATGGGAAATAACAGGTCAGAGAAACTTGTTTTCAGGGCTTTAGAGACCATGAAGTCATGGCGTAACAAACACCAGGGCCTGTTGAGCTTCACACTTTCATCTGCTTTTGGAAAAGTACAAAGATGTTTCATAATGGCAGAGTCAAACGTCCATCAATAAAGTTATCTCGAGAAATTATATGCTCCCTGAACTCCCTGAACTACCTCAAACCCCACTCCGATATGTTGTTATCTAATACAATAATATTCATACATTTCTAAGTGTGGCTTAAGTGTGTAAATACATTTTGGGGCCACTGTATTAGTGCTCAATTTCTATGTATGCAGTCAAATAAATATTTGCCAATCTCTTAAAATAAACTATTGATTTTGAAAACGCCCGGCCAAGCGCTTTTGCCTTCATCTGAGGCATTATATTCCAAGGCCAATAAAATAATTTCCACTGTGCTTGTTAAATAAAGCTGAGTTTTTTTTAAGAATTATGTGCAAATATGCATTTGCTGATTAATAGGCTGCGGAATAGGTGGGGAGATAAAATATTTAGCTAATAATAACACACACAACAGCAGCCCTGGCTGACTCATCCACCACATACATTACAGGGTTTATATCACTGAATAAATAAATAAAGGTATACTGAAAAAAAAAAAACTTTACACTCAATCTCAGGAACTGAACACTAATGCTCCCACAGTGTGACATCATATACACACACAAACTTTGTTTTTTAATTCGTAAAACAGATTAAATACAACGAAAAAACATACATTTCCTAAGCAACTAAGAGCAGGTCCAATATACTTATATAATTAAACATATGGGTAGTTAACTTAATATACTACTGGCAAGTTGATATGCCATATAAGGAGACATGGAATGTTTTTCCTTTTTCAAATGAAATTTACACAATGCAGGACCATTAAAATGAACAATGAACAGCCAATGGTAGGTGGACATGACTCTGAGGCTGAGACTAGCCATTCCCAAGCAGCAATGTAACTAACTGATATCACAGGCAATGACTAAAGCTGCATAAACCAGTTCTGATCTACGATACAACAACAATGTTTGTGTTTCTTCTGGATTCACCCATAAAGCATCGTTTGGGTCAAGAAGTTGAGTGCAGTGGGGCGAAAGATGTGAATATTCATTATCATTCATACTTATGTAAATCTCCTGTGAAAGTCAGGCATGTTCAACAGCCAGGGTATTACTAAGGTCACGTTGCCACAAGCCCACATGCTCTCTGATGACAGGCACCCTCTGGGGAAGAACATGTGCTGATGGAGATGGCCTATTCCATTCAGCAGAGATGGGGGGGGGGTACCATCTTCTCACACTGTCACCCATAAAGCATCCCTTACACAACCATCATTCTTTATATAGTATTGTAAACAGTTTCTTCTAGACTGCATGGAGATGAAATGGAGAGCAAATGGGACTCATATTTCTCCAGAGAAAAATGTGTCTCTTCCCCTTCAGAGTGATCTCCAAACTGTGCTCAGATTTGAGTCACTATGTCAATATGAACTCAAACATTTCTCATCAAATACCAAATTATCTGATACACAGAGTATGACAACGCTAGTCTCATTTGTGTCTTTTTTAAGGCAGCCACAGCAGATATGGCATATGGCATAAGATAGGATTTGTATTTGTTTAATGCTATCTTATCCCTTAAGGAATAAATTCAGCCTAACTTCAGTAGGGGAATATGAATGATGAGTCCCCCTGTTCTTACAGATTCTCACATAAATGAATGGCAGCCTGAGTGAAAGGTCTTGGTTATGCATCATCTCTTTGTTGTGGCATCTGGGTGTCAATTAAGTAGAGCGTCCCTACTGTTAGGGAAGCATTTCAGAAAGAAGAGGCCGCTACTGTGCGCTACTGTGGTGCTTTGATCCTGAGAATTAGACTCACAACAGGCCACGAACAAAGCACAGGTTAGGAATCAGTTCTAGACAATCCAATTCCAAACTACACCACCCCTAAAAAAAGATCTGTAGTTCTGAAGAGGGATCTGGTAACCCTTTCTGCAGTTATTTGAAGACCCCAAAAAACTTCCCCTCCACTGCCTAACATTTACATCACAGTCATGACCTGTGATTTGGTATGTTTCAACATAGAGAGCATTTAATTGCATACATATTTGGATATGCAAAGAGATATGCTCCTCAATGTTGTTTTTTTTCCTGACAAGAAAGTGTATTTTAATTGTGTGCATTTGCTAAAATAAAAGTTAACTTGGTCAACTTTTTCACTAATGTTCAAAAGTCTGGGGCTGATTTTCTTTTTTCTTTTAAGAAGTCTCATTTGCTAATCAGGACAAGAAGTAAAACAGCAATATTGTGAAATATTATTACAATAATCTTTATTTTTAAAATGCAATTTATTCCTGTGAAAGCTGAATTGTCAGCATCATTACTCCAGTCTTCAGCCTCACGTGATCCTTCAGAAATCATTCTAATATGCTGATTTGGTGCTCAAGAAAGATTGATTATTATCATCAATGTTGAAATGCTTATTATTATTGTGGAAGCAGTAATATGTTTTATTATAACATTATAATATAAAACATTTCTTTAGTGTCCCTTTTGATCAATTAAATGAATTCTTGCTTAATGAAAATATTAATATCTTTAAAAAAAATCTTACAGATCCCAAACATTTGAAAAATAGTCTCAAAGCTAGCAAACATGGATTTTGCTGCTCCTTTTTCAATTCATGAGATGAACAAGAAACCTCTGAGACTAGCTTTGACAGAAAGTGACATAGACAGGGCATACAAAGGTCAAAACCTATCTGATATCAAAGCAGAAAAATGTCCCTTATAAAGGAGAGGAGATTATGGAAGCTCATCTCTGATCCCTGTGAACGCCTGAGATTTAGGGGCACCTTTTCCCGATGATTCCCTGACCTTTTCGAAGAGAGAATTATAAAAAAGCAAAATTGATTAAGTGAAACAAGGAGAGAGAAAAAAAAATCAAGCAAAGTGGCTGTCGACTTTAATTACAAAAAAAGCCCTGAAAATGGGTGAATTTTCCACAAAAGTGCTTTGGGACCCTGGGTCTGAAAATTGCACACACACACAAAAAAAAAAGTAATATTGTGCCCTGGGGCCCTGGCAAAGTCTCGCTATTGTGTTTTGACTTTGGAAAAGTTAACAGCCTGTTCCTAGGTCAAATATATGGACAGGAGGATCTTGCAGAGGCTGCTATCGAAACTTCCTGAGGCTTAATGATATCACTCCATTGGGAGAGGAATTGATCGTGTGCGTCGACCACGAGTCCACGGGAGAAACTCACTGATTGCTTGATTCATCAATCATCTGACCCTGTCATCGATCAGACGGAACATTAAGGCAGCCAGCCGATCCCAATTTTGTCCCTTAAATGCCAAAAAGAATCAAAAGAGAGGCAAAATAATGTGGCTTGAACAGTGTCATTCAAGAAAAAAGACCATGTTTTCAGAGAAACACAATGACTGGCTGCTATCTGTATTCTGCACAAACAACACAAGGCTATCAGTATACTGCAAATTATCTAGAAATTCAATAAAAAAGTGGATAGAAAAAAAGATGATATTTTGTTTCACCTCCCAAGTAATTTCCTTCAGGTAATGTTAGAGGACAGGACCCATATATCCTTCTCATTTTACTAGGGTACTACAAGTCGGCGTAAGGTAACACATAGGAAAGAGAGATGAAAACTTAGCGCAGAGTAAACTGATGCCGCTCACAAACAGGACTCCAGAGTCTCGGCTTTGGTTGCGTTTTAATTACAGCTGCACGGCACTTTAAACTTGCCAATCATTGTTGTGTAATCCAATCATTGTGCATACTAACATATTCCATTTCCCTTGTTTCTGTAGAGGTATTGTTAACGAGATGATTATGATTACTTTAACTATTCACTAAGTTAGAGCGCTTGACCTTTACCAATATAATAAAATCTTTAACACATAGAATCCCAAAACTACAGTTATGGATGACATTTGAGCTTCCCTATCAATGCCAAGAGGTTATCAGCACAACAGTATTGATATATGTAATCTTGTAATTACTTTCTGTATTTTAAATTACATATCACATACATTCTCGTCCAAAAATTTTGACTCGATCGCTTTATATGATGAACATACACTCACCGGCCACTTTATTAGGTACCCCATGCTAGTAACGGGTTGGACCCCCTTTTGCCTTCAGAACTGCCTCAATTCTACGTGGCATAGATTCAACAAGGTGCTGGAAGCATTCCTCAGGGAGTTTGGTCCATATTGACATGATGGCATCACACAGTTGCCGCAGATTTGTCGGCTGCACATCCATGATGCGAATCTCCCGTTCCACCACATCCCAAAGATGCTCTATTGGATTGAGATCTGGTGACTGTGGAGGCCATTTGAGTACAGCGAACTCATTGTCATGTTCAAGAAACCAGTCTGAGATGATTCCAGCTTTATGACATGGCGCATTATCCTGCTGAAAGTAGCCATCAGAAGTTGGGTACATTGTGGTCATAAAGGGATGGACATGGTCAGCAACAATACTCAGGTAGGCTGTGGCGTTGCAACGATGCTCAATTGGTACTAAGGGGCCCAAAGAGTGCCAAGAAAATATTCCCCACACCATGACACCACCACCACCAGCCTGAACCGTTGATACAAGGCAGGATGGATCCATGCTTTCATGTTGTAGACGCCAAATTCTGACCCTACCATCCGAATGTCGCAGCAGAAATCGAGACTCATCAGACCAGGCAACGTTTTTCCAATCTTCTATTGTCCAATTTCGATGAGCTTGTGCAAATTGTAGCCTCAGTTTCCTGTTCTTAGCTGAAAGGAGTGGCACCCGGTGTGGTCTTCTGCTGCTGTAGCCCATCTGCCTCAAAGTTCGACGTACTGTGCGTTCAGAGATGCTCTTCTGCCCACCTTGGTTGTAACGGGTGGTTATTTGAGTCACTGTTGCCCTTCTATCAGCTCGAACCAGTCTGGCCATTCTCCTCTGACCTCTGGCATCAACAAGGCATTTCCGCCCACAGAACTGCCGCTCACTGGATGTTTTTTCTTTTTCGGACCATTCTCTGTAAACCCTAGAGATGGTTGTGCGTGAAAATCCCAGTAGATTAGCAGTTTCTGAAATACTCACTTCAGATATGCTAAACAGAAGCTCAAGCATGCTTGCTTGAAGTGCGAGAACCAATGAGGTTCCAGCTTGTGGGTTACGAAAAACGTTTCAGCTTCCAGGTTTGTACCTGCATGTCAAGTATGTACGATTGAGCTTCTGTTTATGTTCGCTGATCAATGTTTATGTGAATCATATAAAGCAAAAACATTTATATGGATAAGTTTTATGATCTCTTTATCAACTTCTTGAAGCGTCAAAGTTGCACCGCATAGACTGTCAATGGAGGGACATAAATCTCTCAAATTTCATTAAAAATATCTTCATTCGTTGAGATTACAAAGGGAACTTTTTACTGAAAGATGGGCACCACTAATGACGTTGATGGAGGACCGTTAGAATTAACTCTGATTATAACTGCCAGGGGAACTTGTATACAACCCATGTTTTGTTTTAAGTTGATGTTTGTTATGTTCATACTGTTTATTTTAAATGTTGTAAATTACTTTTTATTTCTTCTTTTCCTTGTACTTCTGGACATATTCTCCTGTGGACTTGAACATATACGTAAGAGCGTGTGAATGTTAAGACCCCTTGTACAAGATACTGTTTCTGAGTGCAAGTAATTGCTGTAAAAGGAGATCTGAAGTATATTCAAATAAAAAATAAGTAAAAAAAAAAAAAAATCTTCATTTGTGTTTTGAAGATGAACAAAAGTCTAACGGGCTTGGAACAATATGAGGGTGAGTAAATAATGAAATTATAATTTTTTTTTTGGGGGGGTGAACAAAAAACAATTCTCATTCTCTGGGATTTCATTTAGTTTGTGGTTAGCCTGATAGCTTAGCGCTAGCTGTTCAACTGCCATTAAGATGAATGGGAATGCTAACATTCAGCAAAACAACATATCCCTGCTTGGGAAAAATATAGTTTGAGATGGTTTGTTGGTCTTAGTTAGCATAGTTTAAGGTTGTCTTTGCTGGTCTCCGAGACTGACCAAGCTAGTGTTCAACTGGTTGGCTAGCTAGACTTACAGCTGATACTTTCCCAAAACACCTCTAAAACCTGCAAACCAGACAGGACTTAGAGGCCAAAAAAGAGCAGCAAATATATTACCATCACTGCATTTTGGAACCAGCGCAGTGAGGGCATCTACTATCAACATGGAAAAGCGAGAAAAAAGATGCAGATTCAAAGAGGGAAATACTCATTCTGTTATGCACATAATAAGACTAGCTCTTGAGGAAAGCAAAGTGTGTTGCGGCGGCCATGCTTTCTCCTGTTGAGAAAAGCACAAAGATCAGACCGGAGTTATTGCTACTGTGTTTTCACCCTCCACGTGTCACAGTGTCAGCTACTTCAGCCCACCATGATGAGCTGATTGCTGAATGTGAGCACAGCGCATCACTTTATGAGATTAAATGCATTGCACAGGTCTCTGGCTCCTGTTTGCTCTCTTTCCATCCAACCCCTAATCATCTAAAAAGCTTTTGCTTTGCTATCTCAAAAACCCCTGTCTGAGAAAATATGCTCCTATTTCTATAATACACAAAACCTCCCTGGCATTTAAATGGAAAAACGTAATGCGATCTGAAACAACTAAATCATAACATCGGCTGCCATTTTCACTGATCTTTCATCCGTCTCAACAGGCGAAACTATCAGCTAATGAAGCTAACAGATTTGATTGGAATCAATAATCTCAGGCAGTGGCGTAATGTTATAATAAGCCACTTGAGAGGGAAATGGCAGTGCTCAAATTGATTTCAGTCCTTAATTTTCACTCACGCAGACGCATAGCTTCAAACTAAGAGCCAAGTGAGGACAATTCGAGAATGAGACAAGCTCCGGAATATGCCGGACTTGCTGATTATGTCAGTACAGAAAGCCATTACTCCAACTGCTTGAAATCATAGTCTAATCATTTAATCAGTATTTTGTCTTATTTTCCAATAAAAATATCTAAACTATCCTTAAAAAATATAAATTTACTTAAAAAGCAAAGTGGTGCAAGTTTTGTATTCAAAGAATATCTCCTGTGGGGTCCTATTATGCCCTTTTATGAAGTCTTGATTTTGTTTTTGGGATGAATTAGAATATGTTTTCATGCTTCATTGTTAAAAAAATAAATAAAATAATAATAATAATAATAATAATATTATATATATATACACACACATACATATATATATATATATATATATATATATATATATATATATATATATATATATATATATATCATGATAAATATCTTGTGTGCCGAAGATGAACGGAGGTCTTACGGTTTTGGAACGATATGAGGGCGAGTTATTAATGACGTATTTTTCCTTTTTGTGGGAAACTAACTGTTTAAACAAAACTGTACCAAAAGATACTTTTAAAGCTACAGTCCGTAGCTTTTCCTCTTTGTCACCATCTCTGTTCGAAATCTGCAATTGCAGTTATTCGCGGAATTATCATCTTTACGTGGGTTGTAAATCGGCATGAAACAGCGCGGATGAACACAGTGTTTTGAGGAAAGTGCTGCTGTCAATCACCGCGCTGTGTGGATACTGTCATTCTTTTGAAAGTTTGACCAAAATAAGAATTTTCACCGGAAAATGTCTTCTGAACAAGTAAGTAACATCCATTTTTGTTATTATTTGTAAAATTATTTTTAACTTAAAAAAAGTTAAAGGACTGCAGCTTTAACAAGAAATTCTGCATATATTCGTTTTTTAGTTAGTTTCTATTGACAGTCCAGATGGTGAGGAATGTATTACCAAAACTAAAACTGACAATCACTGTCAAACACTCACACACACAATTCCCCTCAATCAGCATCATTTAAATAGCATTAGGGGGTTCGTCATTAGATGAATACTTCCTCTGCTGTGATGTGTTTTATTGGCAGGAAAATAGATGAGAATCACTTATGAGGAAAAAGTAACCTTAAAAATGTAAATCATCTCATCTGCCATTCCATTACAAAGGGGAAAACAGGAAAGACAAACAGCGATCGATTCAATTCGGCATGATGCTCTATCAAGTAATATGAAATATATTGGCAAGTTAGCACATCTGTGGCTTTAAAACGTCAGCCAACTCTGTTGAAATCTATAGGAAGTGGCAGCGGAGAGAGGACAGGAAGAGAAGGCCAGCACTGCGCCCGGCACAATTAATTACTGTCAGACATGCATGAAACACGTCTCAGACGCATGACCTTGACTGGACCACAGCTGCGCACAGCTAGCAAGTCCTTAAACGAGTCTGTCCATGGCTTCAAGCAGCAGCAAAAGGCACGTGTGCAACATAGATCTAAAGCCCTCACCAGAGCCACATGAAACACCAGACGCTATTAAGATCGGCACTTCATCAAAAAGGTTTTCATCAAAAGCTGTTTTTGAACGCTCATCTAATCCCGTGGAATCACACTCTCGTTAATCATATAACAGCAAAGCCCTGGCGACTGGAGGTCACGCTCCCAAGTGGAGGGCCGAGTGTATGTTAACAACAGAGCTCATTAGGAATGCAAACGTTGAGTAAAATGAGATCTGGGGAAAAATAATCTGTGGCATTCAGTAATAATCACTAGGGTTGAGAATCAGATCCTGAAAAAGAATTTAAAAAAAAAACAGAACAATATGACTAATATTAATGTTTTTTTATTTCCATCAGCGGTTAGCAAAAAACAAAAAACAAAAAAAACAAACGTACATTACTACTGAATATAATTTTATCTAACATTAAAACGACTCCACCCCCCAAAAAAACAAAAAAAAAACACTACAAATTAAAATGAATAATTGTAGACATCAGCAGTATAATGTACAGTATGAAAAATGTATATTACTGAAAAATAATATTTTTGAGAATACATTATTAAATGATTAGTGTTTTTTTTTTTATTGAAGAGCATTAGATGACGGCAAGGTAATGTTAGAGGAAATGAGAATGCATGATCAAATATTAATACTAACCAATAAATAGTCAATAGCACCAATTAAATATCTAATATAGACCAATCCAATAAAAAATCTCTAATACTATTGATATGATACATTGTCCATCTCTAGATTCTACAGTGCGAAACACACACGACCAGTGTTGTCTGATTCACAAGAATGGGTTTTATAAGCAGGTTCTTTTCCATGAATCAAAAACACTGACAAATCATTCTGATAAGGTACTGAATTATTAAGACCCACTTACTGAACTGCAAATGATTCATTTCATATCCAACATGAAATGAATTAACAATTGTTATTGTGTTTTGCAAACTTAAGGCATATGAGACTTTTTCTAATATTCCACAAAAGTATCATATTAACAGTACTAGAACCAAAATAAATCTGCAATCAATAAATTCTGATTGTGAATTAATTGAAGTAAGTGCATATAGAGAAAGTATACGGGCCACACACCAGAATTCCACTCTCCTTCCTCTCTCTCTGTGACATTGCCATCCTATTGTTAATTGTTCGCCTTGACTATCTTTCTCCTCTACCCTAAGGGCAAACGCCGTCGGCCATCCGACCTGTGCGATAAATAAATAAAATGCATACAAATGATTTCCCGCTCATGAAAACAGACAACTAAATGGTTGATATATGGATTGGTAACTCTTTTATGAGGAGAATGGTGGGCTCAAAATTGAATTCCTGCATGATAAATAGCCTGCATTATCTCCCCTTTGCCCGAAGAAGCCATTGGAGCTACTTAAACAGAGTGGTGATGACACTGGAAAAATGCTCACAGATGGACACCCAGAAGGCTAAAAACATTAGCGTGGTCCACTCCATCAATAAAGCCTGCCCATCTTGGAAGGAAATTGGCCGCTCATGGCTTATCTCCCTTCTTAAAAGCGTGGCATAGCAGCAGAATTAAGTGCCCGATACCCCGCTGCAGCGTACTTCAGGGGCAGTGCAACTCGAGACTATCAGTCATTTACATCGGGGGCATTAATAACGGTGACGGCCGTGCGGAAGGAGAGAGGGCCGCAGCAAACGGTTTGAACTTCCCATGTTTGATTTCTATCTTTGTTGAGTGAAACGGGAAACGAAGCCTCTCGCACAAACAAAGAGGAGGAAAAATATCACTCCTTGTCCAAGTCCGAGTCAAGACTTGTCTTGACTTTGCTGAAATTTATGAAAACATCATTTTTACCTTGATAAAAAGACAGTTAATGACTCTTCCAGATAATTACAGCTATTTGGGCCTTTTATAGTAAAAAAACACCCCCACAAATGAGCCTGGGTTTCCATAACCCAAATACAGTCTAGACTCTAGTGAGAGGAAAGCAGCTAATGAGGTGTTTCAGACGTAAAGCTTGTACCGAGGTCATCAATTTTTCAAGTCATTTCTCGGATGTTGCTGGTTCACGGGCAAATGCTAATTTGCATGTAGAAACAGTTGGAGTGGAAAGGAACATTTCACTTGACTCGCAATTTTCTAATAGCGATGCACGTACTGTACCAACTCAAATCAGAGAGCAGCATAATAAAACTTTTTTAGAAACAACATTATCAAAACTATTTGGCCTAATATTTAATGTTTGAAAGTGTGAAAGCTGTAACAGATAATCCATAGAGCACATTAAACATGTAACAGTGTGCGCTAAACAATCAACACCAGACAAATCACAGAGCAAACTGAGGGCAATTTAGAGCTTATGCACTAGAGAAACAAGTGCGCAGTCATGTTTAGATCATCACACATTTTGCTGTTGAAGAGTAATTAGCTAGTGAAGTGTATTTTCTTATTGTAGAGTTAAGTAAAGTTATCATGAGCATTGTAATGTTTGAAGTGGATGTCATTACAAATGTCAGTAGACCGGGAAGATTTTAAAATGAGCATTTCATTCATAAATCCGTAAGATCTTACCTTCATGTTGTGGAAATACAAACCGGAAGACAGAACACAGCGAGTACAGTGCTGAAAAGGGGCGGGGCTACAACTGAAAAACTAAACAAGGAGCAGCTGAATGTAATTAATCAAACAATTGTTACATGAAACCAAATAATCCGTTAGTTATCAGATTGACGGCTCAATCGGTCTGAAAAGCCTTCATGCTGACCTGAATCGATCCGATTGAGCTTGATCCGAATTAAATTTTGATCTGATTGAAAGGGGTGGTTTATTCCTTTTCTAACGGTTTTCTAACGGTCCTATCGAGAGAACATGTAAGCACTTGACTGATTGAAAACCGAAACTGAAGGACGGCGCATGTGCAATGACGTTGAAATAGGCTAGTGTATGACGAATGACGCGCGGAACGAGTGGTTTCTTCCTGTTGAATAAAGTGTCATATAAATGAGTGTCCAGTCGTTCTAAACTTCTCCTTTCACTCAGGGTCTGTGCAGTGGAGCAGGCCAACGTCCCAAGTACCAGTCCTTGTTTCGGATTCTCATCTAGACGACTGGTTTTGGGCGCACGGAGGGGCATTTTTACTGCATTATAAGCAGCACGGCATAACGGTTCATATGCTCATTGTCTCCAAATTATGACTGGAATGGATAAATAATAAGTCTGGTGTTTAAAACAAATAAAGACCAAAATGTAGGAGAATGGTTATTATGTGCAAACAGCAGGAAACTTGTGCATTCGTGCAGTATATAAACGAGCTCAAACCCATCCTCACATGTTTAGTGTTCATGTAAACACTACATTCAGATTCCTCAATCAATTAATCAAATTAATTCAGTCCGACCGAAACAAAAGTTGTGCATGTAAACGTAGCCAATGAGTAACTATGACAACGAACGAGAAACATGACAACAGGAAGGAAACACAGGTAACAATATGATATGGGTAGAATCAACAAAAATATAATGCAATACTGCAGGAGGGTAAAAATTAAACAGTTAATGGTCAAATTATACTTAAAAGATGAATATTTTCATCTTTTTATGGGGACAGTGAAAATATGTCACAAAAAATGTATAAACCTACACTGCTGGAGTTTATCATATTGAACCAATTCAATCAAGCTGCAGTGCCTTTAAAGTCATATAATTACCATAGTAAAGAACTTTAGGGAATAGTAAACACCAAGGTTACGTTCAATACCTGGCTGGCGCACTCAGTTGTTAGATTTAAGACTGAAACAGATATCCAAGAGACAGGCTTCAATTCTCTGTGTCAATTAAGAGAAAACACTTGTTGTGATTATACACAACCTTGAAATCAAAAGCAGAGCTATTGTTAAATCACTCCAAATCGCAGGCGTTAACTTGGTGATTTGCATTTAATAACCTCAACCTCTGAGGAGGTGAATGAAAAACCCCAGCTCCTGCAGTCTAAATAAATGAAGATTGATATAATTTGGGGAAAATAATACTCTGTGCATGATGGTGGACCTAATCAGGGCCTGGTGCGTCTGTCTGCCTGTCCAGTGTGACAGACTGGTTACACTTCAAATCATCTCGAAGATTGAGGTGGGAAATTGGGTCTTATTTCCCCATATGCTGAAAATAATCAGAGTAATTTCTCTCTGACGGCTGGAGCCACAATTGCATGATGAAAAGGGAGATGGATAATAAAAATCAAGCTGTCCTATTCTTGCTCTGGAAAGGGCTGGCGTGCGAGCACACGAGGTGCTGATTGCCTCCCTGTTGCATCCAGTCTACCCGTGACCTTGAAGCATGTGACCTCTGTGTGAACGAAACCGAATAATGACAAAGTTTAATGAAGATAATGAATAATTATAAAAATGATTATGTTGAAATGTAATACCAGTGTACTTCTAACAGAATGATACGTGTTATACTGTGTGTATACTGTATAGACTACCGTTCAAAAGTTTAGGGCCGGTATTTAAAAAAAAGAAAGAAAATAAATCAATACTTTTATACTGCAAAAAAAGCATACAATGATTAAAAGAGAAAGTAAAGGCATTTATAATATTACAAAATACATGTATTTCAAATGAATGGTCTTCTTTCTGTTTATCAAAGATTTTTAAGTGTTTTCAATTTTCACTGTTTTCAACTGTGATAATAAGAAATGTATCATGAGCACCAAATTACAATAATTTCTGAAGGATCATGTGACACTGATGACTGGAGTAATGATTGCTGAACATTTAGCTTTGCCCTAACATAAACAAATGACATTCTAAAAATATGTTCAAATAGAAAACAGTTATTTTACTGTATATTACTGTTTTTACCGTATTTTTGATCAGCCTTGGTAAGAATAAGTGACTTCTTTCATTAATTCAATAATTCATTAAAAATAGTACCAACCCAAATGTGAATATTTAAAAGTGTTCATTCATCACACTGGAAATGAATGGTCAAATCGAGTGCACTGCATCCACAATACATACACTAATAGTAGAAATATTAGTATGCTATTTCAAACACAGCCTGTAATAAATCATCTTCGACTAAAGAAGGCTTTTACAACACGTCATCAAAACGCAGCATAAAATATGATGGCGATTCACAGATTGCCATCTAATTGGATGTGAATTACTAGCATATAAATCAGTAAATAATAGGATTCAGCTATATCTACACAATATTTAAATAGATCTTGTTGAGCCACAGAGGAGGCTGGGATATTTTAATATTTAAGAGAGGTAGAGGACTCTCGAAAGGGGATGCTGATGACAGAAAGTCTTTGTATGTACGTCATCATCCAGTACGACATGACCCTCTCAGCGGCCAGTGCATCTGGCAGGAGACACTCTATGCTTTTCGTCTAATGCAATTTATCAGCCAATTCCATCCATCTTATACAAGCCCGGCACTTTAAGTCTCATACTACTTATGATATTGCTATGGAGCTACCACACACACACACACACACACAAGCATCCGCAGTTCAAGTCTTCTGATACGAGACGCCTGCAACTTCCTCTTCTGACGGACCAAAACAAAGAAATAATGGATCCGCAGACGAACGAAGGTAGAATTAAATTAAGAGTCATTCATTATTTTAATGGATGATTTAGCTTAGTCAACGTTTTGGTTTCAAAGTGTTTACAGAACCGTGTCCATTGTCGACGTATGGATTTTTCATAATAGCCGGTGAGCAGAGACTGCTGAGTGTCAGTTTGTGTAACTAATCGGTCTGTCTTGAGTAGTCAACCTTGATGAAGTCCAGAACAGGGTCTGATTAGTTTTGAACAGCAAACAGGCAGGGTTTTGACCCAGACGCTACCGTAAAGATTGGACATTAAAATCAACAGAGCTGAGCATCAACCTTTAGTCCACATGCTCCCTCTGAAACGACAGTAAAAAGGTCATGAAATAACGCTAAAATTACGTGTGAACCATCTTCAGGTTAAAATGTGTTACTGACAACACCACATTTTGCTAGGTAGAAGTAACTTAACTATGTCAAATTATAGTTCTGGATGATATTGTCAATTCTGCTTGATTGCTCCAATTAGGCAATGCATAATTTGTAGTTAAACAATATATTGTGTGAAATACAAAGGATATGAAAGGATTATTCCAGGTTTAGCTCAAGTTAAGTTTAATTAATAGCATTTCTGGTGACAAAAAATGTTTTCAACATTGATAATAATTAGAAATGTTTCTTGAGCACTAAATAGGCACATTAGAATGATTTCTGAAGGATGTGACACTGAAGGCTGGAGTAATGATACTGAAAATTCAGCTTTGCCATCACTTCCTTTTTATTTTAAAATAATTAAGTAATAATTAATAAAATATATATATATATATATATATATATATAATAATAATAATAATTATATATATATATATATATATATATATATATATATATTGTATAATATATAATTTCCACTTTTTCCTTTCCATAAACATTAAAATTTTGCTTCAATAGTAGTACAGCATTAAGATGTAAACAATATGCATGTTAATATGATTTTTTAAGTAAAAATTAAATAAATAAAAGAGTAGGCCTACATTTATTTCTGCTTTCACAACTTTGTTGAGACTAAACTCACAGAAGTCACTTAGTACACATTTCATGTGGAGATGGTCTCGCTTACCAAGTGTCTCTTTGACTTGTTCACTCTCTCTCTCTCTCTCTATCTATCTCTCACAGACACACACTCACACACACACACACACACACACACACACACACACACACACACACACACACACACACACACGGTAATAAAGCAAGTGAGAGATAAATTGTGCAGAGAGATAACAGATCAATCAGTCCTGAAGGCTTGACAGCAAGGGACAGTTTGTCTTATTTCCAGCCACCCTCAAGCAGTCAAGTGCTATCAACTCCTGAGCTGTTCTGAGCTTATCCGGGACGCTCAGAGCTCTGGCTCTCTCTCTCTCTGATTGTCTCACTCTTCAAGCCTGTCTCAATCTCCCTCATCTATAGTTTCCATCTCCTTTGCACACATGTTTCCTCTCTCCCAACTTATTCCCTCTTTCCACCACTTCTGTTTGACCCCCAATCTTCCTTGCTCTTGTTCTACCTCCACACCACTTCCACTCTCTTTTTCTCTCTTTCTCTCTCTCTCTCTCTCTCTCTCTCTCTCTCTCTACAATCATCACTTTCTCTGTCTGACCCAATGCTCCTCAAAAAGTACACTATTAATAAATAATACTGTAATTATTACTATAAATGCATTATATTATTTATTATTTTAAGGTTGAAATTAATAAAAATGTGATATAGGGTTGGGGAGTAACGGCATACATGTAACAGCGTTAATCAGGATACAACAAAAAAAACTGGCAACTAATTTGTTAGAGTTACATAAAAAATGATCAGATTACAGTTATATTTTTGTAAAAAAAAAAATAATAAAAAAAGGGAATACTACAGGATTACAATGGTTTCATACAAAACTAAATAAATTTTTATTTTGACATAATGACGCTATATTGACAGCTGATGACTCAGGCGCAAACAACACCTGTCTCCTACAGTTGTTAAATACGATGCTGTCCGCGGGAAAACCGGTTTCATGTCGTGAAAATTTGGCAGGTATTTCCCGGTAACGGTATTTTCAAATACACTGCAGTCAATACAATGCATTTCATATATGATATGGACAAACTGTAAATCATTAGAAAGATTTAAGCACCACTGTTTATGAATAGGCTAAAACAGCTATTGACAGTGATTTCTTAATTTCTGTGGGCAAAATAGGCAAAATAGTAATATTGTAAAATATTATTAGAATATTAAAATAAGAGCTTTCAATTTTAAGATTTTAAAATATACTTTATTTCTGTGATGGCAAAGTTAAAATTTTCAGCAGTCATTACTCCAGTTTACAGTGTTGAATAATTCTTCAAAAATCATTCTATGATGATTTGCTGCTCAATAAATATTTGAAAACAGATGGGCTGCATAATACTTTTTTGTGGAAGCTGATACATTTTATCACGTCTTTACTCTCCCTTCTGTTCCATTTAATGCATTCTCGCTTATAAAGAATGACAAAAGTAGATGAAAAAACAGCAAAATGAACTCTACTTTTTTTTTTAATTCTATGTAAACAACCGCTTCGCTTGACCTCACAACTACATGGTCTCCGATCTGTTATTTTAGGATAAAACAAAAAATTATAACAAAATTGCTTTCTTTTTCTTTCTTTCTTTTTTGGCTAAAATGTATGCAAGCGCTCAGTCTTCACTTATTAAAAAAAGTCCCCCAGTGTGTCGCTGTTGTAAATGCAACCTGCATTCACAAGTCCTTGTGGTCTTTTAATCATGTACTCTAAATGCATGATAATTTTCCTCCATCAACAGTTTTCTGACAATCTGACACCAGTCACGACCTATAAAACGCCGTAAACGCTAGCGTCCGTAGGCCGTCTAGTAATGAATGTGTCAGAAATTTTGCTACTTAATTACCAGTCATGGAAGACCGGAGGATGTGCTATTGCCTATGAACTCGTTTTGGGGCTGCTTAGCACAGACGTGTACAGATTACAGAGCGAAACTCTAATGACAATTCACAAGGCGAATGGGAATTTGTCCGGCAAGGAAGACTTTAGAGAATAGAAGACTATTTGACTCTTTATTTCACCCTGTATAAAATTAGATGTATAAAAATCAGGAAAAAAAAACCTCACCATTAAACACCTTCAAATGGTCAATGAACTGATAAAACCTTTGAGAAGCAGCTGTGACCTTTCATTTCATAGGTCAAGCAATTAAATAAATTAAACAGGAAGACAATATTGACCCGCTCCTGTCAAGCCTACCAATGAGGGTCACAAGGGCATCAGCTTCATTCTCATTTTCTGCTATTACTCATGTCCATATGACATCGCCCAGGGTCAGCACATATTTCCCACAAGTGAAGACTCTATTAATGTCAAGCCTTAAAACGATGATCGATAATCTACAAGTGCATTCTCAAGAAAACGTTGAGTGATGCTACATTACACAATGACCGTTTCGCATAATCCAATTGTCATCATTTACTCACCCTCATGTCGTTCCAATGAAATACATTCCAATGCATACAATGAAAGTCTATGGGTTCCAGTGTTGCTCTTCGAAATATAATCGTTCGTGTACATACAGGTTTGGATCAACATGAGGACAGAGAGTAAATGATGACAGAATTTTTATGTTTAGGTAAACTATCCATTTTATGATAGCAAACACGTGTACCATTATTCAGTTCCACACTGGCTTACACAGCTTAGTTAAGCTTATAGAGAATATAAATACCAGAGAATTATGTTAAACAGGGTAAACAAACACAGCATTGTACACATTCTCATCAAGCAAGTCAGAAATGTTTAGGAAAATCAAAAAAAAAAAAAATTTGGTTGAAGTTTGAAGGTGCAGTCACACAAGTCTAAGCATATGAAATCACTTCAGGTCCTGCAACAAATATGAACAGATATTGATGCCACACAAATATTGAAGTTTTTTTAAACAAATTATATAATAAATGTGTAATGAGCCAAATCTGTAACATTTAAAGGAGATCCTCTACTATTCACATAATTTGAAATTTGTTGTCTGGAATTTGGTTGTTTTGGGAGAAGTGCAAAAGAAACACTGCCTTTCTGATCTACAAAAAGCCTAATTTATTTACATAATGAAATGTGGCATGTTTGAGCTTAAAATAACATACATTTAAATATAAGTGCATAGATTACCTGGATTGCAGGTGTTTTGCAAATAATAGTGTTTTTCCTGAAAGTACAAAACAACTGTTTAGCGAATTCACCTCAAAAGCAAGAGACCATACACCATCCATTGAAACAGCTAATGAAAAGAAGAGTATAATATTTGATTTGTGACTTAAAGTCACACTGAATACAATAACAACAGAAGACCCCAAATACTACAAACATCAGTCTTGAAGTCTACAAAACAGCAGTCACTTCAACAGCAGTAACTATAACTGCTTTCCACAAAGCCTACCGTTTATTTTATTCCTGATTATTATTATTAGAAGTGAGGTAAAACACCCAAAGCATCATGAGAAATTCATTATTCACTCTCACAAACTCTGAAAGCCTGAGAAAGTGTTGTATGTATGTCCATTTTTCAGCCCAGTAGCGACAGTTGTATCTGCTGACAGGGATGTATACATCTAATCCTCGACAAACTGGGACAGAATGACAGTGCACCACTGATGTGTGGCGTCCCTGAGTATCCACCCCTGTATTCAACGCTAGAGTCTTGTCTTCAACTTCACGAAACTCACTGTCACTCTTACTGAAGATCCCCACCAATGGGAAAAATAAAACCAACCATGACACCTCTGAGACTCAAGATACAACCTTGTGGCTAAGTGCCACCTATGAAAACAATTCTTACACTAGTGCATTATCACTATAATAAGGCACAATAGGTTCAAAGGACAAAGGTATAAAGGAATTGATTGATTATGTAACATACTGTATAAGCTAAATAGAAAAATGTTGGTGGATAGATGGATTGGTGGATAGATGAATGGATGGATAGAACGACAGAACAATAGAACAATGGATGGACGAACATAAAGATGATAGAATGTTAGATTCATATGGATGGATGATAGAACGATAGATGGATAGAATGTTAGAACAATAGAACAATGGATGGATGGACAGACTGATGGAAGGATGATAGAACGATTGATGGATGATGGATGTACAGATGATAGAACAATGGATGGATGAATGATGAATGGGTGATAGAACAATGGATGGAGGGAGGGATGGATGGACAGACAGAACGACTGAACAATAGAACGATGGATGGGCAGATGGACAGAAATATCATAGTATGGCGGACGGATGGATGGATGGATGATAGAACAATAGAATGATGGATGATGATGTATGTACAGATGATATGGCTGGATGGATGGATGATAGCACGATAGAATGATTGCTGGATGTATGGATGATGGATGATAGAATGATAGATGGATAGAACGTTAGAACAATAGAACGATGGATGGATGGACAGACGGACGGACGGACGGAAGGATGATAGAACGATTGATGATGAATGGATGGATGTACAGACGAGAGAACGATGGATGGATGGATGTACAGATGATAGAACGATGGATGGAATGGATGATAGAATGAAGGATGGATAGAACGATGGATGGATGGATGATAGAACATATGGATGGATGGATGGGCTACGGAAGATAGAACAATAGAATGATGGATGGATGTACGGACAATGGAATGTTGGATGGATGTACAGACGATAGAACGAGGGATGGATGGATGTTAGAAAGATGGCTGGATGTATGGATGATGGATGATAGAATGATAGATGGATAAACCAATAGAACGATGGATGGATGGATGGACAGACGGACGGATGATAGAACGATTGATGATGAATGGATGGATGTACAGACGAGAGAATGATGGATGGATGGATAGATGATAGAACGATGGATGGATGGATGGATGATAGAATGAAGGACGGATAGAACGATGGATGGATGGATGATAGAGCGATGGATGGATGGGCGACGGATGATAGAATGATGGATGGATGTACGGACAATAGAATGTTGGATGGATATACAGACGATAGAACGATGGATGGATGGATGGATGGATGGACAGATGGATGTACAGACGATAGAACGATGGATGGATGGATGGATGAAAGAATGAAGGACAGATAGAACGATGGAAGGATGGATGGATGTACGGACAATAGAATGTTGGATGGATATACAGACAATAGAACGATGGATGGATGGATGGATGGACGGATGGATGTACAGACGATAGAACGATGGATGAATGGATGAAAGAATGAAGGACAGATAGAACGATGGAAGGATGGATGATAGAGCGATGGATGGATGGGCGACGGATGATAGAACAATAGAATGATGGCTGGATGTACGGACAATAGAATGTTGGATGGATGTACAGACGATAGAACGATGGATGGATGGATGGATGGATGGATGGATGGATGGATGGATGGATGGATGGATGGATGGACAGATGGATGTACAGACGATAGAACGATGGATGGATGAAAGAATGAAGGACAGATAGAATGATGGAAGGATGGATGACAGTAAAGCCACAAGGAAACTTTTGGACAGGTTTAATACACCTCTAGTGAAGTTCTAGGCTATTAGAGAGTTGAGATCTCAATGTAGCTGGACTGGCTGTAGCGTCAGCAGGACACAGGGAACAATAATGGCAGCTGACATGCCTGACCTTTCCCATTAAAAGAGCCTGGCTGCCTCCACATCTCATTAGCCAGCTCAGCACCTCGCTCTGTGACTGAACTCAGCCAACCACTCGTTAATTCATTTATGCCCATTATATACCTCTCTAACTCTCGTTTCTGGGGTGAATATATACAAGACATTTGTGTGTGGCTTATTTTTCTTATTTTACAAACCTTTTTTTCTTCCTCAATCTGTCTTTCTCACGCATATGCTCAACAAAATGCTTGTGCGGTGTATCACTGATTATACAGGCTTATGCTGTTCCATGTGACACCTTGGCAGGAAATGAGGGGAATTATTTATGAATATATGCATAGAAATGCAAATGTGCAAAAATACATTTAAGACACATAAATCACAATGAAAACATGAAATAGTTCAGCCAGTTGTTTACGGGGTCATATAATTATCTCAAAAACATATAAGAAAGTATATTAAAAGGATGCATTACATTGATCAGAAGTGACAGTAAAAAATATACACTCACCGGCCACTTTATTAGGTACCCCATGCTAGTAACGGGTTGGACCCCCTTTTGCCTTCAGAACGGCCTCAATTCTTCGTGGCATAGATTCAACAAGGTGCTGGAAGCATTCCTCAGGGAGTTTGGTCCATATTGACATGATGGCATCACACAGTTGCCGCAGATTTGTCGGCTGCACATCCATGATGCGAATCTCCCGTTCCACCACATCCCAAAGATGCTCTATTGGATTGAGATCTGGTGACTGTGGAGGCCATTTGAGTACAGCGAACTCATTGTCATGTTCAAGAAACCAGTCTGAGATGATTCCAGCTTTATGACATGGCGCATTATCCTGCTGAAAGTAGCCATCAGAAGTTGGGTACATTGTGGTCATAAAGGGATGGACATGGTCAGCAACAATACTCAGGTAGGCTGTGGCGTTGCAACGATGCTCAATTGGTACCAAGGGGCCCAAAGAGTGCCAAGAAAATATTCCCCACACCATGACACCACCACCACCAGCCTGAACCGTTGATACAAGGCAGGATGGATCCATGCTTTCATGTTGTAGACGCCAAATTCTGACCCTACCATCCGAATGTCGCAGCAGAAATCGAGACTCATCAGACCAGGCAACGTTTTTCCAATCTTCTATTGTCCAATTTCGATGAGCTTGTGCAAATTGTAGCCTCAGTTTCCTGTTCTTAGCTGAAAGGAGTGGCACCCGGTGTGGTCTTCTGCTGCTGTAGCCCATCTGCCTCAAAGTTCGACGTACTGTGCGTTCAGAGATGCTCTTCTGCCCACCTTGGTTGTAACGGGTGGTTATTTGAGTCACTGTTGCCCTTCTATCAGCTCGAACCAGTCTGGCCATTCTCCTCTGACCTCTGGCATCAACAAGGCATTTCTGCCCACAGAACTGCCGCTCACTGGATGTTTTTTCTTTTTCGGACCATTCTCTGTAAACCCTAGAGATAGTTGTGCGTGAAAATCCCAGTAGATTAGCAGTTTCTGAAATACTCAGACCAGCCCTTCTGGCACCAACAATCATGCCACGTTCAAAGTCACTCAAATCACCTTTCTTCCCCATACTGATGCTCGGTTTGAACTGCAGGAGATTGTCTTGACCATGTCTACATGCCTAAATGCACTGAGTTGCCGCCATGTGATTGGCTGCTTAGAAATTAAGTGTTAAGGAGCAGTTGGACAGGTGTACCTAATAAAGTGGCCGGTGAGTGTAAATCAAATAATGTTATATTTTTTAGCTTTCTATAAATCAAAGAATCTTGAAAAAACGCATCATGAATTCCACAAAACATCAGGCAGCACAACCATTTTCAACATTGACATTAATAAGGAATGTTTCTTGAGCACCAAATCAGCACGCAGGTATCCGACGAATGAACCGCTAATATTTGATGTAAAAATAACATTTTAAAATCTATTAAAATAGAACACAGTTATTTTAAAGTGTAATATTTCACAATATTTATGTTTTTACTGTATTAAGGATAAGAGACGTCTTTCAAAAACATATCTAACCTGACCCCAAACTTTTGAATGGTAGTGTAAGTATGTTTTCATCTTACATCTCAAAATATGAAGAAAATGTACCAGATTATATTTCTAACACATAGACTTGCTTTTTATTGGTGGCATGGTCAGTTTAACTTCCTGTCACGGGAGAAAAAGTTCAATCCCAATAAATCTGAGTGTAAAATGACACGGCATGGCATTTTAGGTTTTTTGACGGACGATTTTTAACTATAGAATGAAAAAGGTTGTTTCTTTGAAATCCTCACTCCGCAGAGTCGTTCCCAGGGGGTGACAGACAAGCATCATAAGCACGAGGAAATCCATCATTCCTGACCACTTCCCCCAGTTCTACAAGGTCACTACGTTGAAACAGGCAGTCTGACACTGGCTCTGTCACCTCCAATGCAATCAGAACTTCCCCACAGCGGCGCACGGCTCACAGATTTCAAGGAAATTATATTTATGAGTGGCAGACAGCGATTATTTTTTCACTGACACCAAGAACAATGCCACTAAAATCCTGGCAGGCTGACTCACATTCATCGTTTGTTTGAGATTCCTAAGATGGGGCGCTTTGGGTTTTACGAAGAGACATCCCCAAATGACCTAATAAATGATGAAGCAGGTTTATGGAAGAAAAAAAAATGGGACAACAGCAAGCATTTCAAACTGGAAAACAGCAAATACATGAGTGTAGGGCTACTAGTGTTAAATAGCCCCTATCATGGATTTTTGAAAATGACTGTTCATGTAGTGTGTAATATAGCTCTAAGTGAATGAAAACATCCTGCAAAGTTTTATATCTGAAAGTGCACCGTATATAAAGTTATTGTACAGTATTTCAAAAGTGAGAGTCGACTCTGAGTCTATGAAATGAATTGTTTTTGAAACGAGTCATTAGCCGTTTCGTAGTGATGTAGATACGAAACATTAGCATATTGGCCGCGCCCAGTTATTGTGCGCGCAGACGCAAGTGTAAACTTGAAGTCTTGACACATTCAATACTTCAGCTGAATAGCATCATGTCGAGAAGACGCTGTGTTCTACAATGCAAAGATAGTACAGCCACTTTGTTTTCACTGCCCAGGGACGAGCATGTGAAGGATAAGTGGTTAAAGTTCATATTTGCAACGATACCACAACAGTATATCCCGATTGTGTTGTGTTCTCATCATTTTAATGACGAATCCTTCACAAACATAAATGAATTCAACTGTGGATTCGCAAGCCGGTTGTTCCTGAAGGAGGGCTCAGTACCCAGTGTATATGGATCAGCTTCGTCCTCCTCTGAACCACAACCTGTAAGTATTATTAATAATGTTTTCTGTTATGTTTTCTGTAGCATGCGGAATACGTATTTTGTTGTGTGTGTTGTGTACGCTCCGTGCAGCTTCTAGGTCTACATCTAACAGCAACGTGTTCGCTCTCAATTATTTAGAAATATGTCAAATGTTTGTCGTTGTTATTACTTGGTGTAGCTACTACTGCAGTGCTTTATCAATATGCTTCTGCGTTGGGCTAACGCAAATAATGACTTGATTGTGTGTTTACCACCGAGCTGTGGGCTATGGTCGACTCGCTAACATAAACTGGGTCATTTGACCAATCACCGCAGATTTGCGTTTGGGAAAATGAATCGTTAAACGAATCATTTGAGAGTCGTTGAGCAAATCAGGTAAAAATAAATGCATATTATAAGACAATTAAAGTGTTTTTTGTCCTTGCATGCATGTGAAACTGTTTTTGGGAACTCCCAAAACAAAATAGGAACATTTAAAATGCCATGATAGGGGCTCTTTAAATTACTCTTCCCAGCAGGGCTCGACAGAGTGAGCATTTGAGTCTAAATCTGCTAAGGTCCCGGTAATGGAACAACAGTTTTTAAAAGTGACTTTTCACTATTAATTACAACAGGAACTGTATTTTCATTGCTTTAAATAAAAGATTTTTGTTGCTTTGTGCATCAAAACCACTCCTTTCTTGGTAAAAAATTTACTTCATTTTCTTCAATTTCAATGAATTTGCGACAGCTGAATGTAACATATTTGGCAAGCCAAACATGTCACTCTCTGAATAACATGTAATTTATTTTAGGAAGGTTAGGCAATATCGGAGTGGCTAGCAATAGCAAGCTAGGTTTGAAAGCATAATATCCCACCCTCCCTTCAACGGAGTGTCAACGGAGAACGTGCAACAGCAGAATCTGATTACCTCATGTTACCTCATGTCTCAAAGCACAAAACATTACTATAATAATGACCATAAACAACTTACAGAGCTCTTACTTGTACTCTGTGGATGGATGTACATACGATAAAATGATGGATGGATGGATGGATGAATGATAGAACAATGGATGGATGACAGAACAATAGAATAAAGGATGGATGTATGGATGAAAGAACGATGGCTGGATGAATGGATGGATGGATGCTAGAATGATAGAATAATGACTGCTGCAGGTTCATTTCAGCATTGATAGTGTTGACATAGAAACACAAAAATCTGAGTCTGAGGACGTGAGAACGGCTCCGGGTAACGTCACAGGTTGCCATCTCGTAATTACGGTTATGATATGGCGTGAACGCAACATAAGCTTGTTTTAGTTCAGGAGGAATTGTAAAAGGCTGTTGCTGTTTGTTTACAGCACTCGGTGACTGTCCACAACTCTGCAGCCTTACGGAACGTGCTTTGATGTGTGAACGTGCTGATGTGTGAAAATTCTGTTATTGATTGCTTTCAGGATGTGAAAAGAGTTTCAACCAGTATAACAAAAAGTGTTCATATATATATATATTTTTTTTTTATTGTAGGATTAAGCATCAAAGATCAGGAGAGTAAGATGATACATCCCTGTTAAAAAAAAAAAGCTTTAAAACCAGCCTAAGCTATTTTGTTGGTCTTAGCTGGTCTCTCTACCTGGAGAGACTGATATATTGGCTGGTATAAGAGGGTTTTGGGCACTGTCTGCTGGCCAGACTGGCAAACCAGCTGCCCAACCAGCTGAACGCCAGCTTAAACAAGCTAAAACCAATCTCAAACAGCTTAGGCTGGTTTTAACAGTTTGTAAGATTTAAGATTACTAGGCTCTTAGAGGCAAGACCTATAAGTAAAAGTCTCCATTTGCTTAAACAACTCAGATATTAAAGAGATCATAATGCTACCGTTGAGACATACATGCAATCTGAAGTAGCGGCCCTACTGTGAGTTTAGTCTTGACTGGATTTCTTAATGTTGTGCTAAATGGTATATCTTTAAAACATAGGCTAGCTCAGCGCTCTAGGGTGTAGCCATTGCGTTTGAAAATCTAAGCACACCTCCTACCAAGCGCAGCAGCAGTCATGGCGGCTGAAAACAATAATTAAAGAACAAACTACTGTATGAAGAGAGAACTAGCTGAGCTGACGACACTAGTCAACCAATGTGGCATGATTAAAGCTGGTTGACCTAGGAATTCTACCTTGTTGCCAAAGCCTGTTTATAGCTCAGGAGAGTTAAAAAATAAAATAAGTTTGAACTCCAGCACACCACCATCCAACCTTGGGGACAGCAAGAAGGAGTTTTCAATCGTTGTGAAAAGCAAAAACTATCAATTTGTCAGTTCCACTTTTCAAGCCAAGCCCAGTGACAGCAAATCAGCAAAACCCCATTTAAATGTATCTGGTAAAAAGTGTGACTAATACAGCTAACATATAAAGGTAATATGAAGCCATTGGTAATATGTAATATGAAGCCATTGGCAATGGCCTGAGGCACATTAAAGCACATGATCTGCTACCGTGTGCCCTGGCTAACAATGCCTTCAGTCCCCATAACCTGCTTCCATCAAAACCGCCGCATGTGGACACCACACATCTGCTCCTCTCACTCTAATAGCTTTGATGGAACCCTATAGGTTCCTTTAAGTAGTGAAAGAAATTACGCTGGACTCCAGAGCGCTATGGTGCCACTTACTGTGGCTATCTTCTCTTAACAGATAATAATGTCACCTAAATAGACAAAATGTGGGCATGTGATTGAATTCTCAATTATCATGAGACATAAAGGTGATTTTGTTTGAAAAAGGATACCAGACCCATTATCATGTGGACTATCCATCCATCCATCCATCTTACTTTAAAATTGAAATACATCATTCAAAACTTTCAAATAACATTTTACATGTAGCTAAAATTCAAAGTCTGTCCTGAAAAACTTAGCTTTTCCAGAAAAGTTAAATAGTTATGAATTTCTTAACATTCATTTGAATTCTAATTCCTTACAATCACATTTAAATGGCAATTCTGCATCCTTTTTAGCTTCAAATGCGATTAAAATTCAAAAATGAACTGGTTAAAAGACCCTAGGTAAAGAGAGCAGGTGTTTCCCAGACAATGTTCAAAATAAAGAAGGATGGCTATAGTATGTGCTAGATATGGGCTTTGACCCGAACAGATGCGGAACAGCCCACCTCATCAGCGAGAGCGGTTCTTCACCTGAGCCACGCCACGATGACAGATCACACGTCAGGACCGCCCTCGCAGGTCCTGTAGCGATGGAGCCGTCCTTGACCAGGCATGCCATCGCAGTGTAAGAAAATCTCTTATCATGTTGCGATATGCAGAGGCACAGTCGTAATCAGGCTAAGTGCCATGCTCAGGCGTGAACCCTGCTAAAATGCCATTCCAGGCAGTCACCCATAAAACACTTTATGGAAAGTAAAGACCAATCTCACTACTAAGTATCGATCGTAAATTATCGTAACATTTGCAGGGAGTCAGCAGAGCGATATTAACCACTGGAAGTTATCAAAGGGTGTGTGTGGCTGTTCTGCTTGAACATGTTTGCATGTCTTGTAAAGCAGCTGTTGGTATTGTAACCATCTTCAGATTGGATTACATCTTATCTTAATATTACGGCTACAGCTATGCAATCAAAGTTTAAAGGAACAGTTTGTCCAACAAATAATGTTTGGGTCATCATTTACTTTACATCATTAGTTTCGTTCCAAACGTGAATTACTTGCTTGGTGAAAAATGATGACAGGATTGAACTATCTCCTTAAGTTATTAAACTGAAACAGTTCTAAAGCAAACACGAACTGGATAGCAGTAGGCCTACGTATACATTGAAGGTAAAGGCAAACAAAGAAACGTTAAACCTAGATTTCAGCTTGGTTAAATATTTATGATTCCTCTGGCATCAAAAAGCACTCACCCTAAAAGCTTTTCTTGTAACAATATGTTATCAGGAAACAGCCTTTTGGATTACAGGACTGAACGCTTTAAACAAGAGAGTTAATACATTATCCCACAATCACTTTACAAACACATACTGTACCAGTACTACAGTATCATGATGGTATATATGGTCACCTTATTCGTTAACCCGTTAATTCGTTAATTCAATATAATCCACATTTATTTTACACACTTAAAGCATTATCGTATCGCATATTGCATATCGCATTATTTACAGAGCTATAGCATTTTTCTTTGATATCGTGCAGCCCTAAGGGCTATTGATCAATTAAAATTTTGATCAAATTAATTACATACGCTAAGTGAAGCATCAAAGGAATCATAACTATTCGCATATACAGTACATATTGGCTGAGAAAGCCAAAACATTTTTCTTCCATTATTTAACATAAACCTATTGCTGACCAACCGTCCACAGCAAAAACATTTCACAATCAAGTCAATCTGCCCAGAGTAGATTCAGACTTAACATTCAAGTCAATGGGAATGATTGATTGTTTTAATTATTTTATTTTTTATTAAATCACATTACTTTTTTTATAATGAACCACACTAAATGATTGTAACAGATTGACAGACCTTTGATATAAAGCAAACAAAGAAACCCACTTAAAAACTCACTCCGGCTTAATCACATTTCACTTCTTAGCTGCAAACAACCAAGGAAGGTGACACCACAATATCATACACTAAATATATTCTCATCAACTACATTATCTGCACTCTACGACAACAGGTTACAATTGACATGTTAAGCATGAAGCAGGTTAAGGCTGTGACCTGAAATGTATTATATATTTATTGCAGATGCACTATGATTATTTCTTTACAAATAGATATCTTCAAATCATCTGGTGAAATTGTTTTCATATCGCAATATAAATCGCAGAAAAAAATTTAGGTTTTTTTCCAATATCATCGCTCCGTAACTGTGACTGAGAATATGGACAATAACAAACTCTCAGTTTTACTTCAACTATGCTTGAAAACACATACAAAGCTATGTAGCAAAAATGCTTTTATTCACAGCAATTCCACTGCCCTGCCTCTGTTTCGTTCCCTGTTTCGTTCTGCTGAAGCACATAAGCGCCTTTGTCTGTATTCCCAAGGGATCACATCCTCTAGGCTCTACCGCTGCAGTCAGGTAAAAAAGCTTCTGCTGTGGCAACAACGTTATCAGACAGGCGATACAAAAGCGTTGTGGGTATTCATATTTCCAGACAATAACACAAGGGACTGTTTATTATTAGATCAAAAACTATAGGCAACCGCATTAGGGAGAAGATGTTCTAACAAAGTTTGCTGAAACACAGCCAAACCGCAAAAGATGATGGCTTCATTCCCAGATGCAAAGTGAGGTAACTTTACCGTAAAACGACTTTCGCAAAGTGGCCGGACACAAATTGTGGCCGCACACCGCCTGGAGTGGTGGTGAATAATTTGAACGACAGCAGCAATGACAGGCAAGCAGAGAATGGGTATGCTGTCAATTTAACAGTATAATTACTGGAACTGATTACACAGCTTGAATATAACAGCACTCACAAGTCACGAATGTGTTGAAATACTGAGAATAAAACATGCATTTCAGATGCAGTGTGGAACTTCTGCCGCACTACTTACATTTTTTTAAAACATATGTCAACAAAATTAAATGTTTGTTAAAGGGATAGTTCACCCAAAATGAATTCTGTCATACTCACCCTCATGTTGTTCCAAACACATGTTGTTTGTTGTACTGTATAACACAAAAGAATATATTTTGAAGAATATTGGTAACCTGACAGTTGACGGTAGCCATTGACTTCCATTGTATTTTTTTAAGTCAATGGCTACCGTCAACTGTCAGGTTACCAACATTCTCCAAAATATATTCTTTCGTGTTGAAAGACAGAAGAAAGACATTTTTTGATGAATTATCCCTTTAACAAAAGGTTTATAGATTTTGCCAATAATAATGGAAGAGATAAATATAAAATTCACATCAGGACGATAATTAAATGATTTTAAATAAAACTTTGGTAACACTTTACAATAAGGTTCATTAGTTAACTACATTAGTTAACATTAACTAATAATGAACTAATACTTTATTAATCTTGTTAAGATTAGTTAATGCACTGTGAGCTAACATGAACAAACAATGAACAGCTGTATTTTTTGTTAACTAACGTTAAGAAAGATGAACAAAAACAGTAACAAATGTATTGCTCATGGTTAGTTCATGTTAACTAATGTTTAATAAATAAACCTTCTTGTGAAGTGTTACCATAGCTTTTTTTAAAGAGAAATCTGATTAGTTTTCACAATCACATATTGTTTTTGTTACAGGTTCATACATATTTAAATTAATACATAAAATATTTGAATATTTGCTTTAATTTTATTTTTTTCCTCTGAATGAAACTTAATTAGTTTCATTTCAATAAGATGGCATTTTATTTATTTACATTTAATTAAAATGAATATGATATGACATAATATTGACTAAACTAATATTGTTGTCAAAAAATACCATACATTATAAATAAACTATTAATAAAATACTGTGAATAAATGAATCTCGCACCAAACATAACAGAAAAGGAACAGATTTCTCAACACCAAATAAAATGAATAAAATAAAATGCACACAGTAGATGAGCCACTTGAAAATGAATCTAATATTGCTAACTTTCTTATGAGATCTTTCTGATCTAATGCCAAAGATTTTTTTCTAAATCGTTTGTATTCTCCGCAACCTGTCCCGAAACAACCATTAATGTGATTTGTGCACTTTATTATGTGAACGCCTAGGTTGGAAGGGCTTTGCCAAGAACATAAAATGCAAATTCAAATCAAATAGATTCAGAAAACAAAACCAGCCAAAAGGCATCATGATACACATAATGTATTTCTTGTACTGTTCTGGGCTTTGACGGGTCAAAAGGGCAACTATGAGGAGTCTGGATTCTCCGTGTTCAGCTACTGGGCAGCATTCCAACATTTATACCTATTGTTGCTAGGAGACATTCCCGCTAATGTTTATGGCTTGCCTCAATCAGATGGGAACCTGGCAAATAGCGTGCAGCACAGCACAGGTATCATCACTGTAACCTTTTGTGCTCTGAAATCTCACGACTACGAAAGAGGCATCCGGGCCGGGAAAAGAAAGGTTAATTTAATGCCAAAAGGAAGGAAAAATGCCTGAAAATTTCTTGCAGCAAAGACTCATTCCCACCACACATTTGCAACAATTGTGTTTATTGGTTTTGTTAAGCTGGGAATGATTTATAACATTTGAAAAGCCATTAATTCTTTCTGCCTTTTTAGATTTGGATTGTGGTGTGGAGAAGCCAATTCAATTCACTAGCCAAATATCAAGGACTTCTTTTCCCGGAAAGGCAGCTCTTCAGTTGCAGTCGCAAAGCCAAAGAGCTTCAGTTGTTCGCTGTGCTATTCTATCTCTATCCTGCTTCTCAATCTGGCATTCTTTGTTGTCAAATTCATGAAAATATTAGCAAACAAATCTATATGATTCAACAGTCCAACTTACATAACAAATCAATGGATTTACACCCAACACGGTGGGAATGGTTTCCAGTCACAGGCTTTATGCCTGTCCACACGGTGCTTTATTCGCAAATGTTTTATGCGATATTTAAATGTTGTGCACAAGTTCAATTTGCAACTTGTTTGTGAAACTGATGTCACATAATAGCCAATTAGAACATAATTCATGTTTAATATTCATGTGAGTTTGATTACAACCAATGATATTGCACAGGAGGGCTATTTCTAGATTGATGGCAAAGTACCGGTACTGTAATACAAAGCAATCAACAAAATGTTGCACAAAAATCTTATTTACATGAAAAAGAGCTGGCACTTGTCGTTTAATTATGTTGAGGCGTAAGAGAGAAAGTTTACAAAAAAAGCATGTTAATACAGCTTTTAATTAGCAAGTTTAAATTCATGGTGTACAAAACATTCATTTATACATGGTAGAGTTATGGCATCAATGCTTTGATAAGACACAATGTAAATATTTGGATTAATTATGCAAAATGGCTTCCAAAACCATCTGTCAGTTTTGGAAAATCAAGGTCAAGTGGCAAAGGCATTGCACAGCAATTTAGAGCAATACTCTGCCAATGTGATTGTTGTGTTTGGCAAAGGATCCGTTTCCATCTGTACGCTAGGAATCCGTTCACTTCTAATCTATAAAAAAAAGCAGAGTTGTCGCAGCATTTTTACGTGCTTATGGACGAACTCAATCAAACACAACACACGGCATTAACCTCAAGAAAATCTACATTTGGCAAATCACCTGCATTCAGGAGAGTAATTAATTTCAAGAACACAAGCCTTTCTCCTGCATTCAGCTGATTACGATGAAGGAAAACAACAATTAAACCTTTGTCTTTGTGGTGTTCAAAGAGGAAAAATGACAGCAGACATTCATACCTGTTGGAAAACAAAGCAATTATAGAAATGTGTAGTGCCAGGTGTATAATATTTCAAGAGAGTTTAGAAATAAACTCAGTTCATGACCTCAAGAACAACAGGTGTCTGTCAGTCTCTGGGCAATATGTTATTCGGCAATGAGGAAACAATCTAACAAGTAATTTTCCCCTTTTTTTTCTATTTACCCATTCTATTTTTTCTCCCAAGGTAACATTTGTGTTAACAATCAATCTTGGGTTTATTTAGCTAAACATGTATTTTATAAATTTTCAATGCGTAGTGCATCTTCTGTAGTTGAATGGACTTCAATTTAATGTGTTACTTTAGTACAATTAATTATAAAAAATATATGCATAAAAATTCACACATTTAATCATGGTTCCTGACTCTGACGATTCAACAGGCAACTTGCCAAATCACACTTACTGAAAGCCGACAGCAAGGACAGATGGACTAACTCCGAATGCATTACGGATTGCTGTGGACTGCAGGCCAATGATAGACTATGAAAATAAACAAACAATATATTGCCTTGTTCTAATGTCTATTCAACTCATCAGCCACAATAACATCTTTGAATTATCCTTATTCAATAGGGCTTTTCTTAGAAAACATTGATATATGTGATTAATTTGAATAATCATGCAATTAATTCAATCAAATCATTTAAATTACAGAAACAGGCTTGGCGAATAATACTTATGATATAATCCAGATCGACTATTGACTCTACTGATGCACAACTCTACTCTACTCTCTAAATCTACTGCATAGTTTATTCTGGCCAAGTACTGCCCACTTAGACAGAAAAAATGCCTTCTGATGAACATGTAGAATGACCAACTGTTGTTGATAAGTGTGTGAAGGGGCAGATAAATATTAAATCGATGCAGCCACAACAACAGACCTGCATACAACAAAGTGGTAAAACATTCCAATTATTGATGCTTCAGTTTCCACAAAAGCTTACAGAGATAAGGAAATTAGAGCAAAATCTGAGAGAAGCACATGGGCCGTACTTACAGTACAAGGACATAATAGATGAGAAGGCATGTCTAAAACAAAACTCTTAAATAATTTGATGTTCCAATGCAATGAACGGTAGGCGATATACCGGTAGACACGATTAAACCGGTAGAAATTTGGAGAACTATCCTCTCCTTCACAGTTACACTCACGTAAAATTGCCGTGCAGTGTGGTCATGGAAGCTTATTGTTTGCATACATTTTCAAGCATTGCGATTTAAAAACAAGCACAATAACTAATTTCGCTATATGCACACACTGTCTGAGAGGCACGCATAAAGCTGCTGCTCATAGAGCACGTGAATACTGAACTGAGTTATTTTTGCCGCCTAATTGCAAGTGTGTCCAACTGTGTCCCGCAGTACTACAAACCGTGTGCATACAAATTACGCACCAACAAGTTTTGGCCCCACAATGAAACCCCACAAAAATGCGATTATGAATTTGCAAAGGCTGCGATAATTTTTTTATACACAGCTTGTCAGTGAAGCACGGCTCTGTGATCAGTAGTAAATGCTGCTTCATCTGAAATCACTGCGAATTTGAGTTGCTAATAACGTGCATTTAAAAAACAACATGTGTCAAACATCTTCCCAAACATGAGAAGCATTTATGAACCTCTTGACCAACAAAAGACAACATTTAATAACGTGTTTTTACTCCAAACTCACTTCATAACAACAGTAGAGCATCCTTTTGTGAGATGTGGTTTCTTGCACAGAATAAGGCACAAGACATTATTTCATAGTATTCTATACAGTGATAAAGGCTATGTCGATTAGCATTGAAGTATAAATATACTTTATTATCATGAAAATACCCGAGAAGGCTTGAAGAACTCAGATAAACCATATATTGTCATAGTCGTGTGTTTATTAGATATGTTTAATCAATCAAAGATCATATTACATAGACGACTCCGCAATTCATCCGGTTTGATTTCCTCAGTTTTTAATGTACTTTAATTATGAAACAGTAAATTTTACTTTTATGGCACGGGTAAGTTTAGGGTAAGGTTTAGGATTTGGGGTAGGTTTTAGCTATAATCACCACAAGTCTGTATTACATATACATTTACATTACATTTAATCATTTAGCAAACACTTTTATCCAAAGCGACTTATGAATGAGGAGAGTACACAACACGAAGCAGGTTTTTTTAATAGATATAGAATAGTTAGTGTTAGTATTAATGGGTCAAGTGTTGACGAAAAAGTTTGTAGTACTGCGGGACGTAGACAGACTCTTCACCCTTCAATTTTGTAACAAAATAAGAATAAGAATAAGAATAACTGTAATAATTTACATAGTGAAGACTATGCACTGTTTGTATTCATGCGATTACTAAAAACTTATTTAATATTTCTTATTTCTAGTGCTTTCATTTTTTTCAAGTAGGTCTATTTAATTTGTGTCTTTGTTCTATTTTAGTTTCAACCCCTTGTCCTATTAGTTTCTTTGTTCTTATTTTATCACTTACTGTTTACTTGACTTCAGTAAGCTTAAGAGTCTTTTTTTTAGGCTAGTATTAGTTTTTTTGTGATTTCAATTACATAAATGTTGATATCATAAAATCCTTATTTTTAAGCAAAAATAACTATACATAATATATATATATATATATATATATATATATATATATATATCGTTATTATTAAATAAATGTAGGCTACTCATATAGCGCTATCCGATTGTGGTCATATCGCCCACTCCTACCATAAACCCTGCAACATTAACAGCAATCTACTAACATGTAAACAAATCTTCCTGACTGACTGGTAAAAAAAAACTTGTGCATGAATGATTCCCAGAAGTTCTCTTGCAGGCAGCCAATTGGAACGGGCGGATTTTGCCAGCTGTATTCATCTTAGTATACATCATGCATCATAGGCTGTCGGAAGCTGAAGCTAAGAGGACAATTTGACAGCGGTTATCAAGTTCTTCATCAGCCATAATAGAGTCAAACTATTTTACCAGATGTCCTTCGTATGAATGCATCTTTGAGCAATCTCCATGAACACATCCCTTGAGTATACAATATTCCTTTCTTTGTTTCATGTCAGAATGTTGGGCCTGCAGGCCAGACTGTTAGACCACAGGCATTTATACATGCCAGACACAAAAACCACCAGAGAGAGAACTTTCATAAATGCTTTAACTATGGACATTTTATTTGTATTATTGCCTTAGGCAATAAAAACTGCCTGGTAATTTAGCAGAGCTGGGTCCATTATGCATTTTCTACAGCCATTCCTGGAAGAAACGGGTAACAAAGCTTGGACAATAACTTTTTTTCTTTTCTTTTTTTTTCTTCTTAAATCTGCCACTACATGCTTTATATCTTTGGTATAAAAAAATGTTGTTGGAGGAAATTATATCAACCCAGTATACAGTATCTAACATAAGACCCAGTATATCTCACAGAATAAAATGTCTGTATTTTTTTCCCACCTTTTAATGCCACTATTTTTTTTAATTGTAAGGAATAAATGTGCTTAATTGGACAAGAGGAACAAATAGGCCTACTAATAATTTGCACTACAACAATGTATTTCCAAATTCCAATGTATTCCTTCCAATTGGCATCCCAGTTGTGCTCAGAATGAACTCTGTTGCAGAATAGTAGCAAACATGAGGAAAAGGGAAAGGTCAGAGAAACCAAAACTAAAAAAGAGGACAAAAAAAGAGCTCAGATCAGTGCACCAATAATTTTTTTTAAAAAAAGTTTTATATCAATCAACACAAAACCCACCCTAATTCTGAAATATACAAAACAAAAAGCTCATAAGACAACATCTTATGACATCATCTAGCTGAAACTCTATGCTTATGACATCATCCCGCTCTAAGAGCGACTTCTAGTCATGAACACTGAAGGTCTGATTAATAGACACCAGGTGATGACATCACCCACTACAGCTGATTCTTCGGGTTAATGACCTGCGTGATATATTAACCTACAAACGTCTATTTGGATTAGTCACGCTTGCCAGTTGTCATGTGATCTATCACGCACGTCTGATTCATCATGCCAGCTGGTTGGCATGCCGAGACTGTCGCTGCCCACTATCCATTACTGTAACTGAAAGAGTGATCCAAAAGGTGTAATAGAGATGGTCTGGGGAGAGTTTACTCGAGAAATTACTCTTTACAGAGCGCAATGTTGTTGTACAAACACCAGACTGAAATCATCTTTTTAAATGGGACTGGATTGGAAAGCATTAAATGTAGAATTCTAACAGTCAAAATCCCTATAAAGCTCTGCAGACGCAATAAGTAATCATTTTCTGCTTTAGTGGGTCAATGAGACTTGGCTTAGCATCATAAACTTAAAACTCCCAATTGGCTGTCACGACCCGTGGTAGTGGGAAGATAAGCATAAATGATTGTGGCTCCAGGCTAATGACACAAGCCCTGCCTTTATGAGCACCATCATCCCTCCGGTGTAATATAACGAGGCAGTGTTTCCACATATAGCCCTACATTATTTCCACTAAGATTACCCATGGCCACATACTTCTTTGTGCCGTATCACTGACCACTTGTCAGGTGGACACTTGGGCTCTTGAGTTCTCGGGTTCACTACAGTATTTGCAAAATTAAGTGGCATCTCTATAAAATTACATTAAACAACAAAGCACAAGCGTCCAGTAACCAATTCAGATAAAAACCTCTGTGAGTAATCTGAAAGGTTGTAGGTTCAAACCAAACCCTCTATGAACTTTTAACGTCTAATCAGACTGTTCTGAGTCACCCATTCACCTGTTTTTATTAGAAAGGGATGCTGTAATTTAGTAATTAGTAATGAAAGATCTTGGCCGGTAATCGGAAAGGTTGTAGGTTCGAATCCATAAACTATCACCATCACCGCAGGTAGAAATTAAGCATTATCACTTACCAACTGCATGCCACATATAAATGCCAGCGTGCATCTACCACTGCAACAACCCATCTTGCTCTCCTTCGAGTCCGTGTTTCCACGTGGGTCGCTGTAACTCCACAAAATGATGCCCAGGCAACGGGTTTAAATGGATCGTTCTTCACTCCAAACGCGATAGACGCGAATCAAATACGCCCTTCCGATGAAAGCATCCCGAGCACTCCACCGTGTAGGGAGAAGATATGAAGAAAACTGCATGTGTTTGTTAGAAAAGTAGAATTGAGGTATAACGCAAAGTCAAGAGACACGGACAACACTTCCCTAAGTTAGTGGAGAAATAACGGTATCTCCAAACCAGCACTGAAAGACATGTCAATGTGATCTTCCTCGGGTCCGTGTCTGAGAAACAAAGCCACCCAGTGTTGTTTACGCTCTCATTGCTCCTCCCTCGCGAGAAAGAAACCGAATTAACACGTTTTAAACAGCTATGACTCGTTTTCTTTCTCTGGAAGCCGTGTTTAGTTTTCCAGCAGGAAATCCACGGGAATGGTGATATGAGGACAATAATCCAAGCGCGCGTCCTGCAAGAGCCTTTCAGTGCAGCTCAAACGTGTCTTCTCGGATCCCCCAACTACTATTGGTCCCTTCCAGTGTTAACTTGCTCAGTCCGGGTGTAGAGGAGGACAAAGAAGCGGCGCATCTTGCACCATCTGACATTCCAGATTGAATGAAGCGCACGCGGCGCTGCTCTCCGCGGGGATGCGACTCGGTTTGTTTCTCACGCAGCGGCTGGTGCTGATGCTGTACAGAGCTCATGAGGACCTGGACGTCCCCCAATGCACCGGATGAGCTCTCTGCTCCCTCTCTCAGTGGGCGTGAGAGCAACGCGATATGGAAATAATGACTGTGGAGTTGGGGGTCACTCGGCAAGATGCAGATATACGGGCTATAATTGCTTCAATCGCCCTCAGGAAATTCCAGGTCTGAATTTAAACGGCTCCCTCGGGTTTCAAAATCTACAATGAAAAGACACGTTATAGTTAGAAATATATATATATATATATATATATATATATATATATATATATATATATATATATATATATATATATATATATATAACATAATAATAATAATAATAATAAGGTAACTTTAGTTTAGGGTCCAATTCTCACTTGTTACTTGTTTGTTAGCATGCATGCTATTGTCTGTTTAATAGTAGGCTATAAAGCACATATTAATGCCTTATTATGCATGACCATTTTGTACATCCCTTAATACTATTCCCTTTAACCCAATACCTAAACTTAACTACCTTACTAACTATTAATACACAGTAATACGGAGTTTACTGAGGCACAAGTCGTAAATAAGTTAATAGTGAGAATTGGACCCTTTTCTAAAGTGTGACAAATACTACTAATAAAAATAGGAAGACATGACATTTGTTTACATTAGGCTACTTTATAATTTTAGCTGTATTAAGAAAAATATATAAATTACTATTAGCCTATTAAGAAAAATACTCCACAGCACAGGCAACGAAACAATTGGCTGCTAGCAAACACATGCAACAATATTAATAGTAATAATCTAATAATCGTGAAGTCTTCCGAAGTTATTATCAAACACAGATGAAGACATGAAAGTATACCATAGCTTTAATGTTTCTGAATACCGTAATAATGAAGAATCAGAATCAGGAATCAAGTATTTATTAGTGTCGTGTAACAACATATACTTTACATAATAATGTACACTCTGGAGCATATGTATCTCACTTCTTAATGGTGGTGCAATGCAATCCAATGCAAACAGTCAACATAAACACAAACACAAGCCCACACCCACAAAAAAATACACACACAAATAGTCTCTCTTATCAATGTTTATGACATGCTTTAATTTTCCCAGCAATCTTGAGTGGCAGTTCTTGTATTTACATTCCGATTTCCGGAGGTAATGACTGCAATCCAAATTGCGGACCCCTCCTTCCTGTCATGCTTGTCCTCTCTGGTCCAGTTTAATCTCATATTCATTTCACTTGTACATGCAGGGAAACCAACAGAATAAGTGATACTGCATTTTGTTTGTGTGAATGTTAAATGCCACATGACTAAGCCTATCTGAGTTTTCTAGCCATCACGTCTCTGGTCCTCACTTGCCAAGTTTAAACAGAGTCCAAGCAAGCAAGCTGTAATAAACAAATCCGGTGGACATGAAAGACATTAACCTCAGCTCATGACAAAATGAATAATACTGAGTCCTCCTGGAATGTATTAGCACTTTTTCTAACATATCATATATAAATAAACTAGTATTTTTTGCATGCATTTGTTTCTTTGTTCCATTAAAAGTCATTATAACTCTTTGAGACAAATCTTAGATTCAAAGATTTTAATTTATAACATTCACGTCACAAAACTCTAATTATCTGACTGGAAGTGTCACACTGCTTGTATCTGATAGCTTTCTCAAATCTTAATCCAGATTGGGCAAACTGGGACAAACCATTAAAGAATATGAAATTAAGGAGGACTGTGCATCTGTAGCAGCTGTATGGGGAGATATCAATCCTTTAAAAATTCATGAGCTACTGCAGAGCCCGTGACTTCTATCACTTTAAATTGGACACCAGACTGATGCACTTTGTGCTTTAGTGAGGTTGAATTTTGGGTTCTCCTAAATGTTTTATTTGATCTGCTCTTATTCAGTATGCCATATAGGCTTTTCACCCAACTATAACATTGAAAAATCAGGACATTATTCTTTCAAAAGGTTCTTTTGCACCTTGAACACATTCTCATTGGCAGGCTGAGGATGCTAAAGCTGTATCATTGAAATAACACAATATCACAGATTTATAAGACTGATATGTCAGTCGCTGTGGCTTTTAATGCATTTATAGGCCGACTACACCACAAAACACGTCCCTTGTGTTATGCTAATATACTGTATAGCCGGTTTTCCAAAGCAGTTGTTCCACTGTATCAAATATCTAAATCTCTAGTAACTTTATAGCAGTTTATGTCGCAATATTATCAATTGCTCACTGAGATTGAATTCTTATAAAAGATGTGTGACGTGAGATGTGATGTGTGATGGTTGCCCTGCTAAATAGATGTTTCTCTGAGTCACAAAAGGTTCAGCTATAAGGGCTAAATGATTTGCACTATATACATTAATTAACACACACACACACACACACACACACACACACACACACACACACACACACACACACACACACACACACACACACACACACTCACACAACTGAATCTATTATCTATTAAAAACATTACTGTTAATTGAAATAAAGATGAAACACATAAATATAATATTAATTGAAGACTTAACTAAATGAATAAACTAAACTTAAATAGCAATATAAAAAAAGACAAGACAAATGCACATAACCAAATTATTACAAATTCAATTTAAATTAAACCTTATAATATTAAATAAAAGCTAATTCATAATTTCAATAAAACTATAATAAAAGCTAAAATAACGTTCCGATTGTTTTGGATAATATAATTTTTATTTAAAAAAAAAAAAAAAAAAGATCTCTTCTGCGAGGTCTCCCATAATTGCAACATTATATATATACAGTATATATATACTTTTTTTGTTGTTGTTGTCCTTGCCCAAGAACACCCATTCTGTAGGCTTGTATATTAAGCGACTCTATTTGTCACACACAGGAATGAATGACACAACTGTGGGTATGCGTGACTGCAGTGAGGTATTAGATGTAATTGGTAATTAGTTCACAAAACCAGTGTTAACAAATAGTAGCAGTCTTGCTTTACGCTACCTGTCGGTATGTCTTAATAAGTGTAACACTGAAAGCTGATTACATAAGCTCCAATAATGAGGTGTTCAATAACAGCCTACAGAAGGGCTGTTCAATTAATTTTTTAATAAGCCAATGATTGGCCCCTCTGGGTGTTTCAGTGCCCCCTTGTGGATGTGGGATAATATTTCAGCATGATTTATTAACAACTCTGCATTAAATGCTGCCATCTATTATATGTCAGGGCTGTCAAATGTCTATTAAAGTGTGTTGATTATAATATTTTGATTTTTGATTATAAAAATCTTACTTTAAGCTCAATGTGTCCCAAATGGGCCAACTCTGCAGGATTCCACATACTACTTTCCTTTGTGAAATGTATGAAACACATGCAATTATTCAAATATGCATACAGTAAAGTTTGAAATAGCAATGGAGCATAATTAAAAGTTATTTTCATAACATATGTTCATGTTCACCACCCAAAAAGTATATTGGCATCAGATAAAGACATCACACAATGTCTGCTGCTGTGTTAGAAAAAGGGCAGCACTTTTGCAGCTCTCTGCTAGTATTAATCATTTAAACCTGCATTCCAGAGAGCCGTCAGAGATTGATGATAATTTCCTGCCCCCAGCTTGTTTGTTGCTCTGTGACAGACTGTTTGATCAAAGTTTGCTAGTGATGCAAGTTGCTGTTTATATGAAGCAATCCACCGAGCACAAGGGGAGGTGAATAACACTCAAAAGTTAAAGAATAGTTCACCCAAAAATTCTGTCATAGGTCTGAACCAGTACTGTGAGCTTTTTTTAATGCATCTTTTCACCTCTTTCCATAAAACAAAAGCTCAAAGTGACCACTGTCAAGCTACAAAAGGAAAAGTCTCATAAAGGTGGTTCATGGTGATTTTTAAGGTGGCTGAGAGAGCTCAACGCAGTGCAAATGAGGAAAACACATGCAAATAGAAAAACACACCCAAATTAAGAAACCATCTTAAATTAACTTAACCTCAGTTTCACAACACATGTGTGCTCCAAATACTCACAACACATCCAAATACAGAAACGTGCTGCAAATAGCACAGACAACAACGGAAATGTTTCCAGGGGACCCCAATAAGTGACGGATCCGGATGGGGCATGCTTACTGCTCTACTATTTATTACTTTTTTTTATTTACTTTTGTTTCTTGCAAACATACAGAGATTACATGTTTATGACATACAACTTTGTATCAAAATGTATTAGAGTTAACAAAGAGCTGAAAAATAAAATAGAAAAAAGATAGAGAAAAAGAACATGAGGGTAAGATATAGCCTACATCAGTAACATTGTACACACTTTTGTACTTTTAAATAAGTTTCATAGGTAAGAAATGTTAGGTAATGTAGGGTCCAAAGAAGAGACAGCAATTTTTAAAAGTTGAGACACTCAGATAAATAAAGCATATTATAAAAACTTTTTTGTATAAAATTTGTATTTATTTGCAACAGTTATATTAACAACAATAATAAGACATTTCTTTCATAAGAACAGCTTTTCAGCTGATGGATGCCATGCTGCGTTGTCATGGGAACATCCCAGGTGAGAATAATGAGGAAATGATGTTGGCTGAATCCAAAATTGCCCACTAAACCCTCATTCACGAATCCCTACGTTAGTCCAGTAATACAGTTCTCTTGTAGTAGTGAATGAAAACGAGTGAGTGAATTCGAACAGCCGTTGATCGGCTGTACCAGAGCCTGTCTATGGAGAGCCTGACCACTCTCTTTAAGTCCTATTGTACCGAATTTTGGTTGTAGTTCCACCAGAGTTCCACTGGGGGCGATCGCCAATGAGTGCAAAATGAATGGGAGTCTATGAAGCTAGACGGCTAAATTTGTCTTTCACCTGATTGCCGTTGAGAAATCTCAGATTTGATTGTAGGTTTTGCAAGTTCAACATGGGTTAGGTCGAAAGTTGAATGAACAAATACTTATGTCCTTTTGATTTCTTACAGGTTGAGTTGTTTTTGCCCATAACACGCTAGCATTCTGCTAATGAACGCTGATTGATCAGTGAAGGCAGCCCGTTCTCATCCCAAGGCGTAATATAATGACGCTTTTGCCAAAGCGTCTATATCGAACGCGCATGGTACCCTTTAGCGTCAATATGAGACGCCTCCTAGCGGTCTAACCCTAGCCCTACACCATACCTAAACCTACCCATCTCTCTGCGTGTTATATTGACGCTAAAGGGTTCCATGGGCGTTGGATTTAGACGCTTTGTCAAAGTGTCAGAATATGACGCCTTGGGATGAGGATGCGTTGGTGAAGGACTGATTACGACCAGAGATACCGATTGATGACATCGTGGCATCTGAAGTGGGACCAGAATGTTAAGGCGGACTTAACTCTTTTAGCACGTGTATTTACCTGTGTCAGCTGTGTTATCGATGCCTCGAGAGAATAAAAAGTACAGAGCGCGAAAGCACCAAAGTGACTGAAGGATTGCCGTAAAGCAGTATCTCTGGTCGTACGATGTGTATGACGTCATTGACATTTTGAAAGACTTTTTAAAGCAAATAAGTGACTCTAAAAAATCCAACACCCAGCAATGTGTAATTTCTTGCATCTCCTTTCGAATACAACATTCAAATTACTAGACAAAAAATTATATCCCGAGAAAAGTGGATTTTGAGGGGTATAGCTCCATAGACCTCCATTCATTCTGCGCTAGTCCTGTGAGCGCCCTCATGTGGAACCAGAGTGGGACTGCAACCAGTTCAGAAGCCGGAAGTTTACTGAGAGTGGAAGTTCTCCCCTTATTAGACATTCTCTGGCTGTACACAGGCGGGTTTGTCACTTATTGGGGTCCCCTGAAAACATTTCCATTGTGGTCAGTACTATTTGCAGCGCGTTTCTGTATTTGGTTGTGTTGTGAGTATTTGAAGCACACATGTGTTGTAAAACTGATGAATATGTTTTCTTAATTTGCGGTTGTTTTTTCTTTTTGCATGTGTTTTCTTAAGTTGCAGCGCGTTGAGCTCTCTCGGCCACCGTAGTGATTTTAAAAAAAATCCTTTGTCTAGCAAGTCTAGCAAGACTAGCCTGGCTAACGTCAGATCTAGTCTCATTGAGACGTGGGTCTGGGAACCACATGTTTATTTTCTCGTATTTGAGGCGTGGTTTACGAATGCCCAGAGCCGTTTATTGAGTGCTACGAATGTCAAATGCACCTGTACGTAGCTCATATATACCAGATGATGTATGTAGAGCTTAAATAAAACTTGTACTTTAAATAAAACTTAAAATGTAGAGCAAAATAAACTTGTGTTCTAAACTACTTAGAACAATATCTAAGGCTGGATCGAAAGGTAACTTCACGTCTGCTGCCATGTTGGATCCATAGAAATAAACAAACTGCTTCGGTGTGTCACATAGACGTCATCATCGTCTTGCTGCTCCCTCCCCGTTCTGTAATTGGTTCCCTATCTGAGGCGCAAATCTGGTCCATGGAATCCAGGCTGTCTAGCAGCGAGAATAAAATCGCGACAATGGCGGCGCTTTAGCTAATGTTATTGTGATTAAAACTCACATTCAGTTCATTTTGAACCGTAACGTCTATGCAATAATCAAACCATCAAATTGAACACATAGTTGTTATCACAAATTTAAAACAGAAAAGTCAAAACTTACTGAAAATAAGTCAGCCATGTAAAAGCGACATCCCAAACCGACCGTCTCTGCCACAACTAATGCCGAGTTCAGACTGCACGATTTTCAAAGTAGTCGGGTCACTGTTCTTTTCACACTGCATGACTATCTTGGCCAGCATTCAGTCGCTGCTGTGTTCACACTGAACGATGGATCGGCGACAGGAGGTTTCACACTGCATGACTTTACAATAGGAAGAATCGCCGACACAACTGTTTGGCACGCAAATTACGTTTCACAACCAAACACACGCGATAAGTGATAAGAAAATAACGCAAGATCACGCGTGCGTGAGACCGGAGTTCTGGCGCGAGACTCAAATTGTTATTAAAAATTATAGCCTGAAAGAAGCTTGCGATCCCAATCTGTGAGCTGATTTGCAGCGATAAAGAGGGGGGAAAAAAGAGATTATGCAGGAGGAAATGGTTGGGGAGACGAGATCAACTTGCTGAGCTCTGAGCAAGGATTGTGTGTTCTACAAAGAGAGCTGGGGCTAAAGAAATAATTTTGCAATGTGCTGCTGGTCAAGCAATATGTAGGCTACTTTGTTTCTGTTTGATATAATTGTAAATATGTCTATTAAAATACTGATATTCTGGTCTATAACTCCTCCCCGAACTCCCCGCTGCTCTGTATCTTGCTCTCTCATGGCTGTCGGTCATCGCCGATGTAGTTTTCAGTCAGAACACTTTTCACACAGCAGGATTTTGAATCGCTGACATGTCCAGATATTTAGCATGCCAAGAAACGAGCACCGATTTGCCTGTGATTTCAGGCATTTGTCGGCGATTTCTCAAAACCTGTCGGCGAGCCAAAATCGGGGCTAAAATCGTGCAGTCTGAACTCGGCATAAACAAGCGGGATCTTGCTGTAAAAAAAAACAAAAAAAAACACGTGCGTGGATTCAAACGCACTTTGCTTTTCAGATTAAAATGTACTTAGTAGCCTATTTTTAGGTGAATGTGCTGTGACTATAAAACATTAAATAGTATTTGTAAATATATGATAAAATTTACTCTTTCTTCTCAGTTAAACATGAATAGGCTATCTTAAGTAAAATGTACTCAATTTATTCTAGTTCCAACTTAATCTTGATTTTACAATGTATGAATTAATGTAATACATTTTACCATACCAAAAAGTCATTTTTTTCAGTGCAGTTGAGAAGCAGTGGAGGAACTATATTTTTATACATGGAGTGACCATGCCTATTTAGGGGGTCCATATAACGTGAACGAATATAATGTGTAATACTTATTTGTTTTCATTGTTTTGACCCATGTAACATTGTATTGTAATAAATAAGCTACCAAAATGTTAGATACCAGTGAAATTTCACAATTTTCAATTCCAAGGCTAATTTATACCACAGGAAAAACTACAAGCCTAACTAATATAAAACCAGAACAGTCAGTAATAAATAAGAACAGTGCTAAGAATTAAGTGCTTGAAGTTTTTCAGGTCTAACAGTAATTCAGGTTCAGAAATTCTATAATCAAGCGTAAAATAACATTGAATAATCTTCACTGTAAATGTCAAGATTTACCGACATTGATCTCAAAATCTTCTAAAAAAATTTCTTTCTCAAAACACAAGTTTATGAGTTCATTATCTACATTTTACTTTGCCTTTTTTCACAAATTCAACAGGGTTTTTCTCGAAACACGATGACTTTAATTTTAAAAGTTTCTTCTCAAAACAGGGCGACTTCATTATCTAAATTGAATAAGTTTATTCTCAACATTGTGTTTCAACTTTTTTTCTTGAAATACTGTGAGTTTAATCTCGCATTATAACCATCTCGAGATGGTTTTATTTTTATATTGCTTGGCTCTAATCCTCTTCCGCAAATGACAGAAATGTCACATTTAGGAGATTTATTTCTTTAACAGTCGAGCTGTGAGTCTAAACAACCATAGAGTGGTTCACTCAGTTTACTGTTCATATTTGTTAAGCGTTTGCCTTGCAAACACAGCTGACCCATCAGCCCAGACATAACACATTACCACCGAATGAGGCCGTTTTCACAACCTCTGCAATTATCCTACACGTTTAAAGTGTACATTTATAGTGTTTCAGCACATTTTCTATCCCGAGGCATCCACATTTGCTTCTATTATTGATAGGTGCCAGCAAGCTCTGTAGCTGCCAGTGAACTTGAGAGAGAGATTGGTTGAACTTTCATTGTGACACTCTTAGTGGCGCCTTTTAGTGGAGTGCTTTGAAAATGAATGAATGCCAGGAGAGCGTCTGCAATGCAGGGCTTTTAATTGATGGTACGGTCTCTGAACAAAGAAAGTGGGGTAGGTATGCGGCTCCATTGGTGTCCGGCGTACTTTCCTTGAGTGGGAATCAGTGCTGCATTGGGCTGCCCATCTCAGCACTTTAATATGGGATGTTGCGGACCTGTCAACACTAATTACACATGAACACATCCAACGGTATTGGGCCGCATTCAATTCAGAGGGATATATTGCCAAAGAGCATGTTGCGTGGCCAAATCTTTATACAACTCAAATAATATTGTAGACTTTACAATGATGGAACGATTGCAATTTAGCCGGCAGGAGCAATCCCAGATGAGTCACTATCAATATCCGGCTAGCTTTTAGGATGGGCTTTTATGGATTGGTGCCGTGTACGAGACCATAGGGTTACCCAGAGAAAGGCTAAAAATTTTTTCCTTTCTCCTATTAAAATAGTTTCTTTCTTTATTGTCCTGCTCTATGATTAGACCTATAGGACTGCAGCTGAGCCTGCACCAGTCTTCCTAAATAATACAGTTAAAATTATTTGAGGTTTTTGCCTAGTAGTATCAAAACACTTTGCATTTGCACATCTGTAAATATACATTTTATTTTCATTGTCACTTATTTAACAAATTTGTTTTGGTTTCTGTTATTTGTGAATTATTTTGTGTATTTATTCTTGACACATTTTCACATCGGTTTAGTTTTTCTGAGATTTGAGAGTTTGTTTTTGTTTTTTGGTCAACATAAAAAAAACTCATACTTTGCATTTGCTTGGTTTCTGTGTTATTGTTGTTTTATTTATACATTTCACAATATATGAATATTATTTCTGGCTCAGTTTTGGGGATTCTGGTATAATATTGGTCCAGTTGTGGGTGAGTTGGGGTAAAGGTGGTGGCAGTTTGGCTCATTTCTGGCTGACATATGGGGAATCTGGTACTGTTGTGGGCCAGTCATGGCTGATTTCAGGGGACATGGAAGAAGACGTGGGTGAGTTTTGGTCTGCTTTCAGCATGGATCTACTTTCGGCAAGTATACTTTTGGGCCAATCTTGGGCCGTAATTCCACGTGGTATCTGGGCTAAATTCAACCAGATTCGGCCCAATACCAATTTGCTATCTGGGTTAAACAAAATTCACTGTATGAGTTCTTAATGAAATTGATAAATGGGTTCACTCATAAAAATGACATTTATGCTTCTGACTTGTCTCATCTGCAATGTTGTATCTGATGTTGTGTTAGACCAGCCTTATATTTTATCATCTCATTCGTCAAAACAGTCCAAAGCGCTATTTACATTTTTTATAACATAGTCCATTTTGAATTTAACTTTTAAATCTAATACACACATAAATATAAATTCATAAAGGCCTTTTCACATGTCAACCACTGTACTGTGTGTTAATATTGAAGACTGGAGATAATACATTTATTTTTAAAGGTCAAAAACATTACAAGGAGAAAGTAAAGCTTACCCCACTGTGTTGAAATAACCCAAAAAGTGACAAATTAAAAGTCATAATTTACTCGCCTCATGTCGTTCTAAAACATTCATGCTGTTTCATGCAAGTAGAAATGTTCACATAGCTCTTTACACACAACAGTTTGAAATGACCATGAAATGTACCATGAAAAAGTACCATAAATGTTAGCAGCCCAGAAAAGATATATTTTGAGATATGCCAATTTTGAATGAGTTTTTAAAACGGTATTCTCTGATTAATGGTACAATTTTGATCCACAATAAATTTCACACAAACGTGAATTTTAAATTGTGTGCTTTTATAAATGAATGAATGAATGCATGAATGAGGCATTTATATAGCGTGTTTCACATGTACTATACACCCAAAGCACTTTACAATCATCATGACACTCTAAATGTCAGTTGTTTGTACCTTGCTACATAAGGACTAAAACCGTTGTTCGACATCATGTAAAGCATGTAAACCCACGTTCTTGTGGGATTTGTAATCCTAGTCAGTAAGAAAAGATGAGTCTTATGCTCAGATGCATTTATTTTAAATATATTTAACATTTTTATTTATTTTGGTGACGGCAAAGCTGTCACATGGCCATTCAGAAATAATTATAATATGCTGATTTGGTGCTCAAGAAACATTTCTTATTATTAATATTGGAAACAGTTGTGCTGCTTAATATTTTTTTATTGAAACCAAGACTTATTTTTTTTTGTTCAGGATTCTCTTGTAAAATTATAAATGTCTTTACTGTTACATGCAGCCTTTCTAAATTAAATGAACTCAATAACCCCAGACTATTGAATGTTAGCATCTGTTTTTTAGAGAAAACAATGGCTTTAAAATTAACATTATGTATGAGGAATGACTTGTGTGTTATATTCTTATAAAACATAATTTGAAAGTCTCTCAATGTTAACCACACACGGACCTTATTTAACTTGAAACCTTATCTAGGCTAAAAACCATGTTGTGGGCAAAAAAAAAAAAAGAGAGAGATCCTTATTTGTACATCACATTATTATGAATTATATGATCACATAAATACCCGCCATTAAATGCAAGGCTTAGTTTGCTGTTTGTTACTCATATTCTTCCTTGTTTATGGCTCTGTTGTTGCTACGGCAAGCATCCAGATGGCCGGTTACAAGAGACAAGACTAAATTATGATTGGGTTTGGCATGGCATAACAGGGGTTTGATGCACTCATAACATCCATAACACCCCTCCCAGTGAAACACAATGACAGAACCCATTAGGCCTATTTTGTTCTTTTTTCTCTCGAAATTCCTGTTCTCCAAAAGCATTTGAATCAGGGCCTGACCTCTCCTCCCATTATGGTCATTTAGCGCTGCTTGCTATTGCACTCCAGGCAGACTGTCTTTAAGTATTAATGACTTCATCAGCAGTTCTTTTAAATTACCCATTAAGATGCAGTTTTGTCCAATCCTTTACTGCTGGGTCTGCTTCCTCTCACCAACAGCTACAGATCTCTTCATATGAGGAGGAACAAAACCTGACATCTATTAGGGAGACGAACGCTTCTTTAAGTCTGTGCCTGTGCTGACGGATTTTTTCCCAATGAAGCGGCCCAAATGTGTATCATGCCAGGTTAGTAATGCTCGTTTTACTGTACCTTAAATAAGACTAAATGATTTGGAGATCATTGTCAGAGAGTTGTTTCATCTGACAATAGCTAACTGTAAAATCCTTGGTTGTCAGACAGGGAATGCAAGTGAATGTTTTGGTTTTATAGACAAGTTTATGCATCACATTTTTCGTTCCGCAACCTGCTGGTTTATTGCTCTTCTCTTTCCAGAACCCACATCTGTATGGCTCACAAAAAGTCATTTATTTTTCTAAATGAGTTTTTAAATCATTGACGGATGGAAGGAATTTGTCTACTTTGCATTATTATAGGCTCATCAGCTCCATATTTCTTCCTTTTTTTGTTGCTTCCATTTTTTATTTTATTTCACAGACAGTGAAATGTGAAATTGAAAAAAAAAAAGACTGAGATGATACAAGAAATAAAATCTGCATTATCTTTCATAAAGCTTTTTTAAGAAACACTTACATTTGATCAGTGGTCTGTATTCACTATTAGAGACTGGAAATTTTAAATGTATATTTATCTACAAAAAGAAGCTTTGTTTATTTTTATTTTCAAATTTAAAATTACACTAGCAAATTACTACACTGTGGCACTGGCTCAACCAATGGTGCGAGTTTGGGGGCGGGACTAACAGCAATGGGTGGATGTGTTCTGTAATATATATTTGAATGCACGTCAAGTCATCTTTATTTATAGTGCTTTTTACTATAAAGATTGTTTCAAAGCAGCTTTACATTGATAACAGGAAACTAATGCAACAAAGTTTGTTTTGGCTGTACAGTGTTCAGTGTTGATTCATCTCTGTCGTAAAGAAGTTATTAATTCAGGCCATTTATCTATACAGAAGCTCTGGAGAAAACAGTGATTTCATCGTCCAGCTCAGTTTAGTTCTGTAATACAATGGTGTCAATACAGGCAGTTCAGTAATACTGTTGAATATTAAGTGTCCCCAACTAAGCAAGCCAGAGACGGCAGTGGCAAGGAATCCAAACTCCATCAGTTGACAGAATGGAGAGAAAGAAAAAAAACCTTGGGAGAAACCAGGCTCAGTCGGGGGGCCAATAAACAAACAGTGCATGATTATGATTCAGGCTGCATTACAGGTCAGAAGTCAGATTGAATCGAAACATTCAAAATATTTATCCAGTTCCCTCTGCATGTAATATACACAGCACGAAACAGACAGATCAAATGTTCTATTGCGCGAGTTGGTCTTTTTCAAAAACAAACAGCACAACCAGTGTAGTCTCATGGGTTGGTTCTTTTTGATGAATCAAAAACATACAGCAAAACTTTTTCCCAAATATTTATTACTTATAAGAACAAAAATAATAGTTAATGAAATGGTTAAGAAACCGGAATTGTTAAGAGGAATCATAACCAAAACCCTTAAATTGTTAATTTCCATCCCTAAAATCTAAAAACTGAACCTTGATTTGTTCAAAGGTTTCTGTATCTGCTCTTAATAATCTATTGGTTGCTTTGCTTATTTAATGCAACTAGTTATGTAGCTTCCACTTTTAGCGTGACGTTCAGTGCACCGCTGATGGAATTGTCTGCAAAACACAATGCTTTTTTTTCTCGCCTTTGCACCATAGATAGAGATGTAGATAGTTTATTCAGACCCTTGGCAAAGTCTTGTCTCATTTCAAGGACTTGAGAAGCTATTCAGGGAGGCAGCATTTAGATGTAAATCTGGATGATATAAAACCCTGCTATTGTGAGATAAGGAGGTCACAGATGTCATCACAGTGTCTTTTATGTGATAGCTGTTCAGAGACGACGAGCTAGGATTGAACCCTGAGGTGACAAAGCGGTGCACTAAACAGGACAGAATGTGTCTGCGTCAACCTTCTCCCAGCGTGGGCTCCGCACGCGCACACAAACACACACCCGCGTATGGAAAAACACCCGTGATTCGCATCACAATGCCAGTCATTTTTCCTCCTCATTGCACCCGATTTCATCAGACCTGCATGTTTCATATTGACCTGCAAAAGGGTTGACTGACTACGACAGCCATGCAGATGAGTGGGTGAGAAATGAGAAGCTTCTGTTGAATATTCTGCTCTGAAGGGATGAGAATAAAAATGCAAGATTTTACTCCACAGGGGTCTTCCAATAAAATGAAAAAAAAAGGTATAATAATTCAACTCGATCTCACGGCAATTCGTACAAATTTTACGAGGTGGCTAATTCGTACGAATTCATACAACCTCACTTGTACGATTTTTGCTAAATCACACATATTTTACGAGTTGCCCAATTCGAAATAATTCGTATGAATGACCTACCCCTGACCCTGCCCCTAAACCTACCCATCACTGGGGTTTAGACAAATTGTACAAGTGAGGTCATACGAATTTGTTTGAATTAGACACCTTTTACTCACTCATTTGAATTGATCGTAGTATCACTTTTAGTGGCATAATGCAGATATAAGATATAAACCAATCAAATGTAATAAACACCCGACAGGGTGATGAGGATGATCTTGCATCAGCCTGAAGTGGGTTTATTCTGAGATAACAACTGGCTAGATGTACATTATCTTGCTTATTACACCGCTACTTGCCACATAAGTAAATAATTAGACATGAAATATTGATCCGAGTTTAAAGGTAGGGTAGGCAGAATTTTAAAAAAAAATAACAATTCCCAAAATTGTTTAAACTGTCTTTATATACCGATACATAATTAAAACGTAAGTACTCTGAAAAAGAGATTTTAAAAATCGAGTGTCTGTAGTCCTCTCAGAGCTGCAATAAACAGAGCTCATTATTCCATTGACACCCACCCCCTCCCATCTGGGCTCCTTCCAAAGCCACGCCCCCAAAACGCATGACTGCGCGATGCCGCCCGCGCGCTCAGCTGGAGGAGCGTTTACCAACGCCGAGCGGAGACGAGCAGTGCATGGAGTAACATCATGTCAGAATCACATGTAATAAAATACCTAACTTTATTATTATGAATATAAACAACTAACATGGCTGTTAGTACTCACTATCAAGCCAGCATATCGATACTGGTAAAGTTTAAAATATATTGAGTTTGATTCGGTAACAAGCTAGTAACATAAGGCAAACTCAAAGCTAAAAACAGGTTGCATTGATACACGTTTTTCCTGTTACCATCAGTTACACTGTGATGAAGAGGAATTTCGTGTAAGATTCATAACATATACGGTGTTTTGATTGTAAGAGCTTCCACGATGAAAGCACTGTTACCGTCACTTTGATGTCCGTTGATGTCCCTCAGTTGTCCACCGCTGGAAAGTCCTGATATTGCTTGCTTTATCCAAAGACTTTTTGGGCATAGCCTTTTCAAATACTGTCTTCCTTTTCTTGCCTGGTTTGCCTTCGCTGACTGTATGCAGGTAACTGGGAATTTTGACTGCTAAATTCGTGGCCATGATTGTGATTCTTTCTAGCGTCCGTGCTTCTTCCACTCCTCGAGTCACACGGGTGCGCGCGTGGGCGGCTCCTCCTGTAGCTGCAGGGGTGGTTGCCATGGTAGCGAGGGAGAGTGACAGTCGCCCAGCCAATCATTTCATCCAGCCAATCATTTCATTCGTCCCGAATGGAGATAAGTAGCTGTGTTTATTGCAGCCCTGAGAGGACTACAGACACTCGATTTTTATACTTTCTTTTTCAGAGTACTTACATTTTAATTATGTGTTGGTATATATAGACAGTTCAAACATATTTTGTTAGAAAAATTCTACCTACCCTACCTTTAAATATTTTATTAGGTCTTTAAACGCAAAGCTTCCGCGGAGAGAGCAGTTGCTAGCGCGGCAAGTTCAAACTAGATGGACATTTAAGTGATACAGTATATACAGTCATACCACTTATTACACAGCATTTCACCACATAAATAATTATGGAGATAAGAGATATTGATTTCAGATTTAACCGTTTTAAAATCGTACCTGTTTGTATCTTATAATCCAAAAGTGTACAAAACAATAGTCACAAAATGGGAGCAGCTGCGTTTGTATGAAACAAGAGAGAGCGAGTCCACTTTACTGGATGGCATAATTAAAAAACTGTACACAAAATATTGATTTGACTGAGTTTAAATATGTTATTAGCTCACCAAATGCAAAACTTCCACATAGAAAATTCGTTCCTATAGCAAGCAAATAGCGCTGCTGACTTCAGTGACCCGGATGAGGAACCATCTTTTTTCAGTGGTTGTTATCTGGGAATAACATACCGCTGGATGGTGCGCTGGATGGTGCGATTGACCAATCAGAATCAAGTATTCCACAGAGTAATAATGTTATATAAAGGTGAACACTTCTAGCATCACCAAACAGAATAGCAAAAATAATTTATAAATAATTTATATAAAAATTATTTCTATTTATTATGATATTTTGTACTTAGCTAGCTAGTCAGTCAGTCAGTTAGTTAGTTAGTCCCTGCCCCAAACTCATGCCATTGGTTGATCAGGATGTTTAAATTTGTCAGTTTTGTTATAGTGTGTGTGTGGTATTTAAATTGTGAAAAAAATACAACACATTCCTCAAAATTGCACCCAAACTTAGCTTTAAAATGTAAGAATTTAATCAATTTTAGATATGTAGCTTTTAGTCAACATGTATTAGCTTTGAGGTCATCTAAATGCTAGAATACTCCAAGCAGTTGACTAAACAGTCTTTTAGCAGCTAGATACATATTTTTCTGCCAAAACAGGAAAAAAAACTAAACAAAAAAACAACTTCATGTTTCAATAGCAGATACCTCAACACAAGAAAGAAAACTGTGCTCAAAGCAATTTTATACAATCTTTAAACATGGAAAGCGTGGTTATACTCTGACATCTCATGCTCTTCGCTATTCCCTGTAAATCAGGGAAGGTAGAGCTGAAATAATAAAATGCAATTTGCTCTTTAAAGGTCAACTTTCTAAATGTTCCATTTGCACGGTTTATGAAAAAGGTTTTGGTTGATTTGCATGAATATTTAACAAGCCACCGTAAACAGCTTCCAGAGTTTCTTAAATGCATCCATTTACAATACTTCTGTTCCTCAATCTTAGCCACATTAAATATATCTCTATAGCAGTACACCAGCTTTTAAAGTATAATATGAAATTGAACTATGCAAATGAGCGGAAAATGGTGCTAAAATGGATCAAAATATACATTTCAGAGGTGTGTTGTGTGTATGCGTGTGTGGTTGGCTTCCGCACTCTCACTCGATGACAGCCCGGCTCCTCTTCGGGGGTAACACCCCTGGCCTAAAAAGGCAAAACATAATGCCGTTGCTGCCGAGGACTCTAAGAATAAACCACACAGTCCAGTCACAGATAAGGTTACCTTGAAACCCGTCCTCCCTTCTCTCCCGTGTTTCCTGACCCACACACATCATGGGTTGGTAACAAACATAAGGACAACCTAGGGCTTGATTTGCTCTTTTGACAGCATAGTCTTGTTTTTTCCCTTCCTGCTGGTACTTGGTACCAGTTGGAAGTGTATAGGTTTTTTTTCCCTGTCACTTTAAGCAACAGGTGCCTTTTGGCTTCCTTGTAGGGGGCCCTGGCACAAATCCAAGTTTTATCGGGACTCCAACAGGAAAGCCACAGAGAGACATTGTGGTGCTTTCGATCGGAAAACTATTCTGGACTGAGGAATTGACTCTTGAGATTGTGTTCAGCCTGTTAGTGCATGAGAGAGATGGAAGGTACTGTCAACTTCATTTTCCGGTTACATTTCTAAGTGCATTTAACAATAGAAGTCAAGTAAATGTTACTGTACTGCATGTGACAAACTATGCTACTAACAGCATACAGTCAAGTACCTCAAGTTAACTTAGTCTCTTAGACAAGGTAACCGTCTTTTAGATGGCAGCCATCTGCTTTGAAGGGGAATTTTGTAGCTGAAAGCTGCTAAAAATACACCATATCATATGGCTCTATGGGAATATGTACTCCTTTGAAGCAGGCCTGTGATCTTAGCAAAGCTTTTTTAAGGTTTTAAGGTACTCATCAACTGAAATATGGCGTTTTAATCAGCTAGAGAGAAAATATATTTGAAGGAATTGTTCACCTATGATAATTAATTTACATTACAAAGGATTCATGAACTAATTTCTAACTTGTACGATTTTCTGTTTTCTGTGGCACACAAAAGGATACATTTTGAATACTCTACCAGTCACTCTTTTTCGTGCAATTACAATGAACACTACACTGAATGAAGCTTCAAAAAGGACACAAATGCACCATAAAAGTGGTCCATGCATATTATAACAGGACTTCTGAATTTGCTGCAACCAGTTTATTGAGTCAGTGAGTTCGATTGAAGAATCAGACTTGTTTGCTTCATGAATAAATCACTCACTGAAAAGCTTTGACACAATAGAATGATTCATTTACAAACTGATAATCGCTGCTTCTCTCAAGAACAGCAGATATCTGCACAGTTATCTTTTGTATGACCATTTGTATGGCTGCGGAAAAGTTTCAGTCCCCACTGAAAGCTTAAGGGTTTAGTGTCTCTCAGTATATTTTCTTTCTTAGTTGATGTCATTTAAATTTAGAAGTGTTTTCTCAACACACTGAAATCCTATCAGCTTAAACACACAAAAAAAGAAACCTATTCAAAAAGTTTGAAACCTTTTTGAAGTCACTATTAGTGACTTGAGAAAAAAACAATTATTGACGTCGAGGGCCTGCATAAATGAGCCCCAGTCTTGCGTGAAATGGCTTAATGTGGCAAAGACTTAAAAGTAAATTTGATATACTTATTAAACTGTGAAATGTCTCCCAGATCAGCCTGAATAAATCACATTTAAAGTGACACTTGAGGGAATAGCAGTGCAGAGTGTTTTTTATGCTGACTTCATTGTCTCAACAGCTCTCATTTACTAACCTGGGATTAGTTGCCATGGATATCAACACACGGATCTGAGGAGGACAAGGTCTTAAATTAAAATAAGCAATGCAAAAAGGACTATTTCTTTCCGCCACTGTTTGGTTTACAGCGCAGTGAGTTTTGAAGTGGCATTTGTGCACCGTGTTCCCATGGAAGACATCTCCTTTGGTGTACACAATCTGCAATCTTAGACAATCTGCAGGGGCAAAATCATGATAACATACAGAAAGATGCACCAAATCTCCAAACTAGCTAAGCATAGGGTGTCAACAGAAAGCTTCTTGAGTCAGCATTTGGATGGGATGTCTAATCCTAAGTTTGACCACTGGGACCCATGTGAAGAGATGCAACAGGTGGTCTTAGTGGACACTTTCAGCGTGTGACATCTGTATCAGACCCCCACATGCATACACGTCATTATGTGCAAGCCAAGAGTAGAGATAGCAGAAAACACTGCTTGTGTGAGCAACAGGACCAACATAAACCAGAACCACAAACCCGGATCTTGGCTCTGATTCACAATGGATCACCCACAAATACATTTCTGTAAACACAATCACAACTGCTTGACCAAGAATCAATCATTTATTATGACTTAAGTCAACAAAATTGGCAAAGATCGATAAAGAGGTCTTGTAAACGCAGCAGCGTATATAAAGGTTAAATGTGGCTTATGTTTAGACTCTCTGTGCAGCAATTCAGACTGAGCTGCCGCAGGAATTTATATCCATTTAGAAAAGAGGCTTTTAAGGGGGCTCCGGCCAACAGATGACACAGCGCCAGCATTCCTCATGCGGCCTTGGTGATGTTTTAACGATGAAACATTGCCATTGCAGATGTGTGCACTATCTACAGACAGCAAGTTCAACTCAATCTCTCTCCCAGGCAATGCAATGATAAAGACAAAAAGCAAACATTCATCTGCTGTCTAGCTGTCTTTGTTTTTGTAACTCTTACATCCTGTCTACACTGAGTTTTATTAACAACTTTCATCCAGCATTTTTATATACGATAACCCAAAAGTAAAAAAATATTTATATATCAAAAGAAAATGGGTTTTTGTCCATATTATGAATATTATCAGATCAGTACCTTTCAAATCAAGGCAAAAATGTATACACGCATGACTACACAAACTGTAGCAAAACTCTTCCTTTAAATTTCATGGTAGCTAGCTGGTTTGATATTGTTCCAATGTGATCAACCAGCTCTACCCATCATGGATTCCAAAACAACCAAGATGTCAATCCCTCTATAAAAACGAGACAGGACCTTTTTTTTGCTATAAATGACAGACTCAAACCAGTTTGAAACCATGTAGAATGTTTTTTTATGGGTTAACCTGTTTTGTACAGCAAGATCTTGTTTGCACTTATACATTTCTAAAGCTCTATCTGTCTCTACAGCGCGGTCCTCCACCACCACGACTACCATAGTCGAGACCAAAAATGACGTGAGTGCACATCCCTTACGTTCGTCCAAGCGCACCATGACCGATGACCTGTACAGCACATTCAGCTCACCCATGGCCTGGATCCTCGTGCTGGCTCTTGTCATAACATGGTCAGCCGTGGCCATCATCATGTTTGACCTGCTCGACACCAAGGGTCTTGAAGGTAGGTCTATCCCTCTTATCTTTGTCTAATTCCCTTCGATGGAGAGTTATTTTGGTACAGTTGTCCTGTAGGGCAGGTTGGGCGCAGCAGTCGATTATTACGTAGGCTACCTGATTGGGGGCTTTATAACAGCACATTCACTTTAACTTTTGGTAAAACAGGACCCAGATGAAGCGTAATTGGATGCTTGGGCGAGCTTTTACAATGTGATAAAGCTCAGAGCTTGTTTTCTGGCCGGAAGTTTATCAGCAGTGCCACAGGGCAAAGTTGTGAGGCTTCTAAGAGTGGGATATTGACTGGATCCTGATAGCATTGACAGTGACAAGGATAGATAGGGTGTCCCGTTGGCGGGCTGCTATCAGCCACCGCTGCATTCATGCAGAGTGCTGAAAAAGTCCTTGTAGGACACCATTTTACCTTGTATTACCACCTGATGATATATTAGAGTCCATCGTTGATGCAAGGAAGATGATAGAATGGTTGTTTTTGGTGCTGAATTGCTTGAAGTTGCAGTCATTTGTTTCTCAGTGTGATTCAGTAATTCCATAATGTAAATTTTGAACTCCTTCAACTGTTTAAAAAATGTATCACTGTCATTGAGATCACATCACAACTCATTCACAATTCATTCCATCAAAAGCTCTAGAACACAAACACATTAACCCATTTTTGAAAGTATTTCAAAATGGAAACTTTAGACTTTCATTTCATGTAGTTCACTACATGAAACACACCACCCCACATTGTAGGTGTCACATTTTACATTTACTTATTTCTAATAAGTTTCCCTCCTTTTTCCACCCTGTCCATCATCATGTGTCATCCTGTTGCCATCCAATAAAAAGCCCATACATTATACTGTGACGACCCCTGTTTACCACCTGGTAAAGACTCTCTGCCTGCAGTTCAGTGCTAATGCCTGTTTGTGTGTGTGCGTGTGTTTTTTCCTGCATGCAAACAGGGAGCAACTGTCACTATCATCTCAAACATTCATTGAGACATGCAAATTTACTGAACCATCTAATATGCCCGTCATGAACACGACATCACTTCCTCTAGACTGTCATGCATTCCATTAGAGTGACACTACACCTTTGACTTTATCATAATGACAAAGGGAATTGTGGAACTAAGTTCACTTTTAAAGCAGATCGCACATTGCTTTATGGTAATAAGTAAATCTGTTTGCTGCAGATTTTAGACACCTGATCAAATTTTACATCCATTTCAATCACCTCCAAAAAAAAAAAAAAAATCTCCTTTTAAGTGCTTGTATTAGAAAATGCACAGCCGCGTTATTAATATTTCTCTATACACTGCAAAGAATAATTAGCATTTTTATCTTGCTTTCCATTAGTATATAAATAATTGATCTAAAACAAGATCAATTTACTTTATGCAAAATTCTTGAATTTTTCTTGAACAGTGGCAAATAGTTTGTTCTCCTTTTATGAGATATATAAAAAAAGAGAAATAATATAAAATATATTATTTTTTAAATCTCAATATTAAATTCTGCTTCAAGTACAATTATCTCGTTTTAATATTTAGATATATTAACAGAAAAAATAAAAAGGTGTTGTGTCACCAGAATGTAAGTGTTTGTCTTTATAGTGCATAAAATAATGGTTTATTTTGGTCTCAAAATGAAACACATTTTCTTTGCAAAAAATTTGCTGTACATTTATTTCATCGTGAAACTAATTTAAGCTCAAGAGACAATTAAAAGCTTCTCTATTGTGATTTAGATTTAAATTCAGACCTGATATCATGGTATGGGCTTGATATATAAGCCATAATGCAGTATGGTATCATTAAAAAGCTTGCAGAACTAAAATTCCCAGTGCAAAAATATATTGAACGTTTAATTCAAACAGCAAACTGTATATATTTTTGAGAGACTTTAAACCATAATTTTATTTGAGCCAGCATGACATCAATAAGCTTTGTGCCAATTGCTCCCTTCCACCCTGTGATGATATCCAACATTCATGAGTTGATGTCTACTTTGCGATATTGCTTTCAATAAGCCTCAAATTATTCAATCAATTAATTTTATTCTAACATCGATAACTATGCTTTGAAAGCACTGTAGCTTGACTTCGTTTATTAACTGTGTGGTACTGAACGGCAACTCCTCCTTGCCATGCAGAATGATTTGATTCTTCTTTTCATTAAATGCATTGAGCAAAAAAATGATATTTTACCTGTAGAATATTAATGCAGTATTCTATGTTGCAGATTTCTCACGTTCTTTTCAGGAGAAGGAATATATACTTTAATTTCCCTCTCAATGCACAGCTAAGCCTGGAGAAATGGCCTCGTAGGCTACGCGATGCGGAATCACGGGGAGGAAGTTGGCACTTTGGCCCGTCTTAACACAGCCTTGCATTTACAGAGTCTTTACCATTTTACTTCAGGTGGTCTATAACGGTGGTTCTCAACTGGTTTTGCTTATGAACCCAGTTTTTTTGCTATGAACATCAAATGGAAGTCCAAAACATTACTAAAACTGTCTATCCTACAAAACTAAACAGAAATATCCATAAAAAAAACCTAATATAATAATTTTACCTTGTGTAGCTAAATTTCAATGGGTTTTTGAGAATGAAGGGATGTTATGCAACCTTTCCATGTTGCCATCCATCTTTGTTTTTCTAGCAAGTCCCACCAGTTGAGAGCCACTGTTCTACAAAACAGTAAAGAAAACATGTATTTCCACCAATTACATTGAATGGCAAGAGTATTGTGATGACAATAAAGGTTGTTTATAGGTATAAGATATATCAGAACTAATCTGCCAGTGCCTCAGATAGCAGGATTATGTCACACATTATGTTATGTAAACATACACATATCATCGGTAACACACTGCAATTCCCTTTACTGTTGGATAGCTGTGGTCATGAAAAGAAGAGTAGAGTGCAGAGGACTGTGCAATGAAAGTGGAGGGTGAGGCTCTGCTTACTTTCAAGACAGGATTCAAAGACTGTGTTCCCCAATGCAATGACTGAGATTCTCTGTAGGGAATGATCCCCCTCTTGCCTGAGTTTCTAAGATGTGGAATAGTGTCCTCTTTTTGCCCTGGAGCCTCAGTCACATGACTGGTCTATGCAACAGTATAAGTCTAAGAAAAACATAGAGGTGCTGCACATACTCACTTACTAAGCAACTGCTTCAGAGCTCCTCAGAACATAGATCAAATTAAATTAAAAGTACACAATATTGGTAAAACTAATGTTTGTCTATTATAGCACTTGTAATTTACTGTGATTATGCCAAGTAGGGCATGTTCCTGGATCATATTTCATATTTGGTCACAGAGCAACAATCAACCCATTTCCATTTGTCCTACTTGGCAAAATCACAGTCACCATATCATAACCATGAAAAACTGCAGAGCTAGATTTTCAAATATGCAGAATACTGCCATGTACAATGAGAAAATACATTAATTTTTACCACCAAATGACATTCCTGTAAAAAAGAAAAAGAAAAAAAGAAATCATTTTCCTGATCAGTAGTTTTTTCCAATCTCGTTTCCCAATATTTTTTATACCCAATTGGCTAAATATTAGTTTTCAGTATTTTTTCTGCATATAGCAGTGGTGTAAAATAAATAAATAAAAAAGCAGTTTGCCAAAGGGGTAAGGAAAATGAAAGTAGGCTAATTCAACGCAGTCTCATGAAAGTGCGTATCAATACCACGAATGTTATTTCTCGTGCCATTTATACGCCAAAAATGGTTTTTGCGTGTAAATGCTACGCACTGAAAACCGCTTGGGTAGGATTAGGGGGAGGGGGGACGGGGGGTGCGTGCGTATTACACGCCAAAAACTGCGTATCATATGCACGCGAAAACTGCGTATCATATACACGCAAAAACTATTTTTGGCGTATACATGGCACGAGAAATAACATTCGTGGTATTGATACGCACTTTCATGAGATGGGGCTCGCTAATTCAATAAATATTTATTGGAAAAAGAAAAAATTATTCTGAAAAAAAAAAAAACGATCTTATTTAAGTTTAGACAAAAAAAAAAAAAAAAACGGATTAAGAAAATCATTTTCTGCATTGATATGAACAGCAAACATCTCACTGTATCACAGATAAGCTTAACCAGCAATCTCACTTATGCAAACAAATAACCATATCATTCAAAGTACAAAACTGAATTGAACATATACAAACTGCATTGAACTCTCTGTAATTTGTTTTCAAGATATACAAAACATCAAGACATTCATTCAGTTTGAGCTCATTGTGTCTTTAGATAAGCATTCATCTGTATGGTTTTCTGTCCCTTATATTGATTTCAATGGTTTAGCTGCACTGCCCAGAGGAAAATGTCTATTGTTCCAGTTATCTTTTATATCTTAGATTTATTGGAGTTGGATCTGTTATAGAGATATCAACTTTGTCTCGGATTTTTCTCCTTAAGAGAAATAAAAATGGAAACGTGATACAGAAACAATGTATTGTGGATAAATAGCACATCTCACATTATTGGTCATGTTCTGATTGCAGAGTTTGGTATGTTGACAAAATGTGAGATTGTTGGGTCTTTCTCTAAATAGATACATATAAGAAGGAGACATAAGCAAAAGTTTCCATTTGCTCTCCTTTTAAAATTATTTTCTGACTAGAAATACAGTATTAAACTTGCTTTGTATTTTTCCTTTCCTACGAGTATACATTTAAGCACCCAAAAATGTAAAATATTGTCGGTGTAAGGACTGAGCGGAACGACGAATCATCTAAATAACTAAATGTATTTCTTCCCATCAACCCTGGGACTTCAACACACACGCACATACACAAACTGGTACGAATTTCCCCATTAAGGACATCTTAATGAGATATATGTTATATGTTGTTATGTGGGTCTGAGTGCCCAGAAGATACCTGACTGCATGGTAGTTCTAAACGAACGATAAATGCTTGTATTATGCATTTTAATGAATAATCCAGCATTTTCACTCCTAACAAGTCTGTGAACTTCCCCCCCCAAATCCAGCTAACACTGGCTGAAAGTGTCCGCTTACAGGTTTACGACCCCAAAGGAATGTCCAGGGACTCGAGTCCTGGAGAAGGAGAAATGAAACCCGTTCAATCCTATATGTTCCATGTGTGTGTGTGTGTATATATATATATATATATATATATAACCATGTGATAAACGTATTAACATGCACCTAATGTTCCATCACATGATTTTTCCTTTTAGGTGGTTTGTTTCATGTAAGCGCTAATACTTAATGTTTCAAACTCTGCCAAGTAGGGTTAACCAAATCTCACCTATAGCGTGTTTGGTTTTGCTAAATTGGTACTTTGAAGATTTAACAGACTGTGTATATGATATGTTGGTAGATATGAAATATGATACAACATATTAGTATTAAAAGAATAGTTCATGGTTCTTCAGGGATTGACAAACCCAATCCCCCCCCCCAGCATGCATGCAGGAGCTCCCTCTTTGCAGACAAAGAGCAATAAAAACCAAAATCCCGCCTGTGAATTCCAACCCTCTCATTGGACAAGCCCAAAGGAAGAGGCTGGATTTCGCCAAGGTGATAAATGGCGCTTCTGAGCTCCAAGGGGCTCTCTCTTTTTCGCGCTCTGAACTTGCTTACCTATGTCTGTTTAGTCATGTAATCCCCGATACGATTTTCCCCTCGGGAAATCCTTTCTTTCTTTTGTTTGTTTAAAAGTTTTGTTTTCTTTAAGTTTCCAACCTAATTCATCTCACAGGAGAGGAGATGAATTCAGCCGAATTTGGTAATGCTACATTAAAGACGTTAATCCTCTATTCAGCGCGCGCGCGCCGAACGCCACGTGACGCGCGCACACGGAACAAAGAACGTCCGCTCCTGCACGCGGCCTGGACAGGCCGTTTTAGGAACACGCAAGGAGAGACCGAAACTTTGCAAGTATCTTTCAGCTTCTAGGAAGCATTAAGATGATGTTTTTTCGTGTTGTTTCAGAGAGGTTATTGTCTGGGTGAAGATTTCCAATGCGCTCTCTCTCTCTCTCTCTCTCTCCCTCTATCTCTCTCTCTTGTCTTACTATCTCACTCTCGCCAGAATGTGATTTCTTCGGGAGATCCCTTTGGGGATCTCTTTCTTTTGTTTTGCTTCTAGTTTAGGTTATGTTTTTCAGTCTTAGATAAGTCTCCGTGTAATTCCAATCGACGATCGAAAAGAACAGCGCGGAACATGTCTTTTCAGCAAATCCATCTAACAAGAGACATTTAAACGAGCGCGCGCTCACTTTGAAGGAGAAACGCGCGCAGGTGACCGCATGATGCGCAGGGCCGAGAGAGACACACAGGCTTTTTCACCAGCCATGCAAAGAGTTTACCTACCTGTGCAAGTATCCGTGTTTGATCACGCTTTTAAGATGTGTTGAAGTCTTGTTGTCTCTCAAAGTCCCGTGTCTATGCGAATTTGCTATTTAGTAAGATCTTCGGGTCTTTATAAAACTCCCTCGTGCATAACTGCACCTTGCTAAAAATTCTCTCTCTGTCTCTATGCATTTCTCGTTCATCGATGCCTTATTGTGTTTTGTCGTTTATTATGTTTGTAACGTTTGTGTGTTTCATTGTTTATGTTTGTAAATACATATATCCCATGTAATTTTAGTAAATGCATAGGCTAGTTATTTCTTATTAAATTTCATGATACTCATTTGATGGATTGACTGTCTGCTCATACTTCGGGTCCCTGAAATGCCTATCCAAAAGCTACGAGCTTTACAAATTAAAGATACTTTAAAGAGTATGGTTTATAGGGCGGGAAGACTAATTCTTGTGGCCACAGAATTGATTTTCCTAAACTCTATAAATTAATTGAGCTAATTAATGTTACCTATTTGTAAAACGTGATCTGTGTAGCTAATCGCAATCAACTTGCAGTTGGCTGCCATACACATGCAAGCATGCAGTCTTGTATGCAGGTAAAGTAACGTATCATCCCTTATCGGGAGATGTATTAACATGTAAGACTGATCTGATACAAACCTGTATGAATAATTATTAATTATGAATTATGAATTATGATATGCAAATTCCCCGTAATCAGATCCACCCCTGAGTCGTTACATAATATTGGTGGAGAATTGCTTAGCACATTTCAAACTTGTTTTACGAGCATTCCAGTCAATCTGTGTATGAGTATTGTTATTTAATATTTATGCGCGCGGATGTTGAAATTGTAAGACAAGCCGCAGACGCGCGCACCTCGAAGAGTGAGTGAACTCACTGCCTGACTGACTAAAGGCACAAGCCGTCTCAGTTCAGCACAACTAAAAAGAAGCTGCGGTTTCATTGTATTAAAAATTTGTCCTACAAAAGATGAAGAAGCCTCTTTTGAATTATGACACTTTTAATGTTAAACTCCCCTGGCGGAACGAGATTCTTCGGCCACGGTGAAGACAAGATTTAGTGAAACGATGCTCTTTCACTATTCTTAAACAGGCCTGATATTAATTATAATCGTTAGATTATCGATAACTCCTGGTTAAAACATTGACGTAGCTACTCAATTGTAAAACCTAACGCATATTTGATCATAAGTGCTATTTGATAATATGTTATGGGAGTCGAAAAAACAGACGAATAATCCCTGTTTTATTCACGCACAGCGCAGCGAAGCAATCCTGCCAAACGTGTTTGTTAGAATATAGCACAGAAACAATCCAAAACCTAAAAACATTTTAATCATAAGTGCTATTTGATAAATGTTATTTGGATCCAACTGACAGACGTATAATTCCTGTTTCCTTCTACACAGCGCAGAAAAAAATTCCTGCAAGCCGTGTTTGTTAAAATATAGCACCAAAAGAAAAATCCAAAACCTAAAAATATTTTAACCATAAAATGCTATTTGATAAATGTTATTTGGATCCGAAAAACAGACGTATAATTCCTGTGTCCATATTTATGTGTGTAGCGAAAGAAATCCCGCCACACGTTGTCTTTCTGTGTTTATATGCAGTAAACTGGCACAAACAAACCCTCCGAGGTTTAAAATTTATAAGCAAACACATGTGAATCATGGTAATAATTGTTTTATGTGGGAATCGAAAAACAGATGCCTAATTCCTGTTGCCCTATTTGTGTGTAGCGAAAGAAATCCTGCCACACGTTGTTTGTGTGTGTTTATATGCAGTAAACTGGCACAAAACCCGCCGAGGTTTAAAATTTATAATTGTGATTTTTGCAGAAAATTAACGTATGGAACCGTTTTAAAACTGAATTACATACTAAAACAGAGGTTGTAATTCCGCTGACAAAACACGAGAGGGCAACCTACATGTGTTGCGGTGTCCAAATCATACCAGCCTCTGACGTCATTCAGCGTGAACGCAATTACGCCACCCTGTGGACGTTTTGTAGATCGTCATTCTCAACTACCTCTTTTCTGTTTTTTTTGTTCTTTTTCATTTTCCCTGCGATTATGAATTCTGAATTGTCTAACTTTCAATACATATTCCAGTTAAAGCCTTGCTTGTGCTGGCATTTGTTTGACGTTAGACAATTCTCCTGCTGACTGTTTTATGCTTACTTTGAGTTTGTTTCAAACTAGATTTGAATTAAGAAATTTAAAGTTAAGTTTCAGTTTAGTCATTGATATCCACTTAGAGGGAAAACGCCCCTTGTGGCAGACATGCTAAAGTCAGCTTATTCTTTTACTCCTTTCATTCTGTGAATTGGTCTATTTCCATCTTTTTTTTTTTAAATTTATTTATTTTATCACTGATAACATTACAGCAATCATGAGTCGCATGAGATATAGTTCTGATCTTTGATTTCCTTACACTTATTTAAATTGAATTTAAACCAGTTTGAATTGAAATTTGAATTAAGTGCTTATCCAACCAAACAGGTTAACCACTGGAGAAAGTACGCCCCCCCTTGTGGCACAAACCAGCCACTACAGCCTGTCTTCTCCAGGGTTTCATCCTACTTTATTACTTTGATTGTTAATTTTGATTAATAATGAAAGTAATAATAAAAAAAATAAATAAAAAATTATTTTAAATTTATTTTTGAATTTTTTTTTTAAAGTTGATTTGACAATTACATTGTCATAAATCCCTTTTATTTTTATTTTTATCAGTGTTTAGTGAAGCCTCTTGCCTTGGTATCTCTGCATGCATAATTACTCAATTTGGTTTAAACAAGGAAACCTTAATTCACCTTAAGTTTCATCTGTTTCTCCTCTTCTGTGTTTATGGTGTAGAAATCCCTAGCGCGCGGTGGCGAGTTGACAGTCACATCTACTTGGCTTCCAGCTGCGGATTGTCTGACCAGCGTTGAATGACACAGGCCATGCGTGAGTCGCGGACTCCACTGTCTCTATACACGGGCAGCACACAATTTGGCACTCCAAAGGTCGCAATTGTTTGAGAGGGCGCCCGTGGTACGGAGTGTGGAGCCCGGCGACTCTGCGACCAAGTGTTCGGAAACGCTGGAAAGACCAATCACGTGCTGATTCCAACCGGAGTGATTTCAGTTCCAACCTGGGCAGACTAAAAATGAGGTAATAATAAAAAAATAAAAAACATCTACTTAGTATAGGCCCCAGGATATTACATATATCCCCGGCCATTTAAGGGGTGTGGCCCACCTTCCCTTCTCCAAGCCACACACCCCCTTTCCTAGGTTTGCCGCCGACAGCCGGCTTAGACGACCTTACTCTCTTTAACACTCCCTTGTGTCATTATTTGCTCCATCTTCATTAGACCTATTCAATTTTATTTTACTCTAATCTTTTCTATCTTGCTATTTCTCTGTTCTGTTGTGATTTGTTCCTTTCAGTTCACCCAGAGACAGAACCTACGAGAGACACCAAGGAAAGCTAGATAACAGAACGACGACCAAGCAGCTGGCGTCATCACATGACCCCATAAGGCTACTGCCTGCCAAATTCTTTATTTAGATCCACGCAAAATTGACCCACCTAATCATCTAACTGTCTGCATCAGTTAGCCAAATTACGGCTCACATAGCCGCATAGTATTATAGCTCGTTAAACGTAGAAAGAACTTGCACTGGTCTTTTCGTGTGTGTTGTGTTCCTTTCGCCCACAGGGAAGCCAGTCACCAGTGACTCAGAGCCTCGAGCCAAGAGCAGCTGGACGCAGACGTGGACCAGCTTGACGGCGCACAAACTAAGCCTAAGCACCCACGACAAGGCCGGGCCAGACACGTCCAAAACCTCGCTTGCCAGCTCATCGCACAAGCACGTCTCCGTGAAAGGAGCCGCCTCGCCCTGGAGCACGAAGTTGCAACGCTAAGGATGCAAGCCGAGGACGACAACGACCCCGAGCTACAGAAGGAAGTGGAAAGACTTCAAACTGCCCTGCCTGATCTTCATCGGCACACAGACCGAAGAGAGCATTCAGAGAAAAGAACCAGAGAGGAACTCAATGAGAAACTCCGACAAAAGTGAAGCCTTTTGCAAAGAGCAGAGACTGAACTTAAAGAGACTCGAAAGCACGGCCTGCGAAAGAAACTCGCAAGCGGCCCATGCTACCATCCACAAGATCGTACAGCAGAGAGACGATCTCAAAGACTAACTTGACACTCTTCACACAGAGTGAAACACTCTTATAGACTGCAGAATGACCGGGAAGGGGAAACACACACCACAAAGTTTCCCTGACCAGCTGGTCCGCACCTGTCAGTCTACAACCCAGAGCTAAAAAGGTGGGGTGAAAGCCCACTGTTCAAAACACCACCAGCCAGCCCACAAGAACCCCCGTCAGCAGCGAGGGGAGAAGAGCCTTTCCAGGAGAGCCCCTGCTACTTACAACGGCGGGGCTCCCAAAAGACTTAACAAGCTGGCGAGAAACCTCCCTACGTTCACTCCGAACCCTTCAGGAGGCCACAACGTGCACGCCTACCTACAAGACATTGACTTTCACTTAAAAACTGTTACCAACGTCACCGCGTGGGACAGATTATCCGAAATCTGCACCCCACAGTGAGTCATCACCTAGGCATCCTGGCCTGCCCACATAGCATGACTACTCAACGGCTATGAGAAGCTTACAACAAGTAAAAGACTGTATCCGAAAAGACTTTGACAACCCCCACGATATACTCGGTCTCTGAACACTGTTCAAAACATCACCAGCCGAGACCCTGGAGTCGCTGAAAAGCTTCTGCACAAAGACTTTCCTGACATCCTATGCCTGAGCGTAAGACCTACAACAGGCACACAGAGCAAACTGTCACAAAGTGACAGCAGCACAGCCTGAGCGAGGAAGCACAGTTTCCCACAACTGGGTCCAAAACCCCAAAAGACCAAAAGGGGGGTGGGCCCAGAAACTCTACCTACCCATCACTCTAGACAATGAGGTGAGCCTTGAAACCCTGGTAGACACCGGCTCAGACTTCACTTTAATGTCAGCCCAACTCGTTGAAAGACTCAGTGCTAAAGCTAAGAGCAAAGATCTCACACCCCGAAGAACTCCTAAAAACCCCACTGACTTTGAACTGTAAACCAGAAGACACTGCACGAACACAGTGCAAGACTCTGCTAAAAGGGTCCCTGATCAGCATAGGACATAGAACTTTTAAAAGTAGATGAAAAGTTGTGCTCAAAGAGACGCAAGACTCTGCAGTAGAAAAATTAGAACTTTACTGATTTAAAGAAAATCTGGAATGGCTCACCTGTAAGCCTCACTGGCCAACAGACTACGCACGATTCTTTCGAACCAAGCACTTGCTACATGCTGGTTGAAATGACACAGCTAAACCTTAGCTTCTATGACAATGACTTGTTACAGGAAATACTAACTCCAAATAGGGCAGTCATCACCCTGACGCCAGATAGTAAGCAAACCCCCCCCTGAGCTGGGTAAACTAGCATGACCGAGAGCCCCTTCGTTTAAACTACTGTCATCCTAAAAGGGCGTGCATTTAAGCGTTGCGATCCACCTAAAACACAACGTGCAATACGCATTTTTGATCGCTGGCTTGTCTAAATGCAGATAAAACGATAGCTGAAATTGACATCTCTACTTTAAGTAAAATAGCCTTAGATTTCCAACTAAAATTAGCATGTTCAGCAGTAAAGCGTAAGTCTGTTTGACGAAGAAACCTCATCTCAGCAGCTTGTAAACTGTACCGATGTATATTCTGCTTTGCTTAAAAGAAATCCAAATTGTAGTATGACTAAACCTGTGTCTAACAAAGAAAGCTCAGGACAAAGTTATATCTAGGTAGACCTGGGCGAGGCTCCCCTTTCTACAAAGGTAAAGGCCTTACAAATTATTGTTAGATTGATATAATTCACCTAAATTCTAGCTGCATCTACAAGCAAAGAACTACCTAGCGATCAAAACTGTTTAATCGCTGAAAAGTCAGCAATCGTGCACGAGAGGGATGTAACTATATATATGCTTAGACAAGCTTTGACTTACAGCAAATCTATTTCCTTACTCTGTAAACAAATAGAATAAGTTGCGTAAAATAAAGAGAAGAGTGCCATGAGTAAAATTAGCTAATGCCAAAACACATCTGCATTTTACTTAATGTAACACAGAGTCCTAGAAAGACTTAAAATAAAGGAGCATCCTGTTAACCCGTTTAAACATGCATAATTCATGTAAAATCTACAGACAGCCTTTAGGGACTGTTGAATTGTCTGACATGCTCTAGTTTCCATGACAACGACTTGTCACAGGAAGTGTTAACTTGTGATGTCACTTTGTAAACAAACCAGCCTAGGTGGCTACGCTAACCTAGCATCCTTCCAGCTTACGCTAAACTAACCTAGCATCCTTCCAGCTTATGCTAGGCTAAACCAACATAGCATCCAGCTAGCTTACGCTACGCTAAGCTAACCTAGCGTCCATCCAGCTTAGCTGAAGCTAAATAATAACTTCTACAATTAGCAGCTAGCATAATTTACTTGAGCCCTTAATCACCGCTTGTGTTTACACAGTGCACAGTATTCTAAAATACTTTCCTTAACACCAGATAAGGGTTTCTAATTATTCACGTTCTGTGTTTGCAATTCTTCTTAACTAAAGTTCACCTTCACTAGTTGAGGCATAGCCCTTGCTAACCGTCAAAGGCTAACTTTAAAGATACCCTGTTAATTAAACTTAAGTTAACTACAAGTAAAACTGTGTAGCTAGAGAAGAATTCATATAGCGATAGGAATCTTCATCGGCAGGTGACTAATCCTTTGATGGGACACACACGATGTGGCCCTGAACACGCAACCGTTGTAACCCACTATAAAGTGTTGGCCCAGGCAAATCTAAAGTTTAGTCACTAATGCCACTGATTATTCTCGCCTTCAGATCATTCTCGTGGTTTTGATCACGTTTATTCCTTTTTGCTTTTAATTTAAATTTTTTTTCCCTTTTTGCTTTTCTTTAATTTTCTTTAATTTCTTTGACCTTGATAATAATAGCACTCAGCTATTCCCTTTGCTTTTCGGTCATCTCTATGATTTAATTTTATTTTATTTCCTCTCTTGTTCAATCGTGGTTCCATTCTCCCATAGGGCCCAGAAAGGAAACAGAGACACCTTTATTTGTGATTTTGTTTATTTTCAACGAGTGTACTCATTTTTGTGACCCTGCAACACAAGTAACTTCAACAATTTACTAGGGCACAACTATAGTCCAGAGGATTGACAATAAGCATAATTTGAATAGGAAAGCTGTCCTTTTTCCCCTATCATTCACTTCGTTAAGCCGTAGTGAACCACTAGTTAAGTCCAGAGAAATAATTTGGTCATAAGAACCATCTTCAGTCATTTATTTCATCTCGGCTATGCCCTTTCCAGGGAATAATCTTGGAACCACATAACTCTTAGCCTCCTAATATCCACAGCTAAGATAAGGTACAAGACACACTTCACTAGCTAGCTAAACATGAACACCTAGCTTTATGCTACATACCTAGCAAACCAATTAAACCATGGTTCTGAACTTTTAGGGTCATGCATTAGGCTCTCACCACAAGTCTGACTAAATGTCACAGAGCCCCTGCTTCACCTGACCTTAACCTTCCAACTTAACAAAGGCTATGCCAAAACTATGGACACTATGAGAAACCACCTCTCATACCCCTCCAGCCACCCACGACTGGCGTCTGAACCAACCGACAACCGGTGCCCCAGACAACCTACGTCATCAAGCACATGCTGCGTGCACTGGACAACATTCAGCGTTCTGCACCTGCGCCATCACCGCGCCACAGCTTGTTCTGACACAGTGCAAAAGGGGGGTAATGCCACAATGTATGCCCTATGCCCATGACGCACCATGTGCTGCCACCGCAGCATCAGAGACACTTGCAAGACACCGAAGCAAGTGGCATACTGGCGTCCTCAAAGCGAAAAGACTGTCCTAGCCAACCAAGGACGACATTCGCTGAAATTTTTCCTCCCTTTCTCTTTTTCTCTCTCCCTTTCACTTTTACCAGGATGCTGCTGTGCCTCCAGCCAACCAGAGGGCAGCCGCAATCGGACATCTCACCAGGTCCGGCACTAAGCATCGTCCTGAGGGAACCACCAGGACTCCTTTTCTGCCGGACCCGCACTCAGAAAGTGTCTGTGCCACCTGATCCTCGCAACGCCTACAGAACGCACTACCCCGGCGTAACGACACAATACAGCTGGGTAGGTGCCGACGGACAGAGGATGCCCTCACACACACTGAGGCCGAGGTCGAACACATGCTCAACCAACTTGAGAAAATGACTGTCACGCTAGCGGAGCCAGGTGGCCACAACCGCCGCCGCACTGCCGTCAGAACCCTGTTTAACACTTGTATGTCCAGCATGAATGCAGTAAACCTCGCCAACGTTGGACGGCATGCAGCCGAAATTCAGACTGAGATTCCACAGATAACAGAGCCACTCACAACAGAGTGCATCCCTGCAGACCATCGACAAGACGCTAAAGGGAACTGTGGTAACTTTCAACACTCACAACGTTCTGCCGACCCCGACAGTGAACTCCACGAAACAGCTGTTTACTGCCTTCCAGAAGGACGTTGCTCAAACTCAGCTGGTAACAGCCCTGATGACAAACCTGCTGCGGGGGGGGTGAACCCCTCCATCGACAGCCTCGCCATGGGTAGAATTCCACCGCACCTGATACCCTTAGGCCTCATGCAAACCGTGGTGGTGTCCGCCATCACCACGCCAACTGACTCCTTACAAATACACCTTGCCTACTCTCTGGGTAGTGCCATCCCACTCTGCGTCGACCACAAGCAGAGAAAAGGGGGGGCTTTCTCTTGAACTTGCCCATCCTAGAGTCAAGCCGAAGCTCAAGAACATTGTCAATGTCAGATTTTGAAAAGCAACACTCACTTCAAGAGATGCACGCTGGACGTGGATGCCTCACACGACAGCGACACAAAGCTGCCCCAGCTCCGAATCCGCACATGTGCACATTGACCAAAGACGTTCAGTATCTCTGCCCCTAACAAACCTTTCCTCAGAGACAACACTGACGGAATCTGCGGGCTGCAGATCAGCGGCACACGCTGCCCTGCTAAAGCCAAGCCTCGCACTCAGGTCATCGAGACCCACGCAGAGATTGTAGGTGAAAGGGGGACTCCTTAACACTCCTGTGCGCACAGCTGCACTCACTGACGACCAAAATGACACTGACACCTGTGTCACCTTGCTCGACCAGAGCATGTAATCCAAGCATCAAAGGTGCCATCCTTCACCTCGACGACCTGGCATCGTATCCTCTTCCAAGCGAAGAGCACCAATCAGAACTGACCTTGTTCCCATCGACATAGCCCGTCACCTGTATACGAGACATAACTGCCTCACCTGTTGTCCAATCCTGGACTGCAGCTGATCCTGCGCTGGGTACCTCTACGGTAATCAACCACACCCTGACACTTGACTTTCAATCAGGAGGCTCAACGAGATGCGAAAATCTACAGCCAAGCTCACGGGACCCTCAGGAAGAGGGTACCACGCCGGAGGCTGCGTCGAACCTCATCAAGCTGAGCCCTCAGCCTCAGCACTAGCAGCCACCTGCTACCCGAGCATCATGATTCACCTGTCATCCGTCAATTGTGATGATTATTGTCCGATGATGTCCACACAGGGACTTCATCAGACAAAAAGGGGGACTGTAAGGACTGAGCGGAACGACGAATCATCTAAATAACTAAATGTATTTCTTCCCATCAACCCTGGGACTTCAACACACACGCACATACACAAACTGGTACGAATTTCCCCATTAAGGACATCTTAATGAGATATATGTTATATGTTGTTATGTGGGTCTGAGTGCCCAGAAGATACCTGACTGCATGGTAGTTCTAAACGAACGATAAATGCTTGTATTATGCATTTTAATGAATAATCCAGCATTTTCACTCCTAACAAGTCTGTGAACTTCCCCCCCCAAATCCAGCTAACACTGGCTGAAAGTGTCCGCTTACAGGTTTACGACCCCAAAGGAATGTCCAGGGACTCGAGTCCTGGAGAAGGAGAAATGAAACCCGTTCAATCCTATATGTTCCATGTGTGTGTGTGTGTATATATATATATATATATATATATAACCATGTGATAAACGTATTAACATGCACCTAATGTTCCATCACATGATTTTTCCTTTTAGGTGGTTTGTTTCATGTAAGCGCTAATACTTAATGTTTCAAACTCTGCCAAGTAGGGTTAACCAAATCTCACCTATAGCGTGTTTGGTTTTGCTAAATTGGTACTTTGAAGATTTAACAGACTGTGTATATGATATGTTGGTAGATATGAAATATGATACAACATATTAGTATTAAAAGAATAGTTCATGGTTCTTCAGGGATTGACAAACCCAATCCCCCCCCCCAGCATGCATGCAGGAGCTCCCTCTTTGCAGACAAAGAGCAATAAAAACCAAAATCCCGCCTGTGAATTCCAACCCTCTCATTGGACAAGCCCAAAGGAAGAGGCTGGATTTCGCCAAGGTGATAAATGGCGCTTCTGAGCTCCAAGGGGCTCTCTCTTTTTCGCGCTCTGAACTTGCTTACCTATGTCTGTTTAGTCATGTAATCCCCGATACGATTTTCCCCTCGGGAAATCCTTTCTTTCTTTTGTTTGTTTAAAAGTTTTGTTTTCTTTAAGTTTCCAACCTAATTCATCTCACAGGAGAGGAGATGAATTCAGCCGAATTTGGTAATGCTACATTAAAGACGTTAATCCTCTATTCAGCGCGCGCGCGCCGAACGCCACGTGACGCGCGCACACGGAACAAAGAACGTCCGCTCCTGCACGCGGCCTGGACAGGCCGTTTTAGGAACACGCAAGGAGAGACCGAAACTTTGCAAGTATCTTTCAGCTTCTAGGAAGCATTAAGATGATGTTTTTTCGTGTTGTTTCAGAGAGGTTATTGTCTGGGTGAAGATTTCCAATGCGCTCTCTCTCTCTCTCTCTCTCTCCCTCTATCTCTCTCTCTTGTCTTACTATCTCACTCTCGCCAGAATGTGATTTCTTCGGGAGATCCCTTTGGGGATCTCTTTCTTTTGTTTTGCTTCTAGTTTAGGTTATGTTTTTCAGTCTTAGATAAGTCTCCGTGTAATTCCAATCGACGATCGAAAAGAACAGCGCGGAACATGTCTTTTCAGCAAATCCATCTAACAAGAGACATTTAAACGAGCGCGCGCTCACTTTGAAGGAGAAACGCGCGCAGGTGACCGCATGATGCGCAGGGCCGAGAGAGACACACAGGCTTTTTCACCAGCCATGCAAAGAGTTTACCTACCTGTGCAAGTATCCGTGTTTGATCACGCTTTTAAGATGTGTTGAAGTCTTGTTGTCTCTCAAAGTCCCGTGTCTATGCGAATTTGCTATTTAGTAAGATCTTCGGGTCTTTATAAAACTCCCTCGTGCATAACTGCACCTTGCTAAAAATTCTCTCTCTGTCTCTATGCATTTCTCGTTCATCGATGCCTTATTGTGTTTTGTCGTTTATTATGTTTGTAACGTTTGTGTGTTTCATTGTTTATGTTTGTAAATACATATATCCCATGTAATTTTAGTAAATGCATAGGCTAGTTATTTCTTATTAAATTTCATGATACTCATTTGATGGATTGACTGTCTGCTCATACTTCGGGTCCCTGAAATGCCTATCCAAAAGCTACGAGCTTTACAAATTAAAGATACTTTAAAGAGTATGGTTTATAGGGCGGGAAGACTAATTCTTGTGGCCACAGAATTGATTTTCCTAAACTCTATAAATTAATTGAGCTAATTAATGTTACCTATTTGTAAAACGTGATCTGTGTAGCTAATCGCAATCAACTTGCAGTTGGCTGCCATACACATGCAAGCATGCAGTCTTGTATGCAGGTAAAGTAACGTATCATCCCTTATCGGGAGATGTATTAACATGTAAGACTGATCTGATACAAACCTGTATGAATAATTATTAATTATGAATTATGAATTATGATATGCAAATTCCCCGTAATCAGATCCACCCCTGAGTCGTTACATCGGTTTTGAGAGTGAAAGCTTATGTTGAATTTCCATAAAGTAGGTTAAAAAGTTAATCAAACAAATGTCACTGAATTCATCAGTATTGCATTAGCATCTCTGTGTAAAGGAGATGTCACAATTACGTTACGAGGCCTGAATCTCAATGCAGCCGGAAGCAGACATGAGAAAAGAGTGTGACAATTTAATTTGCTATAATAAATGCTCTAAAAAAAGAGACCACAATACAGTGACTTACGTAACATATTCATATGTATCCTGCTTCTTGTACCTGTTTTTTTTCTCTCTCTTAAAATGTGTATGTGTGCAGTTTCATTTTCACTGACATGGATTAATATGATGTCTCTTTTCACACCTTTCCTGTGATTTTGTGCCATATGAGTGATTGTGTTTTGTTTGTAATGGTGGCTAAATGAGCCTGTGTATCCTGCCTACAGTTCTGAGCATGCTCAGTGAGGATGACCCAATGAGAGTGTGTGTACAGTATGTGTGTTGCTATCACACACCTCTGCTTCTGTGTCTTTCATCCTAACAGGACCTGAGCCACACCGTGTCAGGAAAACATTAAAGGAAGCAGGCAGCCTTAGAGGCAAGCCATCTTATTACATCTTACGCATACAAGCAGCGATTATGTAGTGACCAACACATTTAAAATAGTTATATTAATAAGCCACAGTATTGAAAATGTGACTAGAACATTTTTACTGTAAATTTTATTTCCTCATCCTGAATGGCATCTTCAAGCAGCATTTTTAAGGGATGCAACCCCTTTTCAATGTCAAGGTGACAAGATCTTTAAAGGTGATGTAAGTCTTTTTGTTTACCCTAAAAAATACACTCCTTTCCCAATTTAATTAGTAAAAAGATCTTTAACCTGTTTACTGTCACTCACATTTTTGAGTTTAGATCTGAACTTAAATGGCTGTAATTCATGAATGCTTTGGAATAAAGAGGTTTCTTTGTGGCAGATTATTGCAAAAGTACTTAAAAAAAAAAAAAGGTATAGAAGTTTAGGTCTACCATAGAAGCAAATGTACAGGACTAAACTATTTTTATTTTATACAAAATATATATTTGACAAAATAATTTGGACTCTAAAATTGCTGGAACATCAACGCCATATGTCTTAGTATAAGTTGTGTTCTAAATTTCCAAAAAATGAGCCAGCTAAAGTACCATTTCCATTATAACACAATGTCCAATTTCAAAATGGTTTAATTTTTACCTAATTTATGATGATTACTAAAACATGTAGGGCGGAAAATGTAAATAAAAAGCGCTTCAAGTGTCCCGTTACTGGGGTCTAAGAAATCACCCACTTTACCATTAATTAAGAAAATGTTAGTAAATTAATTATTATAATAACATTATTATCTATCACAATTCTATCACAATTGTGATAATTAACATAATTAAATATGGTCATTATCGGCTAAAACAGCTTTACTGCCCATCTAATGTACCTTTATAAGGTAACTTTAACACATGCAGATTATAGTAGTTGACCACCAGAATATTTTATAATCATATACTAATTTATTCTAACAGGTATAGTGAACATCAGGGTGTTTAGAGGCTATAATAGAGGTCTGGTGAGTCTGTGCATGCAGTCATGTCACCTCTGCATAATGGCTTCTGGTAAAATGGCTTTGACTCGGGTCATGCTGTTCACCTGCTGATAACTGCAGACAGACAGGCACCAAATGATGATGTGTGAAATATGAGTATTCCTGTCGATGGGCAGTGGAAAGCGGGAAACCCCCAAACTGATCCAAAATGGAAACAAGTTTAACTGACTTGAGAATGGCATTTATATCTATCGATTCATATGCGCCTGTCTTTTTTTATGACATGTGGGTGTTAAATCCTTTTGGATGCTGAATTTGAAATCATCAGATCTTGTCTTATTATTGAAGATGTCATTCCGGTTCAATAGTACACTGATTATCTGAAACCAAGATCAGCATATTGCATGGCCAAAGGTATGTGAACCTGCTTAATGAAATGGTTTGGTTATTGCAGCTATCATTACTGAAAAAAAGCATACAATCAAGCACACATTCAAGCAATCTGTTTAAATTGGGGGTTTTCAAACTTTCTAATGCCAAGGACTCTAAAAAGAATGATCTAATATTTATGAGGAACCCCCTTCCAAAATATATATGATCTAAAAACCCTTTTGTGAAAGAAAAATTATAACATGATATAATAAAGGTACATCTTGCCTCCAAAATGAAATAATTTACTTTTATACTGTCATTAAAAACAATATAATGACAGTATAAATGGCAAATATTTAACTTGAAAACAAGTGTATATGGGTCAAAACACAATACTATAAAACAAGTATACAATTATTTTGTTTTGAAAACAATAATATAATCAGTTACATTGTATATTTTTCTTCCCACTATGACAGTAAGATATATAAAGCTGATATAATAAATATTGTTTTCGCAAGAATATATGCAGACCTGCTTACTGTAAAAAAATAAAAATACTGTCAATATAAAACTCATCATTTCTTGTCTAAGCAGAATGAAAAAGTAATAATGTCAAATTCAAACAACAACAAGTGCAACAACAACTCCCAATTAAATGTCCATGATTTTGAAAATTTCAACCAGCATTACATTACAGTGTTCAGGCATTACATACTTTTGGCCATATAGTATATATAGCTTTTGAGCTGGATTTTGGACAGATAAAGATTTTGAGTTGCTTTTGTAGAGCATTGACAAACAGACTGATAGTTTAGACGTTTTTGCTGTTGTTATTAGAGCTGGTTAAATGACTGTAAGTGAATGTACAGTTTTGTTGAGTGTATGGCAATATGTCTCAAGATGCCCTGTCTAAAACATGCTCTTAGGGGGTATTCACCACATCAGCCCTGATCCTATGAAGGCGGTGAACGAAGCAATGGATGACACTACCGACTGGATAACGTCAATCTTGACTTTTATGACTAATTTGGTAGCACCAGAAGAAGAGGAGGATGAAGGTATATAAACTTGTTGTGGCCTTTCTTTCACATTAGCAGCATGATTACACAGCAAAGTGTTTACTGTAATATCAACAACATCTCAGAAACCACAGACTAACCCACAGCGGTTTGATCTGACGAGCCATGTGTACTAGGACTTATTAGAAATATGAGCTGGCTTTCATGGTCAAGTTTCCCCTTTCTGCAACCTGGTTTAAACCTGGTTTCCCAAAGGGATTGAAGAATAACATGGATCAAATTTGTGCAAATATTTAGTTTCAAGCAATCTATATTCTGACATAATATTACAAGGTCTGCTAGAACATTCTAAATGGTGTGTGTCATTACCAGAATCATTAAAGCAATGGGTCACTATTTTACAGCTTTACACTCCAAAGAAGAGTTTTGAGAAAGGGGACGAGGAATTTCTACCAGGAACTGTCTGCCACATGTGTGATTCTACAAAATAACAATAAAAACCAAACAAAACAGTATCACATCTCTGTCATTAATCTCGCACATCAAATCTTCTTGGTTTCTTCTGATAATAATCTCAAGTTATGTTAAGTTGATTCACAAAGACATATACATAATATGCAGTAACATTTATCCAAGACAACTTGCAAATGAGAATATAAGCAGCATAAGCAACTGATTGAAAGGGGACAATGCAAGTAATGCTACTGTACAGAATTTAAAGGGTTAGTTCACCCAAAAATGAAAATTCTGTCAGTAATTACTCACCCTCATGTTGTTCCAACCCCGTAAGACTTTCGTTGATCTTCGGAACACAAATGAAGATATTTTTGATTAAATCCGAGAGCTGGATCACTCCTCCATAGGCTTTTATGGGATTGAAACTTGCCGGCCCAGAAAAGTTATTTAAGACAATGTTTAAAATAGTCCAAGTGACTAAAGTGGCTCAATCTTAAGCGACGAGAATACTTTTTGTGCGCAAAAAAATACTACAATTACGACTTTATTCAACTATTCATTTTCTTCTGTGTGAGCCTCGAGTGAGTTCACGTAGTGTAACAGCGCAGCGCTTCTGTGTTGTACGTCACACGTAGGCTCACTATTGGCTGACGCTGGTCATGTGTGTGATGTACAACACAGAAGTGCTGCGCTGTTACACTACGTGAACTCACTCGAGGCTCACACAGAAGAAAATTAATAGTTGAATAAAGTCAAACTTTTTGGAGGGGTTTTGCGCACAAAAAGTGTTCTCGTCGCTTGATAAACTTATGGTTGAGCCACTGTAGTCACTTGGACTGTTTTAAACATGTTTTTTTCTAACCTTCTGGGCCGGCAAGTTTCAATCCCTTAGAAGCCTATGGAGGAGTGATCCAGCTCTCAGATTTAATACAAAATATTTTAATTTGTGTTCCGAAGATGAACAAAAGTCTTACGGGGTTGGAAAAACATGAGGGTGAGTAATTACTGACAGAGTTTTCATTTTTGGTTGAACTAACCCTTTAAATTGAGTACTAGACGAGTATAGAAAATATATAATATAATATAATATAATATAATATAATATAATATAATATAATATAATATATAAAGGCTAGTTGGCTGGAGATGTTTTTAGTTTGAATATAAGGAAAATCTAATTCAATATTAATTCTAGGAAAGCAAGTCTTAATGTCTTGGAATTCTTTAATTTCTCAAGTAACTTTAAGTTAAGAATTTCTCTAATTTTTTTTTACTGGAAAATAAGACAGGAATACTGATTAAGAAAATTATGTTTGCAGTTTACTGCAAGAGAACAGATTATGCACTATTTGTGATATTTGTCACTATTGGAAAACAATGAATCTCAGAAAGAGAGAAGCAAAACAACATGAGACATTGTAATCTCCTCTGTAATTTTGGAAGCTAATGAGTCACTGTGGTCTCATTGAGGGCAGCTCATATGGCCCTGTCTTTAACCACAGATGCACTTAGAAAGGTCAGAAGAAATGTTTATTAGGTGCTCTCTCACATCTCCTTTTTATCCTGATTTTGTATCAAGTTTAGCCTAGTTAATTTTCAATTGACTTCCATGACCTTGAAAATGTATCACATCTGTTATAGACTATTAAACCCATACAATGATGGTAGGTTAACAAACAAAGCTGCCATTAAAACTGACACTTTTATTAAAGGCAAATATAAGCCTATTTGCTTTAATCTTCAGGCAAAATATCTGACCACAGACCACTGTAATCAATTAGGAAACCTACAACACCAGAAGACTCATTATAGAGTTTTAAGATCTACCAGCCCATTCTCACCCCAAGGCGTCATTTAATTGAGATTTTTGACCATGCTTCAATAACTGACGCTAAAGGGTGCCTTTAGCGTCAGTTAGATGACGCTCATCCTTGAGCGTCATCTAAATGACGCTTTTGACCATGCGTCTAAATTAGACGCACACGGAACCCTTTAGCGTCAATATGAGACGCGCCTACCTACCCATACCTAAACCTACCCATAACGGAAGCATCATCCAACTGACGCTAAAGGCACCCTTTAGCGTCAGTTAGTTGACGCATGGTCAAAAGTGTCAATTAAATGACGCCTTGGGGTGAGAATGCGCCTTGGGGTGAGAATGGGCTGGATCTACATAATTCACATTACTACATTAGTAGTATTTAGCATTGAGCTAAGCACAAACGTTTGAAATCATCTAGTTGAAATCCAGCAGAAACACATGTTTATAGAGCTGTCGGAATACAAATGAAGCACATGTATGCACAGTGAACAGTGAACACTTTCAGATGCATCAATAAAGAGAGCTTAAAACAAAGAGAGGCACAAAAGACATTGCCAAGATTGTTGAACCAATAACACGCTTGGCTAAGATTCTTCATATGTCACCTTGAGGTGCTCTGAATAAATGCATGTGGACTGACTGCCACATTGCTTCAATACCTCCAGTTATAAATGAATGATTTCAGATAAATATATAACATACCAACAGAATAATCTCAGCAAAACAAAAACATTGCAAGTACACAAGGTATACAGACTGATCACAATACTATATATATATATATATATATATATACAGTATGTGTCAAATGGGTCATTCTTGGGATTCAGTCATATTTAATAATAATAATAATTCATTACATATAGTGCTTTTCTGGGCATTCAAATCGCTTTACATGAAGGGGGGAATCTCCTTAACCTTAACTTCCTTAACTCCCACCACACACCAGCTAATTGGTGGAGAGGAGACAGAGTGATGAAGCCAATCAGTATATGGGGATGATTATGAGGCCATGATGGACAGAGGCCATTTTCCCACCTCAGGCATTAAAGACCCTTTATCATTTTCAGTTTTTTTTCCCCTCAGATTTAAACGCCTTTTATTCTCGACCCCGTAACGGGCAAAATAGAATTGGTTTAAAAAGGATTTTACACACAACTTGTTATAAAACAAACATTTACCTATACTGCTTGTGTCCCTCATAACAATTTAATAACTACAAATGTAACATTTATGATAATTTTCACATTTTTATGTGCCTGTAGTGTCTTTGTGAAAAAAAAAAAAAAAATTCCATTCAGATGTTTACCTAAAACCACAATTTTATTGTGTTAGCTATTTATTTCCCCAAATAATAGTTGAGAATAGTGTGACAGGGTTGAAGACTGTAACCAGTTTGAAGGGAGACATTGCCTTCAATTTTACATTTTACATTTAACCTCTATCTATTGTGCCCTTCTTTCTGGGTCAATATCTGCATACACAACACAACAGTCTTTTTGCTGCCCGATGTGGCTGCCATTTCTGACATAGTATGCTTGTCAATGGTTAAGTGGACAACACATCAAATATTCTAAATTATGATTCTAAATCATGATTTTGTTAAGTATATCTTTACTGAAACCATGACTATTTTATTTATTTTTGTATTAAAATTATTCATAAATGAAGTAAAAACTCAACCGTGTAAAAAAAATTAAATCCAGAAACAATGCTAAAAACTTAAGTGACAGGTTTTTTTCCTCAAAATGGCCACTGCTCCTCTTGTAGTGCAGGAGAGCATACATACAGCAGTAATGAAATAAGAACATTGTATATACTTAAAAAATTATAATTTTCCATCTTAATTTTATGTGATGGGGTTGACTTGTTAAGCTTAACAGTACTCTCCCTGACCATAATAAGCCTAAAAATATGAATAAAAAGTATAATACTACATACCATCTTCTGCACCACTATTAAAGAAACAAATGATGTAATTTCTGATAAATAATGTGACATATGGGTTTAAATTAGGCTGAGAATGGTTGGCATGACAGGCTTATGCTCACTGAAGGACATAACTTTATTTATTTTTAAATATATATATATATATATATATATATATATTTTTGTGTTTTTTTAACAAGAAAGTAAATCAAATAAATACAATAGCCTACTGCCCAAAATGTACACTATCTGCAAATTTTGTTAAACATTTTCTAAGTAGAAATTCAGTGAAGTGCCTCAAGGACATGACAAAATGCTTATACGATAGAAAGACATAGCCTACTCTTATGATACAAAATTATTTAAATGAAATAATTATTTTTATTCATTATAAATGGACATAGGTGAACCACCACTGAAATATTACCGAATCCCAGGAATGATATAGCCCACACACACACATACACACACACACACACAGACAGAGAGAGAGACCAGTGTCCAGACTCCAGACAGACGAGTGTCAGTCAGATGGCTGCGTGCTGTGTGTACTGTTTTGAAACTGAAGATGAAAAATGTCTTTACCCGAGAGACGTTTCACTAGCAGCACGTGCAGATGTTGAACTTCATAAAATCCTTTGCATCGCTAGCAAACAACAGAAATGTATGTATTTCGAGGTTTTCTTTCAAAGGTCTGTAAGTAAATATCCATTTAATACAAGACTCATTTGCCTCTCTATGCTGTGACTTTAGTAGCCTATTTCGTCTATGCTTATGTCACGAGGAACCACTCCAAACGATTTAGTGCGTGAGTGAACCGAATGATTCACTCTGGTTTTTTACCCCTCCACACGATTCAAATGTGTGAGTCATTTGAGAATTGGGCCTCGCTAGTTTTGATTCGAAACTGACAGAAAATACACACGTTACATATTGTGAGGGGAAATATTTCTCAGACAAAAAAATATCAATAAAATATAAGAAGAGTTTAGATACACTGTGATTTAAGCCTAACTGTTGAGTTTAGTTAGTCCCTATGAGATAAAAATTGAAGTAGCCTAGCTATTCTGCTATTTTGGCTTTTAGTGGGCCTATATGTAGCCTTACTGTTATCTATAAGCTAGTGTGCTCCAAAACAATGACAAAATTCGCGTTTATATAATATATATAAATAAATAAACAAGCAAGAGTACAATAAACAAAATAGCAAGACGTTACTAAGTACAAACACAATTCTATACATAGGCTTATAGCCTGGATGATGATGATGTAAAAGTGAAATATTATGTGCCTAGGGTAGAAAAAGCATATATGAACCTATTAAGACCTATTAAATATCTACATGGTGAATACATTTTTATTGTGAGTGAGATACACCATGTTTATGGAATTCCAAACAATCATTGCCATTTTATAACCTATATTGTTTTTGACAAATGTCACAGTAAAAAAAAAAAAAAAGTTTAATGTAAAAACTGTAGTAAAAAAATTGCTTCCACTATAGCAACTTAGAAGAAAAATTACTCCATGGCTTGAATTGAATTAATTGTTCACACCGCACAAGAGTTTGAATCAACAAGACAAGAAGAGGAATTCACTGAATGAAAGTGATGCATTCTGGGAAATAAGTGTTCTTCCGCCTAAATGTTTATTTATTAAATACAGTGAAATATTTTCAACTATGTGGCATTTCAATTGTCAATCTTTAATGTCGTACACCAGATTTGATAGCACTGTACAGTAATGGGAATTTATGAACATATCAAAAACTTACTTTCATAATCATTTCTGGAAATGAGAAATGTAATTTCAATCATGAAAAATATTACTCAACTCCCTATAAAAAATCAACAATATGCTCTGCTTTTCATTTGAGCACCAAAGGATGTATTTACAGATCACACTGGAGAAAAACAGGCTCGCCAGATCAATTCGCTCAGCAGACAAACAAGCTGATTAATTAATCATTCTAATTGTGCACATGTAAATGCATCATCGGGCATAAAGGTGGCTTCACATGCCGAATAATTTAATTTGAACCTGTTTGTCGCATGCAAATTAAATGTGTAAAAAGTGTGAAAAAAAAGTGTGAAATACAAAGATTTGCAAGGGAACATTTCTCTGTGTGTGTGTGTGTGTGTGTGTACTGATGTTGACATGCCTTTTTTTATAGAAGATCTAGAGGCCAGGAATAAAGTGCTGTGGATCGCAGACAAGCCTTTCCCTTCTCTGATCCACATTTATAATTTATTCAACCCTCATCAATGTTTCAAAAGATCTATTTTGTAGGTTCTTCTCTAACACTGTCTTCTGCATTCCTTCCTCCTCCGCCAATTTAGGTGATCGTCATTTTGTGAAGAAAAAAGGTTAGTATCATTCTCTGTGCTCATTCACTTTGAACATGCACACATAAGAGATGCATCATTTTAAAGGTGCACTAAAATTCTATTTAAATCGTTTGACATAAATAAAAGAATAGTGTTTATAATCAACATGAGATGAAGGAGACCGTCATATCTGTTAGGGTAGGATATACTAAGCCTTTGTTAAACATGGCCACTTTCTCTGGGGTGACCTTGTTAGGTGTACGTTCTTCTTCATGGTTTTCTGAAGCATTTATTCTCCATTTAAAATCGACTACGGCAGCACTTTAAGGGTGTCAAGTGGTGTTTGGCATAAATAATGATATTCAGACAGTTGAAAATTGATACATTACTGCTGAACTAAATAAATATGCAAATCTCCTTGCAAAACACTTCTCACATTAGGTTTGTGGAACTTTCAGCTGTTAATTGAGGAAGTATTAGGGGCAATATTTGAAGAGCAATCCTTAGTTGCCTGAAAGGGTGAATCTTTTGTCAGGTTGTTAAAATATTTTTTTACATAAAGCAATGAGTTTGGAGTATATTCAAATTAAAGCCTCACAAAATGTATTAGGCTACAAATTGGGTTCTTACAAAGCAGTGAACATTGTCATTGATGATATTAAATAGTTCACTCATAAAATGAAAATGTTTTTCCGAACCCCTATGGTGTTCAATCTTCTGTCGAGCACACAAGAACATGTTTTACAGAATGTTGATAACACTCTTTTCCATTCACTGCAAACAAAGTGAATGGTGACCATTGGCAATAAGTGTCAAAAAATTATTACGGATTGAAATTGTTCTATTTACTTTGTTACAGCCTTTATTTGCCAAATTTGAATATGCACAATCAAATCACACAAATGTGAGAGGTGGAGAAGAAGATATATGACTATGTACACTTTTATGATACTTTTATGGTGCTTTTTTGGTAACATTTTTGGAGCTTGGCAGACAGTGGGAACCATTAAAGGGATAGTTCACCCAAAAATGAAAATTATGTCATTAATTACTCACCCCATGAAGATCAAATAAAGATCTTTTTGATGAAATCTGAAAGCTATCTGTCCCTCCATTGACTGCAACTGCTGTACCACTTTGAGGCCTCAAAAAGTTCATAAAGACATCGTAAAACTAATCCATATGAATTGAGCGGTTTAGTCCAAATCTTCTGAAGAGACTCGATTGCTTTATATGATGAACAGATTTAATTTAGGCTTTTATTCTCATATAAACATTGATCAGACAACATAAACAGAAGCTAAACCAAACCTGCTTGGCCTCATTGGTTCTTGCGGAAGCACAAATGTACAAAAAGAGAAACACATTGGTTTTCGCACGTCAAGCGAACATGCTTGAGCTTCTGTTGATTTACCACAACAGATGTGTGTTAATAAATGTTTATATGTGAATAAAAGCCTAATTTCAATCTGTTCATAGCATAAAGCAATCTGATTGTGTCTCTTCAGAAAATGTTGGACTAAACCACTCATAGTTAGTAAATGATAAAAGATTTTTCATTTTTTCAACTATCCTTTATACTGTTAGTTAGTATCATGTGTTTAAGTATGCCAAAACAGCATCATGATGAAGAAGCAGCTGACAAGGGGGCCTAAGATAGACGTGGTCTCATTTTTCACCAGCGTGCTACATAAACAACTTACTTTTTTTTTTAACCATGCATTAAACCTCACATTAACCAACTTAATCACAGTTGTTCTTATATTCTTATGGTCTGTGTATCTCTCCTCTAGGAGAATTCCTGCCACCAAGAAAAAAAGGTCTGTGTCTTGAAGAGAGCTTGATGAGATTGCATTCATTAGAGAATACATAACCCATCAGCATAACAGATAACAGTTTGCTTGAGTCTGTAATTAACACATTTATATTAAAGTTGCATTAGGGGGGCAAGCATTAGAGTATTTTATGGAGAATGGGCATTATGCTGTCATTGATTGCATTTGGAGCCATGCATTCATAATCATTTCTCTTTGTTTTCACACTCCCCATGCTAATCAGTGTTCCATAAAGCTGCATGTATTTGTCTATTAACATCTTCATGAAATTATCATTAAGCTGTCTCTAAATGGTAAAGCTATTGCAGAAAGCATCTTAACACCATTATCAGTTTCAGCAAATGCAAATGTTTGTGAATAAAAATAGTCCCACATATGTGTAATAAAAGTCTGTATTTGATTATGTGGGCAACACATTTGCTGTCATTTGTCATATTAACACTTAAGGGAACTCTGCAAGCCTCATAAATTGGTGTGCCCCTGTTTTTCTTTAAAGGTACAGTCCATAATTGTTGACACAGGGACACCTAAGAGACCAGGAAATTAGATATGTGTTCCAAAGACATATAGGCAGTATCACTGGAGGAGATTTATACAAGTATTGTTCTTATGATGATGCTATACGTTCATAGTGGCACGGTAATTTCAGACACTGTGAACTTCCCTTTTACAATGATTTTTAGTGTACACTGTTCAAAGTATCTTCTTAAAGGAAATTAGGATGGGACACACTTTTAAAAACCAATAGAGTGATGTATTTTTTTAGGCCAAAGCATGGAAACAAGTTTTAGCATTTTAGCACTTCCAATTCCAAAATGCCTGAAATAAGGTGTCTGGTTAACACAAGCTCAAGATATTTTCAGTGTTTATTATAATAATAATAATAATTAATTACATTTATATAGCGCTTCTCTCTGCACTCAAAGCGCTTTACATAAAAGTGGGGAATCTCCTCAACCACCACCAATTATGCATGCAATTATGCATGTGTAACCGGTCCTACTCGACTACACTTTGAGCTGGATTCGAACCTGGGGTCTCTGGCATGGGAGGAGGTGCGATAACAAGTTTGTTAAAGACCGCAGCCTCTAGCGCCTCTTGAGGCCAGGGGAGTGAAGTTTACAAGCACAGCTCTTACTTGCCTTACGACCGTTACACATGATTTATGCATGCACATCTTTTTATATACTCATGTTCCCTGGTAATATCTGTAAATCGAAAAAATTATCTACCCCTCCGCCTTTCAACAACATCTCTTCTTTAATGGTGACTTCACCAATGCAGAGCGTGACAATAAAACCTCCCCTTCCGCAACCTGATACTCATACAAAATCGCAACAGTTTGCAAACAATCCAATGATCCAATCAAATACTGTCAACAAAATCAAGTCTCGCCTTACTTTGTTTTCCTTGTTCAAAAAGCCGTTTCACTTGGTCACCATTGGGAAGAAAAGTCGGTCACGATATCTGTTTCATGCCGACTTTAACAGACAATGACTAATGGTGCGGTCAGATTAGCAACATTTTAAAGGTCCATTGTTTATTGTCAATAGTGTAGCGATATGTGAAGCACAGCTCACACAGAAGTCACTTTCAAACTAATCAGCTTTCTTGGTTTGTGAACAACTTGAAACCAAATAAAATCTGCATTGGGAAATCTTTCGCCCTCACATGAAATTCAGTCATGTGGATTCCAGTTGATACTTGTTTTTGGTTCAAACATTTTCCAAACAACAGTAAATGCAACCGAACCTTAAAAAGCCATAAAACATGTGGACAATTTGTTATTCTGACAATATATTGTATCATTAAGAGGCCTCATCACATGAGTAATATGCAGAGCTCCTTTGTGCATCAACAGTTGTACTTAAAAAAAAAGATTTCAAAAAAGACATAAGGAACCTATTCGTTTGCATGTCTTCTAAGTATTCAACTGTCTAATAGCATACTACTAAAGGGATGCTGTCACAGTAAAATACATAATATGCATCATCTATCTGATTATATGTTATGCACTGGATGGTGTATGTCTAGCCCAAATCATTTTGAATCTGTCTCATCCTGTGGGGTTTGAACCCCACACTCTCTACAGCTTCACTGACATTTCTGACAACCTAATGATATAGTTGCAGAGATACGGGCCAAGGAGATCTTAGAAGAGGAAGGGGAGTACGAGGATGAAGAGGAGGAGGAAGATGAGATGGCTGCTGACAAAGAGGTGGAGGAGGAAGAAGATGATGATGATGAAGAAGTAGTAGAAGAAGAAGATGGTGAGGAGGAAGAAGATTCTGCTGAAGAAGATGAAGATGAGGAGGAAGCAGCAGAGGAGGCTGAAGAAAAGGAGAAGGAAGAAGCTGATGCTGATGAGGAAGAGGAAGATGAAGAGGAGGAAGCAGCAGCAGCAGAGGAGGCTGTGGATGAGGAGGAGGGAAAAGATGAGGAGGCTGAACAAAAGGATGAAGAGGAAGCTGATGCTGAGGATGAAGATGAAGAGGAGGAAGCAGCAGCAGAGGAGCCTGATGAGGAAGAGGAAGGAAAAAAAGAGGAGGCTGAAGAAAAGGAGAAAGAGGAAGCTGATGCTGAGGAGGAAGATGAAGATGAAGAGGAGGAAACAACAGAAAAGGAGGCTGTCGATGAGGAGGGAAAAGAAGAGGAGGCTGAAGAAAAGGAGAAAGATGAAGCTGATGCTGAGGAGGAAGATGAAGATGAAGAGGAGGAAACAACAGAAAAGGAGGCTGTCGAGGAAGAGGAGGAGAAGGAGGAGGGAAAAGAAGAGGAGGCTGAAGAAAAGGAGAATGAGGAAGCTGATGCTGAGGAGGAAGAAGAACATGAAGAGGAGGCTGCTGCTGCTTCAGCTACTCCTGAAAAGGAAGATGCTTCCATCCCTGCCGAACCCGATGAGGAGAAAGATGAAGCTGCAGAACTTGTCACCTCTAAAGAAGCTGAGGCAGCTGAAGATGCTCTTGAGGGTGGGGAGGCTGGCCATGAAGAACCACCTCAGGAAGAAGATGATAAAGAAGAATTAGCCGAGCCAGCCCTTAAATTGGCTCCTACTACAGACAATGACAATACTGATGATGACCAGAAAGATGACCAAAGTGAGGAGAAAGATGATGACGATGATGTCCAGGAGGCTGATATCCCCATTGTGCTTGGTATCATAGCAGATGCTGGTGTTACAGTCACTGATGTTGAAGCTCAGGAAATTGGTGAGGAACCTATACTTAAAGTTGATGGTGATGCAGAGATATTAACACCCATAGAGGAGAGTGCTGCTAAAGCTGATGACGCAGTTGCTGATATAGCTGACTCACAAGATGGCTTAAGAGCTACTGATATCCCATCTGATGACCATGATGATAAGATAGCTAAAGAACTAGCTGACAATCAAGGTGAGGGTGTAGAAGAAAGTCTTAAAGATGAGACTGGTGTTGGGCTGAAAGACGCTGACTCTGAAAAAGATATAACAAGTGAAGGTGAGGGTGTTACTGAGGAGCCTGAGCTAGCTGATGATGTTGCGGATAAGGAGGAGCAGGAGGCAGAGGAAAAAGAGGAGGGAGATGAACAGATAAGTGGTGAGGATGATGATGGTATTATAGTAACAGCACCTGTAGTTAGTTTCGAACCAGGTGGAGATGAGACAACAGTGGTGGCTGATGAAGATGATGGCTCTTCACCTGAGAAAGGTACCAAAACTATTTTTAGTTATTGACTCTGAAAGGTTTGTTTGTATTTCAAAAATGTGTTCATGGCGAAATGACAGATAATCTTGCAGCCAGTGATTTTAGGGTTGGGAACTGAGATAAAAAAAAAATATGGAACCAAATAATGTTTTGTTTCTGCAGTTTTCACAAATGTATTTGGATGCAGTCGGAACACCATCCTAAAATACTCTGACAGAGTTTCCTGAACTTTTTCAATGGCACTGCAGCATCATTACTGAATCTACATTGCAAAACAAACAGCGTGACCAGTGTAGTTTAAATCCCAAAAGAATCACTTCGAGCTGGTTCTTGTTAGGGAATCAAAAAACATCCAGCACAACCAGTGTAGTCTGATTCCCGAACAAATTACTCTTTTCAGTCGACTCTTTTTAGTGAATTTATTTTTAGTACGTTTTGTCAGTAGTATTTTATGAAAATAAAGAATAAAAAATTTGTTTGTACATTTTTGTTTGTTTAATTGATTTTGACATATTTAAGGCAAAATTATTAATAAAAAGTATTTAAAAACCTTTAAAATAAACAAAGTTACCTTTTGCAAAAACTTTTAAATGGTTTGTTTTTATATCATTTGGCAGTAACATTGCATTTCCCAACATCACATTCTTTCGAAGTAAAGAATACTTGATGGAACAATGATTCTTAAGAATTTTTTATTGCAACACTGTAAAAGTGATCAGTTGACTTAACTTAAAAAAAAAAAAAAATAGGAAACATGTTGCCTTCAAATTATTAAGTAAATAAACCATGAATGATTGAAAAAAAAAAAGTTATGGTATGTAGAATTGTCAAGTTCATGTAACTTAATTTTTTTAATTACGCATGAAGCTCATTTATTTTAAGGCAATGGGTTTCCCCACTTTTTTAAGTTGTCAACTGATCACTTTTTAATCATTTTACATTTTTTTAACCAAAGGTTTGCTCAATTTTAGGCAAAAACAATAATCATTTAGACGACACTTTGCTGTCACACAAAAATAGTTTAGTCCAAGTTTACCATACATATCCAAATAGGCAGGAAAGGGCCCCATTTGAGTTCTAATTGAATTGAAGTCTAATTCATGCTGGGTGGATCAAAGAACAGCAGCTGGTGTATTGCTGTTCAGCTGCCAGTGAAACGGTTAGAATCCATGAGAGACTGCTTTCGTGTGAACTGTCACCAAGCAGTTGTCTCGAAAGAGGTCGTTCAAGGGTATCAAAGTTCTAGATGATCAAGGAAAAAATTTAAAACTAAGCTAAATGAAGGTCAAAATTGGTTACCGTGGCTTGAATGAGTAAGTAGTTAAGAATAGTGGTCATAGTCATTGTCTTACAAAAGCGTATAAAGCAATTAATTGGTAAGCTATTTTCTATGTATACCGCTTATGCTTTTCCTAATGGTCGTTAAAATAGGGCTGCTTGACTTTACCCTGCTAACCTAATTTAGCTGATTTGATCATTCACTCTGCGCAAATCTAAACCAACTGTTTCAGCTCTTAACTCGCTACTGATGTTGCTAATGAATTTTGAAGGATCAGCCTCAATACAATAATTGAAAAAAACGATCTGTATGTAAATTAAATCTGATTATATCTCTTTGTAAAACACTAACGCAATCTACCCAACAACAAAGGGAAAATCTTAGCTTGCTAAGGCTTGCTTGGCAGAGTTCAAGAATAATGGGTCAAATGAAAATAAATTGTTACCCATTAAGGCCTCTGCTGACTTTGCCATGTGTGTAACTCATCTTTGTGATACAACAGCTTCTGAAGCCAAAGAGGATGTGGACATGGAAGAAACGGTTCAAGGTAGTCTGTTTTCAAAATGCTCAGTATGAAAAGCATCTCACTAGTAAATGTTGAAAGTAGTACATTACTGTTTTATCACATTAATTGAATTGTAATGGTTACTAAAGGCTTTAAAGACTTGATAGATTGGAAATAAAATCACAAAGACTTCTTGTGATCTATCTGGGAAGCTTTATAAATATGTTTTCTTTTCTTTCAAAGGCACAACAACCCTGGAAGAAGAGGGAAAAGATGAAAAGGAAGAAAGTGCAGAGGAAGTGGAAAATTCAGAAAAAGCACTAGAACCAGAACCGTTCCCTAAAGGTAACAAACATGGCAACAGTTTGCTTGCATGAAGCATATAAAATGAACCAGAATTAAAATGAGAAAATTATGCCAACACTAATAAGCTCCAAGGTTATTGACTGTGGAGGAGTGGGGTTCTATACAACATGCAGAGGTCTGATGGTGGTGGATGAGGGGAAAAGAGGGCGTGTGAGTGCAATGAGTGTGTGTGTGTGTGGCAAGAGATGTGAGGGTTGAGAAGACCCTTAGGACTCAAACTTTGATCTCCAAAGACTTTCTGATTGCTCATTTTTCCATCTACACAACAGTAAGATCAATAGGATGATGCTGATGTGTCTAGTTTGGTAACTGAACTTATAACATAACAAATAACCTATACATTTACATTTATTAATTTAGCTGATACTTTTATCCAAAAACACTTACAAATGAGGAATACAACAAGCAAAGAGGAAATCTTAAAGAGGCCATAAACTTGAGAAGTGCTAGTAATACAAACTAAAGTTTAAGTAATACAAAGTTTATTTATACAAAATAATTATTTGAATTATTATACATGCCTATTTACCCTAAAATAATCTGCCATAATTTTTCAATTTACATTCTGCATATGTGAGGTCCTCAAAAGGGATGGAAGAAAAAAAAGGTTAAGGTAGTGCCAGCCTCTATATAGTTATATATAACACCACGAAATCATAAATAATGCACTAAAAGTATAAAAAGGTATAACCTTGGCCATGTTAAAATGAACATTAAATAAGAGCACAAGGGTCTCTGTAATTTGATTTTCTTCTAGTGAGATGCATTCCTCCCTTTCCAATTATTCCTGCTATTTGATTTATTGATATGCTGTTGAACTACAATTTTTCTGAATTCCTCTGGAGGGCAAAATATCCTACTGGGTATCAGATTAAAATATGGAGAGGAGATTGGGGATAAAGCAATGTGTGTATTGTAGGATGGAAATCTAATCCCGTGCTGAGACAGTGAATGACACAGCAGTATCACAGACTCGAGGCTGAGATGAGTTCAGAGCACTGTTCTTCTGTCTGGGAACAGGAGAATGAGGTGTACTTGGATGTACCTGCAGAGACAACAGTGGAACACGGCAAGACTGAGCCTACACTGCACTATATATGAAGTACCGATACTGATACTTGTACAGAGAGTTTCAAATACATTTTGTTAAGGAAAAAAGGTCATTACAGTATGTTGTCAATTCAAGAACACTCAAGCAACCATGGTTAAATGGTTTCTAAATAATCTTTGATTGATTGCTAGGGCGTCACTAGGGAGTAACTAAGGCCCTGTTTACACCTGGTATTAAGATGTGTTTTCGTAGATTGGATCACAAGTGGGCGACGCTAAATACAGGTGTAAATGGGATCTAAAACATGTTGAGCATATCCACATTCGACTACCTCTGGAAGTGGTTGAAAGTGGACAAGCTCAAAACATTTTAGAGCCCATTTACACCTGTATTTAGCATTGTCCCCTTGTGATTGACCAAAACGTATTTTAATACCAGGTGTAAAGAGGGCCCCAGAGGTAGTCGAAAACACATTTAACTGAATGCGAATTTGCTTTCGTAGTGGAAACGCTCATGTGTTTGAATAGCAACAAGATACTGCCCAGTCTCCGCCCACTGACCTAAAGCGTAAACATCATGGGAAGCGGGCAAGCCAGATGGGATTTAAACTTTGTCTGCGGAAGACCCAAGTTTGGTTTGAAGACGAAAAACTTACCAAGCTCAATGTTGTCTCACCATTCCTGATTTCTAACACGCACTCACGGTTTTCGGCGTGGTCTTGCGGCTATCAGAGCAGAAACGAAAGCTGCTGCTCTCCGTATGTTTTTCCATTGTCTCCGGGCGTGTTCATATGTAAATTGTGCAAGCTTATCAAAAGTAGGGCTCGCTGCATCCTGGCATTGGATGTGGGCAGCCATTTTTTGACATCACAAAAGGTAGAATCTGCGAACGGCTTGTTCTGAGACAGTACTTATGATTTATTGGGATTAAAAGGGATTCAAACACCATGTGAAAGTGAATTTTTAAACTGGTTTTGGGGGAAAAATCACGCTAATGAGAATGTGACATATTTGGACATAGGCGTCACACTTAGGCTTGGATGGATGTCCACCGCAGGCTGCAGCGAGGCGCTTCTCACCTTATTTTGTTCATTAGATCGAAAGATCTGAAAAAACCCATACATTTACCCACCCATAGAAGGGTTTGGTTTAGGAGTAAGGATAGGGTTAGGACTATGTTTTTGGACAGGAATGTTATTCAAAGATCAACAAAAGATGTTGCTCCAGGAACAATTCTTACTTGGCAAAATCAAGGTGACCACCGGTGCTCTCAGGTGATATAGATAAATGATAGATCTGTTACTGAACTCCAGCTGTTGAAGGTGATAGAAAAAAAAATATATTTCAGCTATGCTTTCATAAAATTTTCACACCTACATCCCTGATCACTTCGCTTAGGTGTTGGTATAAAATAGGCCTACTTTATTTTATTTTTAAGTCACTATTATTCAGTAAATTGGTGGCAGCAATATGATAAGATTGTAATATGTTTATGGTGCACTGTGTATGCTTGCTTTGGCCCCATCATAAAAAAAAGTCTTAAAATATCAAAGGGTTTTGTCCTGCTGATCTGTTTTATTGACAAGTTTAACTCACTTGTTTTTGACTTTACTTTAGTTCTTTAAAATGTTGTGCTCCAAAGAAAATTACAGCAATAACATCACCCCATTCCATTTACTGCAGAGAGGAGGCCAGAAAAAAATGAGAATCTCTGCCCTGCCTGCAGGCAAGCAGCAGATACTCTGTCATTCCTCTATCAAGAACATCATTAGATATGTTTCACACAACAAAATAAATCCCTGCTGAGAGAAAGAAGCCTGCTGGTAGGGGAGAGAGAGCAAAAATGTGGAACTTGAAGAGATCCATTTTGACCCATGGGGTTGAACAGTCTTCACAGAAAGCACAAACAAAATACAAAAAAAGATCTGAACATCAAAGTTTGTGCGCGCGCGCGCGCGTGTGTGTGTGTAAGCAAGTACAAGTCTGTGTCTTTTGTCTTTCTGGGATGTAAGACTCACCTTTTGTTTTGTTGGTTTTATTTCTTAAAACAGCTGAGGAAGTGAAGGAAAAAGAAGCAGAGAAACCTGTGGCAAAGGCTGAAAAAGAAGGTCGGTACACAATTACAGTGTAAGTGCTGTTATTTTCTTTAAATGTGGAAACAATATATATATTATAATATATACTGTATGTGCAGGGCCTAAAACAGTCGGCAAGCGCCGGAAACATTTTTATGAATTCTAAAAATGCAATGTTGTGAGAACATGAACAAACAAATAATTTTGTTTTGTTTCTTTTATTTCATAAACTGAACTCATTTTCACCTTCAGCTTGTTTGCGCAGAAAATAATGACAGTGACTTTAAATACACATGGAGCAGCACCAGTGCAGATAGTGCCTATAGTTACACTATATGAAGTTTCAATGGCAAATCAAAGTCATAGGAATAATATCCTATCTTACAACTTCCAATGCCCCTGCTGATCTTAATCAGTCAAGAGCAAATGCATTTTATTAGCTAATAAACTTCTGCGCCAAAGGTCAGTGAGAAAACAAAGGAAGAAAGAATGCATGCTGTTTTAATAACACAGATCATGTACTCGGCTGCAGGGTCGACTGATATCAAAAATGGCATTTGCATTTTAGGTTAAAGGCATTTTGAATGACACCTCCCTGTAATTCCCCGCGAGCATGTTAGCAACACAATCAAAACCGACTTTTTGAATTTCAATTATTATTCAAAGAGACTTCTTGGAATTCTTGCAGCTGCTAAAAACGTTTCCATGCTTCTCAGCCATTTGCCATTATTGTTAATCTCCATTTGTTGGCGGGGTTGTCAACCTGTTTTTATTTTTAGCTGGCTTCCTTCTTGTTGTAATAATCCAATCTCTTTACTGATGGGGTGGCATTTAATCATAAAATGTCACATTAATTCTGACAAATTTATGCAATCCAAACTTATAATGAAGGTGTCATATTTGCATCCTGTGATTTACTACCACCACTTTAAAAATTAATTTTAGTAATAACATTTTGATTTATGGACATAAAATCTAGCATTGGTCTCTGATGGCATTAGCTATTATGGGTTTTACAGATAATGACATCAATATTAAGCTGTAGAAGACATTTATCTCTGTGTTTAGCTGCCAATGTGATCTTTATCATCCTTTGTTGATTTAAACAAGGCTAATCTAATACATCGCTCATTAGAATGTCTTTTTTTAACTTTTCATTTACATCATAATAATTTTTGTATTTAATGGATTTTTGCAATTGATTTGGTTTCGGTATTGCCAAGTCTGCCTGTGCTAAAAAAAAAACTTTAAAAAAAAACAATAACGTCACAGCCGATGATTCATATGAACCAAACACGACTAAAATAGGCTGGACATGAATGATCACTGTAGACACTCACTATTTTGCATTTGTTTGTATCCAGACAAACAAAAAGAGCCCTCTACATGTCCTTGTATGCATTCAGTAATACATAAAGATCCTCAAAAAGCCCAAGACACTAAACCAAAGGAAGAAAAAGGTATTTGGTATTGACTTGCAAGGTCAATATCATGCATGTTGTTTTAAAATATAAAAAAAGAAAAAGCATGGGCATATTTTCAATTTTCTGCATAACAGAGACATTTTATAGCAAATCACACTGGCCATGTCTAGTCAGAGACATGCCAATATCTTTGATCTAACAAATTTTGTGAGCTCTTCATGCAAAAACAACTGACCAAGAGGTATTTAGTATTTTGCACATGAAATAAATCGCATGCTTAAAATATAATCATTGATTGGTGAATGATATGTACCTAAAAGCATATATGCATCAGTGGTGTTAGTGGCTGAAGAGGTGGGTGTGCTGTGAATTGATCAAGATAACATGAATGCATACACACGGAACAAGGATTGTAAATTATGCGTATGTGCATATTTGGACCATATGGGTCATTTCTGTATCAGCAGATAAAGAAAATCATATTTGAATTAGTTCACTTTAGATATATTTGCTCTTAATGACCCTTACTCCTTACTATAAACTCATACTGCTTTCTACTAAAAGTATTTATATTACATTTATTTTACAATAAAATATGGATATAAAAAACAAGGCTATGTTTCAAAATTGCATTTTGTCCACCCCCCTAACCATGTCTGAATTTTCTATACCAAACTTTGGACTTTAATGAGCTTTATTAAGTCATTTTTATTGTATGTCCTCTCTCTGAATGTGGAACACATTTCTCTTATATTATGTTATGTAGTAAACAGACAAACGTGTCTACTTAGAGTCACCATCTAGTGTGATGAATTAAAGCTCTGCAGCAACTCGTTGTCCTTTTATCCGTTTTTCCTCCAGCTGAACCTGATAAAGTGAAGAAAAGAGGTACTTTTATTCCAGAAAAGACTTTGCATGCAGCTATTATAACTGCTTGCAATTCATTAACTGACCACTACAAGAAGCTAACAATAGATACTTTTAATGTTTGTCTTCAAGTATTCAGAATTATTGGCCTTGATAGGTATAGTATTTTATATATTGATTAAAACCATATAGAGCAGTTTAAGTAGAACTGAGTAGTTTATCCAGTAGCAATTTAGACATTATTAAGTTTGTAAATATGAGGCCACAACGTTTATACAACAGTTCTATGAACATAAATGAATATAAGGTAACGTGTATTAGATACAATATGATCTGTTAGATTGTCTTTTTTTTGTTGCTCATCTAAGCTTAGTTCGACTTTCAAAGCATAGTAAATGAATGAAAAATATAACCCATGATCTCCTCTATGACCTATAATAATATACCAATCTATTTTAGAGGACATCACTGTGGATCTTATATCAGTAAAATAGCTGTATTTTTTCTCACTTCCAAAAAATTACAAATACAATAGTGCCCCCTGGTGCATATCTGTTAATCTAGATGTTTTTTTGTGTTTTTTCAATCAAAACCCCAACACATATATACTTCAGGATTCTTGACAGAGTATTTCTGCTCCTGTGATGATAATATAATGCAATATTAATCATTGCTACTGATCAATCTGGCAAATGCTTTTTTTACAAGAACACTCTTTTGGACTGTGTGATTGATTTAGACACCAAGTGAGTTGTTGCTGCACATAGTTTTAAACTCTCTCTCTCTAAACAAATCCGTCTGGTTTGATTGATGTGACGTCTGACTGTTTTTCATGTCACAGCTAAAAGAGTCAGCCTTGAATGCAGGAGTAGGCCTATGTGATGCATTGTTTTGTTTGATTAAAGCTGGTTAAGTTCAAGCAGGCAACTGTCAATTTCTACAGTAAACTGCTTGCTTTAGCACATATCAACAAGTATGTGCAAAACTATTAACTTGAAGTAGTTATACTAATATGTTGATAAAGCATATTTATGTATGCTTGAAAATATCAAATTGTTCTGTTATGTTAGCAAAATGGATAAAAGAGGCTAATCAATAAGTCAATACACCTTTAAAAAGGAGAGCCAAAAGCATTATGGGACATAAAAAAAAAAAAAAAAAGAATTTCACGTCAGAAAATTTATTTATTCATAAATTCAATGCTTTTGATGCAATGTTCCCGCAAACATGGTAAAGACTTTGTGAAATAGGGAGAGTTTGAAAACTTATTTTTAGCTGAGCAAATTTGTAGGAATACATTTGGAGATACTGATATATATGTTTGGAGAGATACTGATATATGTTTTGATCAGGAAGCACATTTTTTGTGGTTTAATGTTTTTTTTGTTGTTTTTTTTTCTTACCAGAATTTGAGACCAAGAGAAAGGAGCCCCTGCTTAAACAGAGAAAAGGTGCAGTATATGAGCTTTCACTCTAATCAAAATAATAAAAAACACACCTATGCATTTTAGACGTGGAGTTTGTTTGGGGAAGAATATTGCACTAAAGGCTTTTTTCTTTCACTAACATTTGCTCACCAGAAAGAGAGGCTCCAAGAACAAGAGAAAGACAAGAGAAAGCAAAGAAAGGTAGCACAATGTGTTCCTACTTTTTTTTTCATCATACACTGAAAGATTTGTTTCAAATATTTAGTTTTAATAGCCATGAATATTTAAGACTTGACATAATATTTGCTCTCTGGTCCACAGCTCCAAAAGCAAAGTCAGTGGCTGCCAGCATACTCAAAAAGAGAAGTAAGCTCACATGATCTGATCATATTTAAAGCGATTGTTCACTATTCAGATAAAAGGTCTGTCATTATATAGTTACCCTTATGTTGCACCATACCTGTGAGACTTTCTTTCTTCCGTGGAACACAAAATATTTAGCTGAATGTTCACAGGCTCTTTTCCATTGATAAGAATGTAGGCCAGTAACAGCTGTGCATGTAAACCTCACTCCCCTGGCCTCAAGAGGAGAGCTAGTGACTGATGCTAGCAGCATGCTTGAGTGTCCTTGTTAGCTTGCCCGCCTCCCTCATTGGAGACCACGGTTCGAATCCCATTCAGGGGTGCGTTTCCCGTACAACGACGTAACTCGCTGCTTTATTACCATAGTGCCATGCATCGTTGAAGAAATCAAATAGCTATCACGACTATTTCCCAAAACTGTATTGTTGCAAACTAGTCACGCAGGTGGTGGCGCAATAATGAATCTGTTTGAGATCGAATTAATGCTAGATGTTTTGCTATAAATTACGGACATGGCATCTGAGAAATATTTCACATTTTTCTCAGTTATTTTGCTTTTCTTCCAGATTCAAGCTCGTTCTTATGCTCTAGAGCACGAACGCACATGCACATTCTTCAGTAACGACACGTTTAATCTCTTGACAGACTAAAAGACATAGCCTAAATGACATTTGTATGTATTCTAAATAAAAGATACATATTGTACTGAATGTCAGCTTCCTTATTTGGCTCAAGAATTGGATTTATCGAGTCCACATGTCATGCAAACAAGAAACTATGCTTCTAACCACAGGTCGAGAGCTGTCATTCCAACCACACAACATGACGCTGTTTGCGAATGTTAGAACTATGGTTTTTAGGAAACACCGACTCGCTGAACTATGCTGACCGGTTACACATATAGGCTGTCAAGCCCAAAAAATGAAAGAGAAAGCACCATAAAAGTGTTTTGATGTAAAGGAGCACTAAGTTACACTTTATGCACTATTTAATCCACTATAGTTTCACAGCTAGGTTTAAGCCTCCTAGTCCTGGACTAAAATGCACGTTTGAGCTGTTTTAACTGAAAGCAACTTGCACTGATATATCTTAAAATATGTCAGTGCTGTTGTATTGTCTCAAGATGCACATCAGTAATGTTTTATTCGAAGACACATTTATAAAAGCTAGGCTACTTAAATGTTCTCATTGAACTAAGGCCTAATCCTGGCTTAATTTAAATCCTGTCTGTGAAACCAGGCCAATATTTTTTTGCATTGGACCATTCAACTTACTGTTGAAATGCAACTCTTTGTATAAATTAAATATTTACAGAAGCCTCTGACCAGGAGTAACGGTTGGAATAAAACAGTAGAGTGACTAAATTGCCTCAATAAGCTCTTGTTTTACCTGACAGACTTCAAATCCTTCTGACATGATAATGTTGACATTTACACTCACTTAGAGAGAACATTTTGTGAATAAATTACTTTGTTAGTGGCTCTTCAAAACTAACCCATAGTGCTCCTCTTGTGTTCATCGATCTGTGTTGTGCATGTTAAAATAAAATCAGTCATGATAAATAAATGTGATTTTTTTTGTTATCAGTATTTTTTTGTTGATACTTATTCATTTAAAATACAGTTTCTGAATGTTATTTACGAATAAAAAGACATTTTATGTTATTCATCATTAAGTAGTAGCCTATTCTATTTTAATGAAAACTTATTTTTATCATTAGGTATGTAGGCAAAATAAGTTTTTGAAGGATAAACTGAAATTTCAACACAACTTCTGCTCATATTTGAAGGCTGCTATTGGATAATTGAAAGTAAACGTCATATTAGCCACTGCAGATTCATTTTGGTGTTGATACTGATAGTGTGTTAGTTGACTCGTTGAAAATTCAGAGTTTACAAGTTGTAATTGCCAGTTCTTACAGGGACATGAACATTATGGTTATTACTTTACGGAGAGCTTGCGACCTACTAGCTACGTAGTGCTGTCGAATAAAGTACAGAGTTAGTTACTAAGCCTCTGGTGTGGACTTCACGTTACAATTTAAGTAAAAACTTACGAATGGCTGGTGCAAACCTACCAGGTCACCATTAATTTTCATTGTATCAAAAAGAGCATGAATATCCTGTCTGAACATCTCCTTTTGTGTTCTACAGAAGAAAGAAAATAGAAAGTTTTTGATCAACCATGAGAATTTTTGGGTGATCTCTTTTAAGTTGATGGCAAATGTTAAAATTCCGTTTGATCTAAAGATATGACAGCAGTGCTTTCCCTTCTCCTAATAACAGGATCTAGAGCCTCAAAGGACGTGGAAGTGTCAGCTGCTCCAGCTCCGATACAGGAGCGTGAGTGCAACTCATAGCCTTGTGACTTTTTAATATTAAAATGTGTTACATTCACGTAATGCAAAAAGACAGAGCAATAACACGCAATATACAGTCAGTCTATTATAACTCTGGATCTTTCTTTTCACAACCCTTTAAAACAGTTCCTATGTGCCGACCAACACCTGTGTACTGCCCAGCGCCCCCTGGCTGGTATGGTGAGTATTGCAGTCACCTATGATTGCTGTTACTTAATGTACTTTAACATAAAACAACATCTTTATACATTATTTATGCATTCTTTAATACCCTGAAATTCTCTTTATCCTTTATCTTACAGTGCATCATATAGTTACAAGTAGCCCATTACCACCATCGGCTTTTCCAGGTACTCAAAACTATATTAATTTATTTCAAACGGATTCATCAAAATAGTTGACATCTGTTTTTACTAACTTAATTATGTGGCTGTCAAAGCTTAAATTTTTTTTTATTTAAATCTGTCTGTTTCAATATGATGTATGATGTATGCTCAGTATGCTTAATACATCACTGCATACAAGCTTTTTTAACATTACAGTTTTCACTGTTTTTCAGAATCAGAAGTTCCTATTTTAACAACTCATCAAGCTCCTACTGTAATGAAAGGTGTTGATCTCATAATATTTCTGAATTTTAATTCTATATTTGCCAGTTGTCAATTTTGTTAAATCTGATTTAATGTTTCCTTTGCTTTAGGACCGGAAGCTACTAAGGCAAAACCAAAAAAGGACAAGAAAGGTATAGTAGCAATTTGTCTTAATTTAGTGCTTGTAGTAAAGATGTAGTATTTTTTTCCAGTTACATTGACATGTAAAAAGACCTGAAGCAAGTAATAACCTCTGACCTCCAACTTCAGAACCAGCTGCACCAAAAGAAAAAGCCAAAGCAACTCCTGCGAAGAAGGGTGAGAACTAGTTTAAAATGAAGTATCTTAGTTAAAATACTATTAACATTTTCGAGAAGATGCTTTACTCAATGTTTGCCATTATTATATCCATCCATCCATCCATCCATCCATCCATCCATCCATCCATCCATCCACCCAAATCTGTGCATTTATATTTGTTTTTGTACATTTGTACTGTATGTGTTCAAGAGCCCACAGTTACTAAAGACAACGTAAAACCTTCAGTGGCAAAGAAAAGTAAGGACAATAGAAAAAGTATGGCTAAATTTCCATTTTAGATCTATTTTCATACTAAATAAATCAATTTGTATGACTTAGGGCCAATGGTTGTGAAGGAGAAGCCTAAAAGGACAGGTAATTATGGTTCAGGAACTGACTTACAGCAGTAGTTTTATATTAATGAGCAATAACTTATAATTTCCTCTTTTACAGAGCGAGTGATCACAAAAGAAAAGGCAAAACCTACCTCTACTAAGAAAGGTAGATTTTATTGTATTTCAATTCAACTTTATTTTATATAATGTAAAATTACATTTATATTATCAGATGCTTTATTAAATGGAGTATAAGAGTTGTCAGGCTATCTTGAAAACAAGTACCACCAATCTGGTTTTTAGACATACAGCAATCATGAATCTTAAATGTTTATTCTACATCCTGTTCTTACTATAGAGCCAGCAGTAACAAAGAAGGCAAAAGTAACAACAACCAAATACAAAGGTAACCTCACATACTACACCGCTGATTATACATACAGTACAAACATATATTTATATTAATAGCTTAAACGTGAAATGTTTCATACTCAAAAGCTTTCATAATGTTATGAAAGAAGGAATAAGTCTTAATCATGTTATTATCTTGTATTAGCTCCTTTAATACTCACAGAAAGAGGTTTAACTGTGTCATAAACTTGGTGTTTATAAATTGGTAACAGTTATAAATATTTCAGACTGGATGATATTTGTCTCGCTTCTTGGCAGGTGTCTGTTAGCTGCCCCGTGGCAATGCCATAAAATGTTCTGCTCAGCTTCTTTCTTTTAAAGTGTTGGACATGAAGACAGAACCTCAGAGTTTTGCTGAGAGTGAATAGTTGAATTCTGCATTGCTCCTCTACTTTTTAGATATCATTTGCTCTCCGACTACTAGATTTGGGCACATGGAAAGAGATTTGTTGTGGCATTTCCACATGTCATTTTGTTTTATCTGATACCACAAAATCCCCGCAGTCAAACATTCTGTCTTTACACAGCAAAAAAACAAAAATTTCTGACTCAGTATTTTTGTTTTGTTTTCCAGTACAAATATCTTAAAACAAGAAAAAAAATAAAAAAAAATTGGGTATGAAAATTTAATTTTGTTTTGCCTATGAATTAAGTTTATTTTTCTGTCCCCATTTGCATATATTTCTCTCTATCTCTCTCTATTTTATATTTTTTTAACTTCATTTTCATAGATTTTTCAACAAAAAATATACTTAATATCTTCTGTCATTTTGCTTCTCAAGTAAATGTATCTTGATTTAAGAATAGTTAGACATTTGTACTGGGAAATAAAACAAAAGAAAATCAGTTTTTGCAGTGTAGGATGTGAACTATGGATATTGATAAATACTACTTTTTATAATGCATCCTATAAATCTATAATTTTATGTGTCTCTACATGGAAAGAAGAGAAAGCTGTAAAGCAAGTGAAGCCCACTGCAGAGGGTAAGTTATTTTATTGTTAAAGTATTTGGTGATGCTTGCTTAAAACTTTAAAAAGCAGCTGTCTGGCTCTGAATGTGTTGAAGACACAAGTTTGTTTGAGTGCATATTTCAGTAATCCTGCACAGAACATCAACATTTAGTGAATGATTTTTGTTCATCCTGAGATATAGGTCACTACATTTTAGATTGCTAATGGACTCTTTAGAATTATTACGTGCAAAGCTTATCGACTTCTTGACAGGAAACCAGTGTACAATGTTAATGTGCTTTTAACTTCTTTAGTGCATTGATGTTGTGCAAGGACTAACTCATCAAATACTGCAAGAGCTGGCAAATCGTGTTTACTGTAATCGCCAAGAGTCCTGACTAAAAGTAAAATAAAAGTGATAAAACAAAACAAAATCAACTCACTTAAATGAAAGGTTTAAAGCTACAATATGCAGCTTTTTTGGCCACAAGAGGGCGCAGTTTCCAACAATAACAAAGGCGTATGTTTATGACGCAGTGACGAGCTGAATGATGGGACTTGCTGTCAAGCTGATGGATCTAATAACGTTTATGGATGAGTGAAAACACTCATGTTTTTTAACATTACAGTGGTATGAAGCAGGTCGCGATTGCTAATAAGATTTCACACGCGAGTCCCGCGGATATAAAGAAATAAGGACATTTCATCCTATCGAACTACACGCAAGTGCTGGATTACTCACACAGGTCAGTTTATTAGACGAATTAAACTTGTGAGGGAACGCAGCGCGGTTTCACTTGGTATAACGTTACACTATCACACTAAACGGCATTTAAATGTGTGTTGAAAGTTATAAGGTTATTCTACGCGTTAGTTCGTTTGCTATACGAAACTAGCAGCTAGATCAACATTAGAATAACATACTGACCATATTCTAACATTTCATCATGTCGAGCTAACGTTATAACATTGATTTGTTTTATGTAACTTTACATTTGCTCACCTGTCTAATAAAGCTGTCAAGTCGTGACTCGAAAAAAGTCCAAATTAGTCTCGGATGCTAGCTCGCTGTCGAGTGGAAGTCAGTCTCTCGGACGCTAGCTCTCAGCATCTCAAAAACGCCACGCTGATATTGATCCTGATATTGAAAGTCTGACTGTCATGGTACCATCTATGTTTGAACGAAACAAGAACTGCGTGGCGCTAAACATTACTCACTATGCAGTTGTCCACGTCTGTCGCCATGGTTACATCATGGCTACGGCAGTACGAGCGGAAACGAGGATAGTGCGGATATTGCGTCATTGACAGGCGACATTTTTTCGAATTTTTTTCCGGGGCGGCCACTTATTTAAAATTGGAATTTCCCTGAAATAAAATTTTTTGGAGACTTTTGGGATATTGTAAGTACACAACTGCAGAAAATATATCACACTGTGCAAGTGTTTTTTGGATATTTTATTACAAAAATCTTACATATTGGACCTTTAAGTATAAATGGTGCCAAAATGACAACCTTCAATGATAAGTGCATGTATATACAGTATACATGCGCACACACACACACACACACACACACACACACACACACACACGTGCACACACACACACACACACGCACGCACACTCACACACGCACACACACACACACACACACACACACACACACACACACACACACACACACACACACATATTTACATTGTACATTGTATAGCATCAATGTAATTTGTTTGATTATGTTTGATCATTAGTCAAGAAGAAGGCCATACCAATACCAAAAGCCAAACAAGCCATTAAAGAAGTTGTTGTGGGTAAGTTTTAATTTTATAAAAAAAAACAAAAGACGTCTCTGTATTTTTGAATATCCCCTTAGAAAAAAAATATTTTTATGGTTAATAAACCTAAAACTGGATCCATAGAAGGTTTATGTAGAGTTCTATTCTTGTCTGCTATCAGGATGAGAAAGGCATGCATGACAAAATATTGAGGAATTGTTTTATATTAATTTCCCAATGGAAGCGTTGTGTTGTGAACACCAGTACATGTTTTATTTGCTTTTGTAAAGGCACAGAGAACTTACTGCATAGATGATTGTAAGACGGATCAGGAAACCAAAAACCTTAGACTCCAGTTGGCATAAGAAAATTGGATCTGTCAAGTAATATAACTTCAGATGAAGTCATGACAGAATTTCTCTATTTTTATGACAGGAAGTGTACCTTTCACGTTCTACATGAGTAGAGTCACTTAACTGAGCATGTTTTCCTGACACATTAAGAATATAACTGATTAATATAACTTGATTAAAAGATTTATGCACACTTGAAGTGCAATTATGAAGGTGTTCACATGATACTGAAAAAAGTAAAAAATTATGAAATTATGAAAAAACACATGATACTGAAAGAAAATAGATAATGTGATGAGCATTATTCTCCTTCACCTCCAGGAAAACCTGTTCCAGCCGAGAAGAAAACATCTGAAGAAACCCAAGGTATGAAGTAGACATGGGTCTGTTTCAAAAACTAGTATGCTGACTATGAACAAAGCATTTAATAGGGACAAGTAAAAGTAAAAATTCTGTCATTATTTATTCATCTGAGTTTAACTCAAGAATTGGAAACCAGCTTTGTGAAGTGGATCAGCCATGTTTTTGTAAGATCTGACTTAAAAGAATGATTTCTACGGCAATTAACTCATACATTTATGCTTTTTAGAGATTGTATTATATTCTATTATGTTATTATTTAATACTACAACATAAGGGTGAGTTAATATTTACAGAAAAATAGTTTTCTTTTTTTCTTTCATTTTACAAAAACTATCCCTTTAAAAATGAAAGCAGTGAAATAGAGAAAGCAATTACATAATATATTATGAGAAGCCCAGTGGAAATGTGGATTATTAATTAATTGAATTCAGTTCTGAGGAGTGCTAAAAAATTGTACTCAATATTTTTGTGTTATTTATATGTATCCTTTTAACCCTTAAATGCATGATTGTTTCACCAATCATGCTTACATATTTGGGTCTTTAGCGACCCGGATCTATATCTAACACGGATGGATGGATCTCTACCTGTCGCGATAATACACAACTCTCCTGATATTAGAGTAACAATTACAGAAGAATAAAATAAAGCATATTTTGTTTCCTTTTGGAGCTTGGAAGGGTTCATTTTACATTCAGCATATGGCTCATAATCACAATCTCAAACATATTCTCGAAATTATAATGTTCAACATCTTCAAAATCAATATTTTGATCGCTGACATCTTCTTCACCAGATCCACCATCAAGTGACAGTGACACAATTATTTGATTGCGTTCAGTACTTGCTATGCAGTAAATCGCTGAGCCATTTCAAGTTTTGCTGATGATACTTCCTATTCTTTTGTTTTCTGCCTGCTGTCACTTCATCATTTTGTATCAGACATTGCACTTATCAAATATTCAATTGTTGTGCAGAAAAAATATACTTACACTGTTACACACCTCGAGTCGTTAGCGACCCTATACAATTTTTAGTAAAAATGTATGGGAAAACAGATATTCTCTTGTATATTTTTTTTGTTATATTGTTTATAATAAATTAATTGACTACTAAGAAGGTTGATGTCTAAAAAATGACTGAGGAGGAGGGTAGTGAATGACGTCCTGGGTCACTAAAGACCCGAAGTATGCGTTTAAGGGTTAAAAATGTTGCATTGTTAGCTAAGCACTGTGTTAACGGCAAACATTGTTGTGAGCATAAGTCAGTTCCATGTGGAGGGCTTTTTGTGCGGCGTGGTTTTCAACATCAGTCACTTCTGGGCTTCTATTTCAGTAAGGCAGCGAGATCTCTCTCTATTGTTTGGGAAAGGAGCCCATGTGTTGCCATCATTTTGAGGTTAATCTTTGCTAACCATAATTCTGTCCTCAAATTTCTGTCTTCAGACAAACCAGCTGAGGCACCAGCACCAGCAAGTAAGTTCCGATGTTTACTGACGTCCATGAGGTGTGGAGAAGTATTGCGTGAAGCTTTAGATTAAATTTAGCCTATGTGCTTCATATAGCGCTGTACCTAATCATTCCAGATGTCAAGAGCAATAATCAAATGCATGCATTTGTGTAAGCAGTTTGAAACATCTGCAGACTACATTTAGAAATGCATTGTTCAGCATCCATAGTGATCATGCGTACCTGCATATTGTAGAACTTGGGAGAACTTCAAAAACTTCCAGGCGACATTGAGGTACAATTCCTTATTCACTGGATGTATTAACATCACAGTTTCAATAACTGAGCCACAGTACACATTGTCACTATTCTAGGTTATCCCACTTAAACCAAAGGGATTAAACTATTTTTAAACAGCATTAGTGAAATTACAAATTAAATGTAGCTATTAATACACTAATGCTGCTGGCTGGTTGGCCCTGTGTGAACTCCTAATGTCACTCTTTCACTGTAACTCCTGCCTAACACAAACCGCTTGACTTGCCCGTTAGCGACTCAAGGTCAGATTTAATAACCGTTGTGCCACATTATTTCAGTGAAAACCCTGGGTCTCATTCACAAACCACTTGCCGTCCAATTTAACAAGGCCACTGCAAAGAATATATTTAATCAGTATATTTGTCTTATCTTTGCTGTAAAAAATAGTTCAAGGAATAGTTCACTTAAAATGAAAATTCTGTCATCATTTCAAACCTGTTTGAATTTTGTTCTTTTGCTGAACACAAAGGAAGATATTTTGAAGAATGTTGGTAACCAGACAGTTAGGAAAAAATGAGTATGGAAATCAATGTCCATCGACATTCTTCAAATATTGTCCTTTGTGTTCAGCAGAAGAAAGACATCCATACAGGTTTGAAACAACTTGAGGGTGAGGAAATGATGACGGATTTTCTTTAATTTTCTATTTACAGATTCTTTCTTTATTTAATGCAACATGAAGTGGCAAATAAAGTCAAGTAGTCACCTTTTTGTGCTATATACAATGCAGAATGTTTCAAAGCAGTGATAAATATAGAAATAATAATCAGTGATGCAAACAGAATTCAATTCAGCTGTAAAGCACCTCTAGGCAATAGTGTCATTTTTCAGCTGAAGTCAATTTAGTGTTGATTTAACAAATCAATAATATTACTGAATTTTAATTCCCACGGTTTGTGAATACCCACAAATGCAACATTTGTGTTATTTCAGTGCAACTTACTTGCAACTACTCTTCAGATGGACATTTCTTACTGTTATAGGTCACCAAGGAATTCTCTTTAATGTAAATGTGTTCCTCCTTGGGAAATATCAGGATTTTTGAGGATATTTAATCCCACCAAAGGTCTCAAGTGACTTTTTATTCGCAAGCCTGGTTTTCATCCATTTAACTTTTGAAGGTCGCCATCATTTTCACATTCAAGTCTTCAACTCTGCCGCAGATATCGTGGTCTAGTGCTTGTAAAAATGATTCCTCTGAGAACTGAGCTTTGTCATGTCATCTTATAAAAACCCTGAAAACTAAATGCCACATTAACAGATATTCTATCCTTAACTGAAAGTATTTGCCATGTAATTTAAAGATTTGCTACAGCAGCACTTCATGTTATATGTTGAAATTAGTAAATTTTTTCTTCAATTTCTCTTTCTAACACCTAATTAGAAGAGCTGAAAGTGGAGGAAAATGTCACGGAGGGCAAAAAGCCAGGTAAATTAATCTAATTCCACAGCATACATTTCATTAGTTTTTCCTGCAAAATCTTCCACTGTCACAGAGATTTAGAAACCGTACAATAATATGTTACATTGCAATATGGAATTTTACATAGCATGTAACCTGTTGCCGGACAAACATCAAGCACAAAAAAAAAAACTTCAACTGAATAGAGATTCTTTATAATAACTTAATATCTTCAGTTATTGCATTATATTCTGTTTTATCAGTGGGTGTAATGCATTACTGTATATAGAACTATTACTGTACATAGACTAGAACAATTCCATACAATAGTCGTGGAAGTAGCATCAAAATTTAACGTCTAATGTTAAAAATGTATGTTTTTAATGTTACCTCCCTTTAAAAACTTTGGTCAGTTCAAGAATAATTTATGCAATTTTATATTATTTATTTGAAAGAATTAAAAGAGCAGTTTCATGTCTATCTTTGTAATGTTCAACTGGTCGAAGTTGAAATGGGATTTTGAAGGTAATTAATGATTAGTAATGCACTAGTTTTTAAAGAGTAATTAGTACAGTAATAATGTTGTAGTTGCACATATATGAACTAGATTTTTCCAATTGATTGTGTACATATATATATATACACACTCACCTAAAGGATTATTAGGAACACCTGTTCAATTTCTCATTAATGCAATTATCTAATCAACCAATCACATGGCAGTTGCTTCAATGCATTTAGGGGTGTGGTCCTGGTCAAGACAATCTCCTGAACTCCAAACTGAATGTCAGAATGGGAAAGAAAGGTGATTAAGCAATTTTGAGCGTGGCATGGTTGTTGGTGCCAGACGGGACGGTCTGAGTATTTCACAATCTGCTCAGTTACTGGGATTTTCACGAACAACCATTTCTAGGGTTTACAAAGAATGGTGTGAAAAGGGAAAAACATCCAGTATGCGGCAGTCCTGTGGGCGAAAATGCCTTGATGCTAGAGGTCAGAGGAGAATAGGCCGACTGATTCAAGCTGATAGAAGAGCAACTTTGACTGAAATAACCACTCGTTACAACCGAGGTATCCAGCAAAGCATTTGTCAAGCCACAACACGCATAACCTTGAGGCGGATGGGCTACAACAGCAAAAGACCACACCGGGTACCACTCATCTCCACTACAAATAGGAAAAAGAGGCTACAATTTGCAAGAGCTCACCAAAATTGGACAGTTGAAGACTGGAAAAATGTTGCCTGGTCTGATGAGTCTCGATTTCTGTTGAGACATTCAGATGGTAGAGTCAGAATTTGGCGTAAACAGAATGAGAACATGGATCCATCATGCCTTGTTACCACTGTGCAGGCTGGTGGTGGTGGTGTAATGGTGTGGGGGATGTTTTCTTGGCCCACTTTAGGCCCCTTAGTGCCAATTGGGCCTCGTTTAAATGCCACTGCCTACCTGAACATTGTTTCTGACCATGTCCATCCCTTTATGGCCACCATGTGCCCATCCTCTGATGGCTACTTCCAGCAGGATAATGCACCATGCCACAAAGCTCAAATCATTTCAAATTGGTTTCTTGAACATGACAATGAGTTCACTGTACTAAAATGGCCCCCACAGTCACCAGATCTCAACCCAATAGAGCATCTTTGGGATGTGGTGGAACGGGAGCTTCGTGCCCTGGATGTGCATCACACAAATCTCCATCAACTGCAAGATGCTATCCTATCAATATGGGCCAACATTTCTAAAGAACGCTTTCAGCACCTTGTTGAATCAATGCCACGTAGAATTAAGGCAGTTCTGAAGGCGAAAGGGGGTCAAATACAGTATTAGTATGGTGTTCCTAATAATCCTTTAGGTGAGTGTATATATATATATATATATATATATATATATATATATATATACATACATACAGGGTGTGTGTGTGTGTGGGTGTGTGTTTTGAACTGTTCAGTGTTTTATGAAAACTGAGAATCACTTGTTCTTTGTGTTACAGGCAAGATACCGTACTTCCAGTGTGTTTTAATGAGCACAAAATCCAGCCAATATCCACTGCGGCCCATGTCCCCTGCTATGAGTCCGGCTATTAACCCCAGCATGATGAGAGCCATGATGGAGCAGAGGGCCGCGTTACTGCAGCAGAAAGCCCGTGGAGCTGGACAGTAACAGTCCGGCTCTGGCAGGTGTAAACTGCTTATGAACCGCTGTAAAAACACAGTGCTGCTGAGCTCTCAAGAGCTATTCACCTAAACCATCACAGAGACTAAATAACAAATGGAGGTCACTGGTTTTTCAATGGACGCTCTCCATTCCTCCATAAATGGCTTTTGAATCTAATCACAGTTTCACAAAAATGAATATGCAATTACTTCAAAGAAATATAAATAAATTATAATGTACGTTTTGAAATTTATTTAATGTATAAGCACCTGTCAAAGAAATTTTACTGGGTAGATAGGCCTAAATTTTTTTATTTGAGATCTTAAAACATCTGTTTACATTTGTTGCAGGGAAGATTCTGCTGGGGTTTTTTTTCCTTCACATTGTACATAAGACTACTCAGCAGCTAAACAAATTTAGAAGTGGTTAAATAATTTAAGTATTCCTCTAAATATTCAGATATTTACTTTTTTATGTCAGAGTATATGATCTCATTACGGAAAGGAATACTGCAGCACACATTCACTTATGGCCTTATCTTTCGGCGCAGGCCATTTCCTTTAGCTCACTGGTAATAAGATTATGCGTAGTATGTCTGGGTTCTACCAGGGTCTGGGATCTTTCTGCATTTGTATGCATGGCCATTAGAAAAAAGAAGGATGCCATTTGGACCGAATCCGATTTCTATCTTAACCAATGAAACAAGCTTACATCCTTATAGAATTGAAAGAGACATTAAGAAATGAAAGCACACAAAAGCCTCTAAATAATGAAAGGCTTTCATTTTACTTGACTGAGACTTTTTTTTTTAAAATCTCTTTAGTTAATTGAAACCCCCTATTGGGGTTATTAGATTTATGGTAGTGAATTCAATAGTGTATGAATATGTATAATAGAACTTTTCATGTACAGGTAAAAACTCAAAGCAATTGTGCAACACTTGTGTACATAAAGTATACCGAAAATTCTGTGTTTTACAGTATTTATCCACCCTGCAATTGTTTTCTCTAATTTTCCTACATTGATCAGTGGTCTTCAATGTTTTTTTCAAACCGAATGACCCTTTTGTTGATACACAATGCATAAAATCAATTGTATTTTAAGCTTGGCCTAAAATATCATGCTATTTTAATGCATTTACATTCTTTGTCTTGTTGCTATGGATGAGCCATTAAGTAATTATTATTAATAATATACTATTAGTAAAAATTATTGGTAACACTTTACCAACACTTTAACATGAACTAGCAATGAACAATACTTCTACAGCATTTATTAATCTTAATGTTAATTTCTACAATTACTAATACATTTTTAAGATCAAAAGTTGCATCTGTTTACATTAATTCACCTTGAACTAAAATGAACATTAATATTTTTTTTATTAACTAACATTAACAAAGGTTAATAAATGCTGTAAGAATATATTGCTTATTGTTTTCTCATGTTAGTTAATACATTATATTAACAAATCAAACCTTATTGTAAAGTGTTACTGAATTATTTTTAATCATTATTGGGATTATTGTATGTTATTTTAATATTTTTAATGTGGGTTGGAGAATTAGCTTAGTTTTGCTTCCCAGTAAAAAATGACTTTCTAACTTAGTTTTTTTCTGTTGTGTTCCAGTACAAATATCTAGACATTCTTAAATCAAGATGTATTTACTTAAGAAGCAAAATTACTTGATATTAAGTCTTGTTTTCTAAAAAAAAATTCATGCTTAAACCAAGAAACAAAAAAATCTACCAATGTGGTCAGAAAAATAATCTTGTTTTCACTTTGAAATAAGTTTATTTTTCGGACCCAATTTGCAGATATTTTCTTCTTTTTTAAACAAATTCACTTCATTATGATCAACTGTTCAGAAAACAAAATATCTTGAGTCCTTTTGTTTCTCAAATAAATATATCTTGAGTTCAGAATGTTTTGATTTTTGTGCTGAAAAACAAGACAAAAATACAGAGTACAGATAATTTTTATTTTTTTTTTTACAGAGTATACACGTCTGTTAGTCATCAAACAGTGTGTGGATTAACTGTAAAGTACAATAGTACATTTTTTTACTTTACTTTGACCAACAGTGATTTTCAAGATGTTGATCTGAAGTCACTGTCCATTCTCAGAGGCATCTTGTTCTTGTAACATTTTGCTCTGCAGCGGGATTCAAACCAACGTTTCCGGCATGGGAGGCGGGCGTGCTAACAAGAATACTAAAGACCGCAGCCTCTAGTGTGCCTCTTGAGGCCAGGGGAGTGAGGTTTACACGCCCATCTCTTACTAGCCTGCCTCCGTTACACTCACCTCCCTAAACCTCACTTCCATCTGGGTCACGGCACCAACGTTACCCCTCCGGTTCTACTCGCACAGTTACGAATAGGATTCGAACTGGCAAGTGCACTAACGATGCTAAAGACCGTAGCCTCTAGTGTCAGTCGCTACACTCTAAAAAATGCTGGGTTGTTTCAACCCATGTTTGGGTAAAATATGGAAAAACCCAACCATTAGGTCTTGAGCCCAGGGGAGTGAGGTTTAGTCGCACAGGTCCTGCTAGCTGGCCTCCATTACACGGGTTTGACAATTTCAACCTGAAATACTTTGTCTTATTCAAGATCACACTGGCGTGTGACATTTAGTTTCAGTAATTAAAGGATCGGCAAGACCTAAAATTCATGTCCTTGAATGTCTTCTCTTAATCAACAGCAGTGAAAAAAATCAAAATGACAAGAACAAGAGTGAACAGCTGGCTGATTTTTCAGTGCCGTTGTGCATGTGGGCTGCATATGGTCATAGAAAGACTGCATTATGTTAGTACTGTATGTAGTGAGCGCAGCAGTAGGTTGTTTCTCTTAAGGACATAGTTAGACAGTTAGCTCTAACTGTCTGACTTTGAACATAGAAGTAGGCTGCAGAAATAATCTCACTCTGAAGTTACAGCATGCAGCTTCCTGCAGAGAGGACGTCAACTGTACTGTCGATATTCCTAATTTATATATATATATATATATATATATATAAACAATGCAAATATTGATGACCCTGAAAAACATGTATAAAATGGGACACCATTTTTGTCTGACTTTGAGAAAAATCACTGTCTTAGCTTAAATGAGAGACAGTTTACAGTGAAAACGCAATGTTTACGAGGTAGAACCTCAATTGTTGATTCTCAGAAGGCTTTGAGCTCCATAGATGTATAAAATCCAAGTGTGGGGCTAAATATTTTATTTTAGGAGGTGACATAAGTTGTTCTTAAAGTTTTTGAATGTGTTTGGTATTTGCATGACTCCTGAGAATTTTGCACATGTCAGTTTCTGATGTGTTAAATTAGCTTGTTACACTGAATTTCGATGGTCACTGTTTCTTTCATAAGACTTGCGCTGATGACATTAGCTTGGGCACCTTGTCAGCCCTATAAGCTAAATTATATTTAGCTTATAAAAGGATTAATCACTTTTTTTCACAAAGTAGTAGAATTTTGTGGTTTGATTTATTGGTTTTACTAGGCATCAGATTGCTCCATTATTTGTCATCACGTCACAGAGACCTAATGCAGTTCTAAATATGTCAAACTGTCATGTTCTTATGAAAGTTGAATAAGATCTGTCAGTAGAACCAATGGAAATTTTGACTAAATCAATGGGTTTGTTTAATTTCATTCATTCACATATTGCTGAATTCTATGTTGGAGTGGGCAAAATTCTGGTAATAAAGCAATTTCTTTGTGTAAACTTCTCTGTGACAGAATGTCTTTTTTTCCTACTTATTAAATTGGGTGAAAAAAAAATTTATTTTGGAAAGTTAATGTGTGAAAGCAATATAATTTAACGAGGTTTTGTTATGAATGTAACGTCAAAGTTGAGTGCATGTCTCCCCCAATACTTTTTGTTCACAGTTCAGGGACCTTGGCCTTCTTAACTTTGATACAAACTTTGTGTTTTCCCAGCACGCTTCTTCTGGTGAAATCACAGCTAGCTAATATGAGCTTGACTTTTTGGTCTTAAAAATGTTAAAAGGTCCCTTACCTTTACCAAGTTAAAAACCAAGGCATCAAATCCACACAGAGGAAAGCCAAGGGAACACCAGGATATGATGAACAACATTTTTGAAACATTAGCATTAACTTGTAGCCTGTACCTAACAGCATACCCACACCATGCAGGCTGAATTCAGAATAGCATACTAGCATGCATACATGGCAGGTAGTATGAGTAAATAGTAAGAGTAGTATGCTATTCAGAATTCAGCCCCTGTTTCCAAATACCTTTTAAAAAGTACTGCACATCATTCAGTAATCCAAATATAGCCTTTTTAAAAATATTGTTATGCTCTTTGCTCATCTCTTAAAGGGTAACTAAACCCTAAAACATTTTTTTTTAGTTAATGATCTGTAAGACTGGGGCTTTATTAATGCTGGTCACTGATTCAAGTAGTTTTTTTGACATTTGGGTATAAAGTGTTTTAATTCTACAATATATTTTGTGAACCCATCTGAGTGCTGCCCTCTTCAGGTTGAACGGTGGCTACTACAGTTGCATTTTCCTACTGGAAGTTGTAGTACCCTGTGATGTAAGAGGGTACCAGCTAACCACGCCCTTGCCTAGAAAGACGCGCCTCAGGTGCACGCCCCCCTCCGCTGGGCTCTGGCCACTTTTCCAGCATTTTTTTCAAATATTGCCAGTGGGTGGAGTCAGGCTCTGACCAGGGGTTTAGTTTCCCCAGAGAATGTCCCTTTAGAACCGGCTGTGTCATCGCTGACACAGACCAGCAAGCTGTATTCATTGTACCGTAACTCTTCAACAGTTTGCACTATCAAAACCATTCAAATTGCCCCTGACAGTAGACAACATGCGCTTTTCCGGCAATATACGGCTTATTACGGTAATTTCATGCTTTCCGTCAGCAAATGCGAGCAGCTTTCTGGCAGAGCGGGAAGGAAGGATTTGAACAGAGAGATACGAAGCGCGGCAGGTTAGAGTGTTTTGGATTGCATAAAGTAAACTAACAAATACACGGTGAAATTGGGATGATTTTTAATGAAACTTGGGAGGCGGATGGCCATTACTCTTTCACGTATCTTCACATGTGGTGTATGCATGTGTGTAGGCTATGTGTGCGTGCCTATGAATGGACGCATTTGTATGTGTGCGTGTAGGAACAAAAGTGTCCTAAATGAAAACTGTGCAACCCAATGTCACAAAAAAGACTTGAATAGATGTATTGTACTTCATTTTTCAACTTTAAAGTGTTAGTTTCTTTTGTTCGTGATTTTTCTGTTTTTTTCTAAATAAAAATCAGAAAATGTATTCTCGTTTTTTTTTTGTGTCTATTTAAATTCTATATACAAACTCACCACACAATAATGGTCAATAACTGTAATTTGTTGAAAGCTAATCTTTTTCTGAAAAATGAAGATAGCACATTGTTTTTAAATTTAAATATGTGAAAAACACCTATTTTAGCTTCAGGTTAAGAAATGCAACTCTCAGTAAACTTCCGGCTTCTGAACTGGTTGCAGTTCCACTCTGGTTCCATATGAGGGCGCTCACAGGACTAGTGCAGAATGAATGGAGGTCTATGGAGCTATACCCCTCAAAATCCACTTTTCTCAGGATATATTTTTTTGTCTAGTAATTTGAATGTTGTATTCGAAAGGAGATGCAAAGAAATTACACATTGCTCTGTGTTAGATTTTTTAGAGTCACTTATTTGCTTTAAAAAGTCTTTTAAAATGTCAATGACGTCATACACATCGTACGACCAGAGATACTAGGCTTGTTCGACTTCATGCAGCTCTGCGCAGATCGATCGGTGGCTTGATACAGCGCCGACGCCACCGTCGCCACGTCACTGTGACGTATGCCATCAAAGTAGCGCGAGAGCGATTCGAGAGCAGCCTCAAGAGCATCTGCATGAGCTCTGATGACGACACAGCTGTTCCCTGATTGGCCGGATTCACCGCATGACAACGATCACGTGTGTTTCGTGTTTATTCGAACACCTTCAATTCCACTAATGTTCACAAATCTGTTTTTTATAACAGTAAAATCTATTTTCATGTAGGCAATGTTATGTGTCGTGTTTATCAAAATAAAACTGACTAAAAATCATAGACCCCTCTACATCATTTAAATAGTATAGGCTTATGTTGAACTTATTCTTGTACAAACTGATGCTGTATTTAGCATAAAGTATTAAATGGAAACGTATCTGAAACGTGTGTATTTGACAAAAATTGCATTTATTCCACTTCAGCTGTGGTAAAGTATGCAAACACCACGTGAGCGGTCACTACGGGAACCAGAAACTGTCCCACTTCCCGTCTCTGTTTGCAGCTCCTCCCCGCCTACACGCGGCAAACACGTTACATCCAGCCGCAGCTGATGTCGAACACACCTACTGCTTTACGGCAGTCCTTCAGTCACTTTGGTGCTTTTCCGCTCTGCACTTCTTTTCTCTCGAGGCATCAACACAGCTACAGGTAAATACACGTGCTAGAAGAGTTTTTGTTAAACTAAAGTTCTTAACATGTCAAGCGGTATCTCTGGTCGTAATCAGTCCTTCACTGACCAATCAGCATCATTAGAAGAATGCTAGCGTGTTATGGGCAACAACAACTCAACCTGTAAGAAATCGAAAGGACATAAGTACTTGTTCATTCAACTTTCGACCTAACCCATGTTGAACTTGCAAAACCTACAATCAAATCTGAGATTTCTCAACGGCAATCAGGTGCCCCCAGTGGAACTCTGGTGGAACTACAACCAAAATTCGGTACAATGGGAGTTAAGGCCTCATTATGCTTCTGCGTCAACTGTCACTCCTTGTCACAACTGTCAGCCCTCTGTGTCGCCGCGAACCCCTCTCCGACCCCTACGCCGTAGCTTGACGTGCACCTCCAAAAAATTTTAACTACGTGTCGAGGCGACGCAGACCGCAAGGGCTGTGATTGGTCAGATTCAACGAGATGCAACGCAACCTGACGCAGAACCATAAAACGGCCACGACGCCGTAGGAGTGACGGCGTAGCTACGCCGTGGAGTTGACGCAGAAGCATAATGAGGCCTTAAAACAGGCTTTATAGGGAGTGGCCAGGCTCTCCGTAGACGGGCTCTGGTTACCCTTTAAATGCACAGTATATACGTTTCCACCACTAGAGGTTGCTTATTCAAAACAATAACAAAGGCGTAGCTTGATGATTCCGTGAATGAGCGTGGAATCATTGTCGTCTTCACCTCCACAGCCGATGGATAGCAATCTGGCAGAAATCATGTTCATTGATGAGCAAATGTATTACATTTTTATTAACGTTTCTGTGCTATGAAGCAGGGCAGAGAGCATGGGACATTTTACGTTCGTAACTTATACTTTGTTACAGTTTCGTTTGATCACTTAAATTCACATTATTTTATTTTATTCTAATAAAACAGCCGTAAGTACTGATGCTGAATTACTATATAATTTTATCGGTGGCTGGTATGAGACACGTGTTGCAAATTGCAGGAAGATCGATAATAGAACATATTAGGCTAATAAATGGCATGCAGTAAATTTTTTAAATATAGGCTATTGTATGGGGGAGTAAAGGCTGTATTACTGTTACTACAAAAAAAAAGCTCTTTCTGATTTTGCTATGTTAGCCACTTGACAGAATGGTGTCTCTAAAGCATGGTAAACATCTCTCGCAGTAAATCAAGAAAACAAGAGATTCAAACAATAAGACTAACCGTGAGCTAACAATGATTCGTTTTATGTCGATAAAGGTCTCCAAACAGATGCTAACCTGTCTAAAAAAAACACATAATAATATATTAAAGCGTCTTTGGTGTTTCCATGGTTTGTATAAAAGTAAAACTGTAAATCGAGGGTAGGCTAATGCCTAGAGGTTCCATAACTTTTAAGTATGTGGATTGGACACATTTGGGATAATGTAAGTAAATAATAAAAAAACGAAATATATAAAACTGTTCTTGTGGTTTTTGGATATTTGAATCCAAAAATCGTACATATTGTGCATTTAAGAAGTTATTCATAAATGTAAATAAACATCTTGGAGATTCACAGAAAGACTCTTCATACCAGCAACTCAGCTGATTCTTATAATATTACAACACTGTTGTCTGGATACCCTTAAGTCCATTCATATTTTTAATTGAATCTAATCTGTTTAGGAGAAGCTGGTGAATAAATTCATACGTTACCGCTGTAATTCCCTCTAGCATGCCCTCTTCAAGCCCACATCTGTTGAGAGCAACATGAAACGAGTTCACTATTTTAAGCTGAATTCTCTATGGCTGGCTGCATGGCTATAAAAAATACACAATCTAAGCCAAGGTTCTGGATTCTAGGCCTCAGTCTGGATAAGTAGTGTGGCTCAAGCAGGTCACATCAGCTGGTGAGCAAAGATATCTGGGTCAGCCAGAGAACTACATGATCGCAATGTGCTCCATTCTCTGAGCAGCTATATAAATAATACAGAGAGAGGGGACTTCTTTTTTCAGTGATATATGAAAACCAAAGCATTATTGAGGTACACATTATATACAGTATGCATAAGTATATGTATATTGACACATCCGCCTTCCAATAATATACTGTATATATATATATATATATATATATATATATATATATATAGCCTATACATTTCTAGGTATTTTATCATTTAAAATTTTCAGCATCACTAGTCTTCAGTGTCAAATGATTTCTTATTATTATCAAAGTTGAAAACAGTTATGCTGCTTAATATTTTTGTGAATATCACAAGTCAATTTTTTTTACCAGGAAGAGAAAGTTCAAAGCTGAGCATTTTTATTTTATTTATTTTTTTAACAATGTAAAAGCCTTTACTGTCACTTTTGATAAATGTCATGCTTCATTGCTAAATAAAAACTATTTATTTTACTTAATATTTAAATATTAAATTGTTTGAAAAAAAATCCTTCCAAAGCTAGTGATAATCTGAATATATATATTCAGATTATTACTACCTTTTTTATTATTATTATTTTCTTCTTTTAAGAAGGAAGTTTAAACTGAAACTTTTTTACTCCTATCAGAATTATTTATAATTTAAAAGTTCTTATTGCACAGTAAAAGCAATTTAGCGGTAGTAAAATCCCACAACCTACAGCTATATCGGCTTTGTTTAAATTAACTGTCCATCCTGATATTGCCAATCGCTCTTAGTGTGTGTGAAAGAGCAAGCCACTTCATCAACATGTAATGTTCACCTAAAAACTCATCCTCAAGTTTTCGCTGCTCCTTAAATTGGCTTAGGAAATAAATTATTTTAACACACATGAATGAAACATAGCATGTTTAGTTAGTTTGTCATTCATCATGCATGCATGAACATCCATGAATCACAAACAGCCTGCTGTTCCATAAAACCAAGTATACTCTCCCTCTATCATGAGCAGCAAAGCTTCCTCGAGGCAGGATCAGTGCTTCATCTCCATTTAAAATAAGACGGTTTCGACAAGGGCAAACTCTCCAATATGGAAACTGCTGTCTCGAGAAGACAGTGTGACTGTGAATCTCATATTAGCGCTGGCATCCCATGGTCTCGGTAGACAATAAAAGCCCTGGAGATAAATAGGTCTGCACATCCTTACTGAGGAGCGAGCGACTCCTTGCTGGAAGTAAGGTGATGCATGCAGACAGTGACAGTAAGCACCATTATGTTCAGCAGACGTACGACATGGTCTTAAATATGACGAATGCTTTTTAATTAGACTCTCCACCGCAGTATATTACACACACATGGTCTTTGGAGAGCCTCAGTCTGATTGCACACTTAAGGTGGCGTGAGCTGGTCTGATGACACCCTCGATAAATAATGCAGGAGGCCAGTGGTTTTGTGCTGCGTTTGTACAGGAGGGCTCAGGATGTGTCCACAGCGGACCGAGTCAGCAGATGCCCTGAGTGGGCGGCACAGAGTGAGATCAGGATATCAGAACAACAGAAAGATTTTGGCACCAGATTTGTGCACGCTCAGCAAACAAACTGTCCCCTCAGGGTGTTTACGCCGGATCCAAACTCATATAGCTGCATGCACACATAAGCTAAAAAGGCCTTTTGGATTGTAAGAGCATTTCTTAACTGAACTGAAACCATGTTTATGTGCTCTATGTGTGGTTGTGATACCTCAAATCACGTGTGGAGAGTTGTGCTATTACTTTTCTAAGTGACTGAGATTTTCTTCTGGTGAATGATAAAACAGACAAAAAAATATTTCTGCTATGATAGGCTGCAGTTTTTTATATACACAGATAAAAAAATTTTGTAAGAAGTCTCTTATGGAAGCTTGTTTCCTTGACAGAATAAAAAAAGAAAAAGCCTCTGACCTTTTCTCACAATTGCGAGTTTACATCTCGCGATTCTGACTTTATCTCAGAATTGCGTGATATAAAGTCACAATTGTGTATTAACAATTTAGTGATTTGGTGCTCAAGAAACATTTCTTATTATTTTCAATGATAGTCCTGACGTTAAATGACCTGTAAAAAACAAAGTAAAATGAACATAAAAAAAGCAGGCTGAGTTCAAAGACAGAAAGCGATAAGGTTTAAACTATGTATATCAATATTTATTGGCTGCTTTTTTTTCCTTTCGCAGTTTAGTTTCAGTTACATAATTGATCTCAGCATTTTGAAAGGACATATACACATATTTACTTCCATTCAACATGTTCCTTTAAACCACATGTAGTGTTCTGCATGATAATACCTCTATACTGCATGGGCTTCTCAGCACTAACACCCTATTATACAATCAAAGTGAGATGAAAAAGATAAGCCAACAATCAAAGAAATACCGAATGCATTGTTCCTGGAGTCTTTAGAAAAGCAGGGAATAATTGTTGTTTTCCTTGACCCAGGGTTGCTTTGGTTGTAATGGCAATATATACGTATCGATAGAAAGCAAGGCTAGAAAAAAATGGAGACAATTTGATCAACATTCCGATTGCCTAAAATACAAACAAGGCTGTTCATAATGCAGCATGACCAAAAAACACAGGAATACAAATAAATTCAAGGTGTATTAAAATACTGATCAGGGCATTAACACAGCTCTACTAAATACCGTATATACTGAAACAATTTACACCATTGTTTGATTCATTTCTGCTCACTATATCCTATCATCCTCCTATTATTCAGGAAATGTAATAATGACTCCTAATGGCATTCTCTGAACCCAAAGTAGTATGACATCACTCTCTGGGAAATACATTCAGATTCAAAACACGCCAATTTTCAACTTTTGTCTTCTCTGTTCCTGTTCAGGGTGAAACAGCAATGTGTTTAGAAAGAGTTTTTGCTCCTCAAGATATTAGAAAGTTTTAGCAAATAAAAACTAGATATTGTCTTCCTTAACTCAAGTTGTCAGCAAAATATCAAAAGTAATTATCTGGACTGTTAACCTGCTTGTTGTGAAGAAGAAAAGTCTAGTTAAATGTATGTGGAACAGACTTAGTGTCCGAAGCAACAGATGAAAAAAAAAAAAAAAACTATATTTTTTTCTTTCTTTCTTTTGTTTGTATAAACACTGAAACATACATAATTAATGTATTAACAGCATTTAAAATATAAATAGTATAAACAATGTTAGAGATGTTTATTAATAATGAATACATGGAATTAATAGGCTGATTGTGTTGTATAATCCATGACATCATGACATTCCAAATAATATTTCCAAATAATAGATATAATATAATATTATAATATTATAATTCTTAAAATATTGGAAAAATATATTTAGTTTTTTCATATTTTGATGGTTTAATCAAACTTACACGTATATCGTATATAAATAAAACATTAAGGATTCATAAAGATTTTTACGTTTCTAAAGCTGCGTGTATGGTTTAGATGCTATCAATGCGTCTATATTGTATGTTTCAGCATCTATCCATATGTACAAAATGAATGTATAAATACTTGTGGATTGTTATGAAATAAGAAAATAAAAACAGTACTAAACTGAGCCACTGTACAGAAGCTGTACCCACAGAATTTTACATTTTATACCACACAAAAGAGTAAGATAACAACAGTTTTTCTAAATGTGACTCTTTAGCTATTTAGACGTTTTGATGATATTTTAAATTTTATCCGGGAAGCATCATTCGCTCAAAATCAGTGAGGATGTGTAATTATTTGCTTCCATGGAGAAAAATCTGGAAGATTTGTATGTACTTTATATTTTAAATGTACATTGTAAATGAATATTGCCCTTGTTCCTTACACATACACAGAAAGAAAAAAAATCCCTGAAATCAAATGGTGACATGATCTGTGTTTTGCCCAAATTCACTGGTTTAGGCTTGAAACTAAACTGCTGTAAAATCCTATTGCCAAAAAGACTAATGACAACACAGCATTCCATTAAACAGCTGAGTAATTTAGAGTAAACTATTTTCACACAATCTTCTAAACCATAAGCTGACCATACCATGATAACCACGTGGAAGCATGCACTAGCATGTGTCACTGTACAACACCTTGGTTATGGCTCTGTGTAAACCGCCGTGTTAGTGTTTATCTTTGTTTTTGAAAACTGAATAATTTAGGCCTTGTCCACACTAATCATTTTCTGTAATTTTTGGCCTTCCGTTCACACTGGGACGGCCTTTTTTATCAACAAAAATTAAGCTTTTTGAAAACGCTGTCCAAAGTGTCCAAAATAAAAAATGAAGGTGAAAGTGAAAATGGAGGCTTTACAAAAACAATGACACATGTGACCCATTCAGTCCAAAGCAAGATGGTGGACGATGTTATACTGTGGTTGTTTTGGCTGTTAAAGATTAATGTCAATTTGTACATAATTCAGATTGCATTTCTTAAAATTGCAGCTACAGGTGCAAAGTAAACAAAGGCCTGACATGACGCATGTCGAAGCGTCTCAAGATTTATTCATGTGAAGTTCACTGTAAAAAAAAAAAAGTTGATGCCTTAAATTTTTTTAAGACTGTATCTGGTCCTTGGTGTGATGCCTTGGAAAAAAAAATGAACACGGAAATGGTTACGAAATAAAGCGTTATTCCACGGATCAACGACATAGTGTAAACAACAAGGCCATCAGTGGAGAATCAGCTAGCCTAAATGTGACTCGACCCCTCTGGGATATAAGAATACTAAATCGATAACACAGCTTAAGTTGTGGTAAAATAATATTAGCAAACACTTGTTAGAAAAATCCGTAAAGGGGTATTTGCTGTGAAACACTGAAACCTGGATGAATGGTGTTTACTTTAATGGAAGTATGTGTCTGACGCTGTCAACAGCTCTATGCATTCCTTTAGAAATACTCCTGAGCGACTCTTGATTTTTGGGTATTATGGTGAATTCAAGTCCTCCTGGGAAGTTGGCATTTACGAGTTGCCATGTCGCAATGTCAGGTGCGTTCAAGTCACTTTTGTCGGAGCAAGATGGCAGTGCACCTTCTCTTAATTAACTACAGCAATGCTTTTAAACTCTACTTCTAGAAAATGTTAGCTTATTCTGTTATAAATAAAAAGCCTGACAATGTAACTGCTAAATACTTAAGCCCTAAGTATTTTCTAAGTATCTGAGCATTGGTATTCCGCCACATTTCTCACAGACGCCCCCAACTCGTAAACTCAGGGCCCCACTCGTATTTACGACTTTGTGGTGAAGTTACAAAAAAAAGCAGAACACACCTCATGCACATTATTTGTCTGGTTAAATAGGTACAGTATCATCTTGCTCTGACGAAAGTGACGTGAACGCACCTGACTTCGTAAACACGACTCGTGAATACGAACTTCCCGGGAGGACTACGCACTGTTATAAATGTTGAAAACCCCAAAGCTTGTGAATCTTTATAAGCATGATTATCCATCCTACAGTACCGTGTTCTACATAATAACCACGAGAAGCACACACAGGATATTCACAGCCGTCTTTACAGGTTCATGTCACAATTACTCAATCCCTCAATCTCACGTCTAGAACTGAAGTGTATTTACAGATTTGAATTGGCACTTGACAATTACATACGGACGTCCGCCGTTAGCTCTTTGCTTCAAAAATATCACTTTAACTGGCAGCTCTGCAGTGTTCCTGGAGGCTGTTTGTGTGTTCTTTCGCTTCTTAACATCTCCTTTCTTTGTACATTTTTTTTTTCTGCCGTTATAGGAACAAGGTGCACTCCTCCCTAGCATACGGGGCTTGACGTTTCCTCGTTGCCTGGGGAATTAAGAGCCTTTAGTCCAGCGAAAGCAGCGGCTGCATGTTCTCTTCTTCGCTTTTCACTTTTTCTGGTCGTTTCAGGACACCTGGCTCCACCACGGACTGGGACCTGCGGGTATAAATAAAATATGAATGCCATGCGAGGAACTGGATTTCGAGATGCACAACTGAGAAATAAAAAATTATGAGAGTGCATTGAAAATCTAAGCTAGAAAATAAACTAAACCTGGAAATAAACATAACATTTTTTAATAATATAAATATAATTTGTATTGGATAATTATTATTATTATTATTATAAGGTGCTGCTGACAATAAAACAAAATGTGCAAACAATTTTATAATATATGATCATATAATAATGGAGAAAAGTTCAATAATAAAAAGAAAATTATACTAATACTTATATAATTATATAAATAATATAAAAATAATATATATAACGTTAGACATTTGGACCCCAATGAAACATTTAAGCACACACACAGAGCACTACAAACTCAGTAGAACAAATTAATGATGCATTGTGCATGTCACAATCATTTAAAGTGAAGGATGTGTAATGGAACATGTCATCTTAGTACACTGTGTTGGCCTACTTTTGATTTGGCTCTTTCGTAGAGACACAAGAAGCTTTGAGGAGAGTGTGCTGTTGTTCATGCACAGATCTGGGGCACTTTCCTCTGACGGACGCATTTATGTACTCTATGAACCCTGACTGTAATCATGAACAAAAACAACTGTTTCTTATCAGACAATTGTGAGAACTAACAAATGAAATCAGTTTGCAATGCATTTACCTTCAGTATTGTGATATATTTGATGTACTGAATATTAAGAAGGAAATAATGTAGGACAGGGTGATTTCCACTGGGATTTGAGTGGTTTGTGAAAAGGGGGCTATGATCTGTTAGAGGTAATATACAGCCAGTCATTATCATATTTAAATGATAGTCCTTCAAGTAAAGTAGGCCTAAGTAATTCAAATTTTTATGTTGACTTTAAAAGTTGTTTTTAATTGTTATAAGTTTCCTCTTTTTTTGTGCAATTCCACACATGAAATACATGACCTGAAAGACATCACTGAAATAGGTGTCTTGAAAAACCCACCTGTCTCAACAAACAAAATAGTGAAAGAAAGAAAACCATGTGACCTTTCCAGAGCAGACAAAATGACAAAGTGTGGTTATAATTTCTCTGAATAATGTACCCTTATGAAGAATGTGGGAGGTTTTCGCTTTTTAAAATCAGTACATTCCTGGACCTTCTCAGCAAAATATGGAAGTGGAAATTTAAAGCACTCAAAGTAAACACTACAATAATGTTGCTTGATTCATCACGCAACGTAAAATACTGGAGTCTTTTTAGAAAGAAAAAAATGCTCAAAATGCTTTTTTGCACTTCAAAAATGACAAATAAATAAATAAAACCTTTCAGTTGAATATGTTCAGTTGAATGCTATGCTCACATCCAATTCAGTGATGAAAGGTTATGGTTAATCACACATCTAAATGTTTATGTGTGAAGTCAACTTCTGCAGTTATGAAAAGGGGTGAAAAAAAATTATGCAATTCAGAGTCAGACTAATGGGATCGTTTCTCACCACAGTAAACCAAAGCCCCAATATATGACCAGTATCCATTAAACTGCTGGAAATGAAGAGCAATATATATAGATCATCACCAGTGAACAGTTCCCACAGCTAAACATGATGAATTATGTTAATAATACAACACTAGAGAACAATGAGAGCAGGATTCCACTGTAGCTGTACACAGATGTGTTATGTGCGGACTGGGAGGTTTCGTTTAATAGCCAAAGCTGTTAAAGTAACTGTTCTTTGATCTTAGCAGTAGAAAAACATCTAAGACCTACTTTCTCCCAAACGCTGCGCCCCGCGGATGCTTTGGCATAATTCAAACACTACAAACAGTTGCTTCAAATACGAGCGCAAAGTAAGCCATTGTGATCTAGGCTATATATTTTGTAGCCAACGTCTCTCTGCACACGTACAGTCCTAGTTGCAGCAAGAAAAGATGAAATGATAAACCTCCATCATGTGTTTTTGCTTGCTTGCATACATAGCCAGTGCATCATTTAGCACAACAACTTCACTCCCTCGTGCTGATTTCATGACCCAGTAAGTCAAGACACCTCACCCTTTCTCCATCAGTGAAACGATGCACAAAAAGAGTTAAAGTCGCCCGGTCATTCAAAGACTGAAACTTCTCCAAAAAAAGCTTATTTTATCAAAAAGAGCTGTGTTTAATCATAAAGTTAGGGAGTCGGTTGCTAAGCACTATAACCAAGAAGAAACAGACAGTATGCTGCTAAAATGTGACTCTTTTAACAAACACTGTAGCTTTTTTACGCCTCTAGCAAAGCTGCTTATTTTTGTTATCCAGAGCAATTCTCTTGATAATTCCACTTCAGTGAAGACCGCGAGCAAGCAAACGCTGTTTCCATGGCAAGCAACCAAATGATTTCATTAAACAATCATAACAGAAATAAACAACATACATATGGCCAGTGCGGTGACATCACGAGCACCAGTGTTGTTATTGTTTACTAATAATAACATTAAAAAAGTATTTATGGTATTTGAAATAAGACTGAAAATATACTTAATCTTTACTTGTTAATATACTTATTAACTTTTAAAAACTCAAAAAAGAAAAATAAAGTTGAAGCTAAAATGACTAATTATCTAATATCAATTATTAAATACCATTACGACCTCATGTACGAATTCGTACAATTTTTGATAAATCATACATATTTTACGAGTTGCCCAATTTGTATGAATTCGTACAAATTACCTACACCTGATCCCATCCCTAAACCTACCCATCATGTGGTTTTCATACGAATTAGCCACCTTTTACGAATTCATACGAATTGGTACGATCATACGAAGCTCCAAAGGCTTCCTCAGACCCTTTCACATTCACAAACAGCTATATTACACATAATAATAATATCCAAAAAACTTAGGGGTACTCTACTGTTCTATACTACTATAATGTATAATGTAATATAATATAATATACTAAAATAACACTGGAGAGCAAACTAAAACATCTTGGAGATGATCTAGCGGTTAACACATATGCTCTGACATTGAGTCATGCTTGTGGAGGCAGTGCAAGTTTTAATGCGGCGATTTTGCCCTCACCATTATTTCTTGTCCTCTTTTTCCACTATATTTGCAAAAACTTAAATAAAGATGGCAACAGGCAAAAAAAAAAAAATCCAAAATAAACTTGAAGAAAAAATACAAGAACAAACCTTTTCATGGTTTTGGGGGATAGATCTTTCTCCAGGTCTTTGACAGACAAGGTATAGGACTCGGGGCAGTAGTCCGTCTCCTCGTCATACGCGTGGTCGAGCAACGTCCTGGCCCAGGTGCCCATGTCGTAAGGAGGCAACATGCCACCCAGCTCAGACGGCAGAATCTCAGGTAAGATCAGCTGGTGCAAGCTGTTCAGATTGTTTCCATGCATGAAAATCTAAATATACAACATATGAAATATTGTTATTTGCCTGGTTATGTTTTCATACTAACTGTAAGCTGCAGCATTTACTGTTTATCGGTCAGTGTTGCACTTCTTTCTATGGCATTACACTGTGCATTTTGTTGCACTGGCCTGTTGTTGTATGAATATGAAAAGCCTATAGTTTAATGTTTACATAAACAGAACAGCTAACAATTATATGTGATACAAGTGAAGGAAGAAAAAAATAAAAGATAAAAATTAATAATAATTCTCTCCTCTCACCCTTTTTCTTGTTTTGTCCTTGAGGAAAGGCCGGATCACTGTGTACAGAGCATGGATGTACCAAGGTTGGTTGACAAAATGAATCCCTCCAAACCTGGCTGGGAAGCTATCCTGTGGGAAATAAATAAATAAATAATATGTATATGTAATTATAAAACATTATATTTTGTATAGAATTTTATTTAATACAATTAAACTGACTCACTTATGCAGTAGAACAAAATCAGTAATTTTATGTAAACAAATATGCACATTTTGTAATTCCTATAGCATTTGTGAGGAGAAAACAAAATCAGATTTTGTGACACCAATGACTGCCTCTACACCATACAACCTCATATTTTTTCCGATTAGAAGATGGTTCACGAGAGTTACTGATGTTCATTTAAAGTATCTTGAAGTCGTTCACGATTCCACAGAGGATTACACCAAAAAGTGGGCTTAATTCCTATTTCTCCTGATATCACACTGCTGAAGTTGATACACACTTTTCTGTGCTCACTAATCTGCCCTGAACAGTAATCCATATTCATAAAGCTGACTGCAAGGGTTCCAGAAAGCTTCATAATGATGCTTTCGCTAAGCTCACAAAAAAAGTCTTTAGAAAAATGACATCTAGGTTACAGGGTTTACATTTGAATCTAGATAAGTATCTTATGCTCACCAAGGCTGCATTTATTTGATCAAGCATACAGTACAAACAGTAATATTGTGAAATATTATAATTTAATAAGTTTTCTCTTTGACTATATTTACAAATTTAATTTATTTTTGAAATGGCTGAATTTTTGCATTATACGCCAGTGTAGTGTAATATGATCCTTCAGAAATGAATCAATAAGATTTGAGATTCCACTTGCAACTTTTATTATCTTATAATTTGCTGGTTTTTTTTGTGTGTGTGTGAAATTTACACTCATTTTAGAGTGCTCTTCTTTCAACAAACAGCCAAATATGGACATTTCTCTTCATTTAGTAACTTAAGTCCTAACATTTGCTGCTAAAATGATAATATTTCTTAAAACATACTATGCAATTTTTAAAATTCAGAGTACTTGATCACATCATGGCCTTGTTTAATGCTTCTCATTGACTGTCAGATCATAACAGAACTGTGTTGTTGGCGCCACTGCCGTAACGCCGATGGTGGACAGCTGCAAGTAAAAGTAAGCAGGCCATATAGACACCGAGGCCCTCGGGCCAGCATCCGGCAGCAGACCACAGGTTTGTGGGCGTTAGGTCTGGCACTGGATCTGACACCGAGGCAGGTGATGGTGAAAAGCGCATGGTGATTGGCCAGCGCTTCAGAGGAGGGGCTATGAGGCATTTGCCAGCAGGTGTCAGGACATACAATGATATCTCTGCTCTGGGACCTGCTGCTACCGAGTGAGATAAAGGTCTCAGCTGCATTAAACATGAAGAGCTAAACTCTGGTGTGAGCTGGTGGAACCTGATTGATCTGTGTCCCTGCAGTGTGACAGTGGGAGGAGACGGAGAGAAACGGGGGAGGGGAAGCTGCCACAATGTTTTTTTCCTGGATTATAGAATTCAGAATTCGCATGCTCTGATCCTGTGATGCTGAAAAAGCATTGTTAAAGGAACACGCCGACTTTTTGGGACTTATTCGCCGTATCCCGTTAGATAAGTCCATGCATACCCTTTTCATCTCTGTGCGTGCTGTAACTCTGTCTGACGCACCCACCGCTAGCCTAGCTAAGCACAAAGACTGGAAGTAAATGGCTCCAGCTAGCATACTGCTCCCAATAAGTGACTAAATAACGCCAACATTTTCCTATTTATATGTTGTGAATTGTATAATCACAGCGTGTACAAATAACAAGGTCATATGAGACACAGCTATCTTTTAACCGTATACATACTGGGAACTATATTCTCAGAAGGCGAAGCACTGCTACTTGGGTGCAGTGATTTGCTGGCAGCACCTGAGAAGTCCCGTAGTGAGGAGCAGAGAGTTCGCTCAGAGTGTTGCGCTAATCACTCCGCCCCAAGAAGCAGTGCTTCGCCTACTGAGAATATAGTTCCCAGTATGTATACGGTTAAAAGATAGCTGTCTCATACCTTGTTATTTGTTACTTGCTCAGGTAAGATGACTTAAAATTAGGACAGCCTTCTTTGCTCACTTTTGCTTTTATTCTCATGCACTGACTCATTTGCTAAACTAAACAGCCAATCAGAGTTCTCTCTCTCAGCAATGGCGCAGACGGACGCCGATTCAACATTCTCAATCAGCCATACCCCTGACGATGTCCAACTAGCGTTGAAAACTGTCTCCGTGTAAACAACAAAATTGCGAATCTGTGAAAACAATGACGTCATGCACATGCATATTATGTGTTCAGTCTATAGTGTTTCATCGCCATCTAATGACCTGGCAGCAGAATATAACATTTTCAGTCATTTTCGTGGATCCAATACAATGGAGTTGTCTGTACGCGGAAAACTCAAAGGTAAAGCTTTTAGCATTTTCATTTTTGTGTTAATTATCCATTTAAAACCAGCAGGTTTGCTAAACAAACATGCATGCAAAACAAAAAAGTGGTAGCGGTAAATGGAAAGGATAGTTACAAAGCAAATTAATTAAACATAATTAAAATTAAAATACATGAGCGAAACCATGCTACACTAAGCCAGTGACAAAACATGAAATGAATTAACTGAAGTCACTACTGCAGAGCAAAAAAACAACAACTCATTTTGTTTTTGTCAAGGTTTTTTTAATGACCTACTCAAAAATATAACAGACTCTTCGGGAGTGATACAGGTTTATGCATAATTCTCCTGTTTTGGTCAAGTGATGCACTCAAATGGATTGTTGAAAAAGGTTTTAGTTTGCTTGTATTAGCTTGAATACAAATCCATCAAGCACCTAACATAGATTCTGGCAGCAGGTCAGATTGACTAGAAAGGTGTAAAGCCAGGATAATTGCTTTTAAAAGTGCCTCATCGTACAATCAGGAACCATTTAAAACATCTGCAATGTTAAATAATTACTGGTTTTAAACAGCGCCGCTAAATTACAGTTTATCAAAGAATGGCTTTGCTTAGAGCTTTATGGGGTTGTTTTTAGTCTCTGTATAAGCTGATGGAGTGCTGATGTCATCTGTGCATTTTGTTTCAGTGGCTTGACATGAAACATTTCTCTCTTTTCTTGTCAGGAGACACTGATGATGCACGACTGAACTCCAGCAAGGTAATTGAAAAAAACCTAAAAAACCAACTCCATTTGCTGGAGTCCTTTTGAAAGACATAGCCTGAGGAAAAGCTAGTATTTTATCATGGTCCCTTTTCCAAATAATACCATACCAGTCAGCATCAGTGAGCTGTCCTAGTTTCAGTGACAGGATTCCTGGATTAGAAACCTGATTTCTAAGAGCTTTTAGAAGGGGGAAACAATGGTTTCTTTACCCAAAAATACAAATGGTCTTCTGAAGCCAGACTTTTTGTCTATCAGCATTAAGTTAAGTGTGGTCCATATTCTGGCATATCTGATCAAGACTAGCTCTCTTGTACAAACAGTTGGCATCCCGAAATACTTACGAATACTTAGAAGTCTTAGAAATACTTAGCAATACGAAGCTTCACACTCTGACACATGCCATTGCTCACGTCAATAATTGGAGCTCTACAAGAGACATTTTATCTAAACTTGCCAGATCCAGCCCACCGTGCGTAGCCACGCAAGACCAGTAACAAAAAAAAGAAGCTCTACTCACTAGCTGTCAGCTCTGCTACAGATCAGAACAGTCCCGTTACAGTGCGATAAACAGAGCGCGACCATAACTGTGCCACTTTGCAGAGAGCAAAACAATTAGTCTAACTCTAGTCCTGCAGGCCCAGATATGTCTAGTGCCGTTTCCCAGATAAGGAAGACGCGAACAAGCTTTGCTTTAGGGAGGCAACGGATCTTAGAATCCAGATGAGCCAGTCTGGTGTGAGGGATGCAAACCCATTCCACGTGCAAGTTGATCTGTTGATTAAATAGGGACTGAGATCTTCCCTGGATCACACATTCCTGTGTTTGCTTATGGGACTGCATGGCACTATAAATATTGAACAAACCGCATGCCCTGATCCTGACCACATAGTTGTTCAAGCAAAGAAAACTTGAATCAGTGTTTTTTGAATTGGGGAGTGCAAATTGAGAACAATGTATTGTTTTTAGAAAGAATTTAAAGGGGTAGTTCAACCAAAAATGTAAATTCTTTGATTATTTTCACACCCTCATGTTGTTCAAAACGTAGGATTTTCTTTCTTCAGTTGGACACTAAAAGAAGATATTCCAAAACTAAATAGATTCCAAACAACACATTTTTTTTAGTTAAAGGTTTGGAGTGACATGAGAGTGAGTAAATGGTGATAGAATTGTAATTTTGGGTGAACTATCCCTTTTAAGAGAACTTACATTCTATAATACGGCTTTTGAGAGAGATACAAAAGAGAGATTACTTGTGGCGAAGGTGTAATGCTGCTTTAAATCCATCTGTTGTAACGAGTTTCAGTCGCCTCTTTCTTTAATGATGGGGAGAAGTACTTCAATCAACAAGACATAAAGGATTCGGCTGTTTCTGGAAGGCTAAATTAGATCCTTCTGTCTATTAAACATTAGTTTAATACCACAGATATATTGCAAGATTTTATATTGGTGTCTATTTATGTATTGCAAATTTAAATTACAACTCTCTTTGATTATCTTCTTTCATATAAGCCGGGGATACGGACGATTATGAATGTAATTTGATACTTATGACTCATGCCCAAATGCGCAGAGTCAGACACAGTTGCGTTCAGTCGGTGTTCACAGTCGTGTTTAAAATCTGCTCCAGTCGTCAGAAACAGTAAGTGTGTTCAGTTCAGTCTTGTGATGTTTCAGCTAGTCGTTAAGTGTGTCCCCGGCAATAGGGGAGAAAGGGGCTAGTTGTCACAAACTATATCTCAGTACCTGAGGTTTTGAGTCAAGACATTAGAATTTTTTATTTTATAAATGTAATTCTCAAAAACAAAAAAATAAAACCGTGATATTTTTGCTATATTTGTTGGGTAACGTAATGTAGACACATGCATTTTCTGTAAAGCTACTATGAAACAATATGTATTATAAAAAGCGCTATATAAATACATGTGAATTGAATTGAATTAACAAGTAATTACAATAAAACCTTACAATAGGGGCATATTGTCAAAAAAAGTCAAGTTATGTGCAATGAATATGGCAAAAACAGTGAAAACTAGCTACGGTTTTACTGTATTACTGAGGGAATGTTCTGAAAGATATTTTTCATTCAAAGTCATGACGTTTACTAAACTAAATTGCATACACACAACAAATAAAATAAAATTATTGCTTATACCCCAGTTGATGTCAGTCCCAGACAAGCAATAAATAAATAAAAACTTACAGCACAAGAAATAAGCATTTTTAATACCCCCCAAAATAGCACATAATAACACAAAAATAGCAAATAAAATGTAGCCTATTATTATTATTTTTAATAAAATAAAATCAATAATTATACTCTGTTAATTTTAAGGTTAACTTTATTTTAAGGTGTCTGTGTTAAAGTGTAATTATATATTAAAGTACTGTGTAATATTATTTAACAACATGTACTTATAGGGTAAGTGTAGGATTAGGATTTGGTTGAGGGTTAGTTAATTATGCATCGGTTACAGTTATTACTATGGTAAGTACACGTAACATATGGAGCAAGGACACTGTAAAATAAAGTGTTACCTTATACTCCAACTGACATCAGTCCCGGACAAGCAATAAAAAAAATGACTTTTTATGGGAATGCAGTGCAACAATGTGATGCATGTCAATCTGTCAGTACAATGAACTTCCTGTGCTTTTTGAGATGCACTTAAAGTGCCATACATAGAAACACACAAACGGACACGGTGTCTGAGTGACATGAGTGCGTGTCTCTCTGTGAGCACAGCCCATCTGGAGGGTGCATAGCATGGCGGTTAGACAGGTTGCCAGGGAAACTCGGCATGGGGTGGGCTGGGGAAGATTGGCCCATTGTGATTGGCTGCCAAGCGTGGGTTATTTCTCAAGACTAAGAGAGACAAAAGGCATGTACAAAGCAAAGAAGCAAACAACAGAGGCTGAAACAACAAAGCACTGCTCCAGGAAAGCCGGGACCACTTTCTCTCACTTCTACTCGACTTGGGAGTATGTTGCTGTCTATTGATTTTGCTAAGAACAGCCATTTTCTACACATCAAGTGCACATTTCTGAGCCACCATTTGCAAGGAAACATATATGATAGATGGCTCTACTGTAAACTAATAATAAAAGCATACTACCTCCAAGAAGATGCAATGATCACTGTCTGCAAACCATTAGGTTTTCTAGGAAGAATCCATTAGTTCTATTTTAACCTTGCAAAACATACATACAGTTTCTGGCACACAAAGTACTTTCAAAAGCAACAGATTCCAGCTCATCAAATAGACTCAGCAGAAAGAAAAAATGAGCAGAGAACATAAGGGACTTATGTTTGAACTTCGTACTTTCTCCTATTCCTTCAGTCCATGACCTTCCTTTCTGTTTCTGTCACTCTCTCTCTCTTTCATGGGTTCACTCACTGGTATGACAATATGCTAAAACACCAAAAAGCTTAAAAAAAAGGTTTTAATGCATCATTAAGTTGATGATTGAGACAGACAGATGTCCATATGGACAATGGCATCAGACTGATGTAACGCTTTACATGACCCTGCACTTTTGGGTCGGAGAGCTGTACGCTTTTCCCGCGGGCTCTAAACGTCATGTTTAATGACTCAATGTACATACTGTTGGTCTGTCACTGTCAAAAAAGAACCATAGGGCATCACACCTCTCATTCTCTCAGTGGCTCAGTCATTTTCTGACCTAAAAGTGTTTGGGAAACGCTATCGGTATACACTTCTGTTAAAAATGTTGGGGACGGTAAGGTTTATGACTGTTTTTGAAAGAAGTTTCTCATGCCCACCAAGTTTTATCAAACTGCTCTAACGAAATCCAAAATTTTAGCACTTTTTATCAACCCATCTGCACATTTCACGGCGCGGTTTATTGACCTTCACTGAGGATGTGTTAAAAGCAGACATATACGACAAATGTTTAGCCAAATTTTGAGCAAATATCTTTACTAATTCATGCGCATCCATACTCTTCTTTTCTTCATAGTAAAATGGCAGTGACGTACAATAGTTATAGTATACATAATCTGAAAATTTTAATGTGTCAGCACAGAAAAAAGTTTCTTGTGCACACGGGAATGTTTCTCATGTGCATGCAAAAGTCTGTATATTTTTTTTATTTTTGCAAAGGTCCCTTAAGGGGCTCCGTAGTACATATTTTAAGATGTACAGTAATTCATACTTGGGGTGGAAAAACTGAATTTTCGGCATCATTACTCCAGTGTTCAGTGTCACGTGATCCTTCAGAAATCATTCTAATATGCTGATTTAGTGCTCAAGAAATTTCTTCGTATAAATTTTTTTCATTTCTTATTATTATCAAGATTTCAAAATAAAAGCAATAATTTTTTTGTTTGAAATCTTGTACTGTTACTTTTGATCAATTTAATGCATCCTTGCTGAATACAACTATTAATTTCTTCCAGAAACAAAAAAATAAAGGCATTTGTACATGTAACTAGCAATAGATGTTATTTACAGTTTTACACTAAGTAAAAATAGCACATTAGCGATAGTTGCTATTTACACTCTAAATAGCAATTTACAGTGTAAATAGCAATAGATTATATTTACACTAAGTGAAAATAGCGATAGATTCTAATTATACTATGTAAAAGTAGCAATATTTTCTTTGCAATAAGTGAAAATAGTAGTTAGATGCTATTCATACTAGTAAATAGTGTATATACTGGCAGATACTATTTGCACCTTAGTGTAGCCTACATTAAATGGTATGCAATAATAACATTTACAATTACAAAAAAACATAGATCTATTAAAATTATTAAATGAATGCCACCTTATTGGAACAATAAAACTCTCCCTTCACCTACCCATAACCAAACCAATAAACACTTTACTATTAAACACATGTTAGACACTTTATTTCCACTTTTCAAATATTTTCTTTATTTTTATTGAAAATAACTGCCGTTCCGATCTGATATGTGATGTGAAAAGGGAGTAGAGCGAGTTCGGATTAAGGCGGATTTGAACTCGGATCGATGTGCGGCACACGCCTTACTCCCTACACTGTTGCTCCTGCTGACAATTCAGCATCTTCCATAATTTTGCCTGGCCCAATCAGACGTCAGTGGGCGGAGTTAGTGTAAATAGCCTCTGCCAACAAAATAGCCTAAAGACAGTCTGAAAAAGGAAATTGTAATAACTTCAAACTTCTGAATAGTAGTGTATATCTGTAAATGCATGCATTCATCAAGTCGATCCTAACTTTTTATGCATGCAAATTGGATAAAAAATCCCCAAAATCTGAATTCCTGTAAATATTTGCACATGTAAGAGATGACTTCTGCTGACAAGTTAGCTGCTGAGCACTCTTTTGAACTGTAACTAATTAGCTGGGGCTCTTTTCCCTCAATCTACGCTATTGTTTCCCTTTCAAACGGCTACAAAAGCGATGTCCCACTCGATGTGAACAGCACATTGTGGATGCAAGATGCTAATGGCGGCGATCAATTATTCACCGGCTAATCTGTCTGAAGAGGCACTGGAATGTGGAATAGGCTCATCATGCACCCGCATTAATATTCAGTCAACAGGCCTCTGCACTGCCTACATGTCATATCAGACCCAAGCCCTCCTCAAAAAAGTGATGTCTAAATGAGAGCTTTCAAGAGGCTGCTGCTTCAGGAAATGTCTATGCGCAGATAAGCTCTTGTTAAATGCACAGTGACCATTTTTCTAGCACAAGGACCGATTGCTCCTCAGTTATGTGTAATAGTGAGGTTAAAATAGCGTATTTGTACATTTTATGGAATGTGAGTGTCCATCCAAAACACACCACCAGTGTTGTGGGTGGTTGTCAGGGTGTTGCTATGCGGTTCCTGAGGTCTCGATGATATCTGTTGCTTATTTTGCTCAACTCCTCTCGATGTAAGTATGGGGCAGTTTTGCTAATTTTATTATATCCTTTATGCTGTGTTTGTGTCATTTTGACCCGGAGAGGATTTTCTTTTTCCCTAAAATGTTAGTTGATAAATTAAAACTTACTGACCTTACTCACAAAGGGTATAACTACCTCTCAAAATGGTTTGGATAATAAAATTGTACTTTTGTGATATATTCCCAGAAAAGTCATACAGGTTTAGAAAGACATGAGGGTGAGTAAATGATGACTATCCCTTTAAGTTTTTGTTTGAATCCTTAAATGAGCAATTATAATAGAAATGCTTACCATATCAAACACCACTAATAAATGTTAAAAATGTACTGTACTTCATTACAATGAAAGGGAATGGCTCTCAAACCGATTATAAAAGTCTTGAATACCAACTCCTAAGCAAACTATTAACACAATAAACTATTTCTCAATGCCTCCTGTTGTACATCCTTATAAACTACTTTTGAGTTGGGTAAATTAAACACAATACTCATTCTTGGTTTCTATGCAGATCGTGTTCCCTTGCGTTAGATGATTGGGTCAGCTCCCGATCATGTTACTTACAAAGAGAATAACAAATGTTTGACAGAAGATTCCTCTACAAGGACCTGTTCAGCCTCACACATGCAGAATTTTCCCTAAGCAATTCATATTAGTTGTATCTGATGCATGCTTCATAAGCATTATGTGTTTAATACCATTATAAATTGCTTCTAAGAACATCGACTGAACCGTTTAGATGCATGAAGGCATACATTTGAAGAATTCTTTTGTAACATCCATGTTGATTATCTATATAAACATAAGATTAAAAGCAAACAAACAGTTGTGTTACCTGCAGGCCCTCAATTGCCAATCTCAGCATGCTTGGAGTTAGCTTGGAAGCTTGCTTGAAAGTGAAGTTACTCCAGTCAATGATCAAGACAAATCCATTTACTTGTAGCTCGGGGTCTTCTATCATCGCCTCCAGAGAAAGTAAAATAGCTCGCAGAATATCCACAAAAGTGTATCTGCAGATAAGCACAAGACTTTAGGAAGGGTTGCAAACAAACTCTAAATGTGCTGAGTATACAGTTAATTCATGTTAGTCAAAATTGGTATTTAAACTTCTAGAGGGCATAAGCACATCATAATATACAATGCTTGAATACATGTAGCAAATCAGGGGCGACTTGACCCTGGTTCTCATCACACATTGTTCCTGTGAGAGGATGCCAAGAGCCCTGCCATCCAAGGCAATGGTGCCACTGGCATTGATTCAAAGGCTGTTTGATATGGACTTGAGCACTATGTACTTTTCAGTCTAAAGAGGTGAGACTCCAACAGTTAACACCATGATTTAACACAACATTAAAACAAATTAAATCTGGTTACATGTATACAAACAATGTACACATATCATTTAAGAAATCTTAATTTTGAGCACAGTGCATAAAATAATGAATGCACATACAGTGGTCCCAAAAAAGGTGACACTATTAAATATGCATGCATGTGACTGCATTACATACAAAATATGTATGACTTAAGTGTCCAAAGATTGTTGAGGCCACTGTAGATAGAGAGTGCTTTACTAAACTCTTGGTTTTGGGCCATAAATTAATGTTGAGTTCAAGGGATGAATCAAAAATTATTTCATTTGGAACTTTAGGTCACATGTAAGCTCACACACTAGTATACATGTTACAGTCTATACACACAACCTCACTCTTAGAATAAAGGGTTATATATAGAACATTACAGGTTTCTGTCAGATGCTTCATATATATAATCTTTTAGGGTTTGCCATCACGGGATCATCATCTTATCAATTGAGTTAATTTATCATTTTCATTTTTTTAATTGTAATTCAATTTTATGAATTAAACACTGTAAACATACTTTCATATTTCAAGAAAAACATTTGAAGTATCCTGTTAAACAAGCAAACATTTATACAATTTTCCTTGTATAAACTATAAAGTGTTCTTTAAAATTGAGTCAAGAAACCTAGGGTTCTATTTTAAAACCATATTAAACTTTTTTTTTCTAAGAGTGGATACTTAAGGATAAAATTAATCCCTTGATTACACTGCAAGAAATGTATTCATTTAATTAAATAATTTGACATTTATTATATCATCCAAAGGTCACTTATACTGCACTGATTGCATGGACAGTGTCCTTGGAGTAACCTGAGATGAAGTGCATTACTCAAGGGCATATTGATGATAGATTAACCCTTGTTGAGTCTGAAGTCTCAGCCAAGCCTATATAGGCCGCGACACTAAAATAAAACATTATAAATGAGGCTAGGCTATATATAGGTTTTTTATCTATAATTTAAAAGGTATTAATAAATGCGCAAAAGAAAAAGAAAAAAAAATCAGTCTTAATAAAGTCAGCATGTTGTACTGTACATGCAGGTAGCCATTTTGACATGTGACAAGAGACCCTTAGACTGTATGACTGTATGAGATTCATGAATGTATGTCAAGGTCATTAAGTTTCTTATCATTATTATTATTAGATGATGCATTTTGAGAGAGTTTCTTTGAAATAGTAGATAACAGTAACATTTTCCAAAGGTACTTGGTGCATCCATGTTGAATGTACAAATATATATATATATATATATATATATACAAATAAAAAACACAATGACATATATGAAGGATAGTCATGTAGAATATTGGGTCAGGTCAAAGGTCATCACCCATTATGGTTTGGATGAAAGAAACATCAAACCCTCAATGGTTAAAATATCTCTTCAAGATACATATATACATTGATGTAGAAAATGGTATAAATGTTCTTACATTTCTAAAATCTAGGCACATGTGTTTTAAAGATTTTCTTGTCAACATATCAGACATCCTTATTTGTCACTACAAATAGTAATATGTAACGTGGCCACTGTGATGTACTGTTACTGTACCTTTAACTTTAACTTAACATCGTGTTCTAGTGAATGGCAGAAGACTGATGCTGAAAAGACAGCTCAGACTGAGCGTGTCATTACCCACAATTAGTCAAAATCCAATAGCACCTTACCTGCTCTGATCCCAGTTTGCCGCGAAAAGAACCAGAATCTTCCTTCCGTATCTATCCAAATTGGACAGAACTCCAGGAAATCCATCCTTCAAAGCCTGCTTGATCCCAGGATCGGTGGCTTTCAGGTTCTTGAACATATCTAGGTTCTGTTGCCGGTACTCAAAGTACTGGGCCAGGAGGCGGAAGGCCTCGAAATGGTTAAATTTCCGGGCTCTGAGAAAGCGCAGGATGAAAGCATCGTCTGTCCTGAGAAAGCCAATGTCTGGACGGGTGATGATCATGTCCCTCACCTCCTGTATGTCCTGATGTAAAGTGTCGGGGTTCTCCTTTAACTCCACCTTGGCTTTCTCCAGGGTTTCTGGAGACAGGCCTGCCTGTAAATGAGTCATTGTCCTTGCAATGAACCAAGGCTGACTATACTGTATTATATACTACACTAAATATGCCCTATGTAATTGTTTATGAAAATGCAAATCATAAAGAGCCCTGTCACTGCAGTGCTTTCGAATAAAAACCTGACTTTGGAGATGCTCCTGAGTGTAGCTATGACACTAACAGTTCACCTCATATACTGAATAGTCCTTATGAGTTCACCTGTATTGTAGGTTTTTGATGCATGTCCTGCAACATAAATTTACATACATTCATGTGGTCGTGCTCATCGATTGTATACGTCTATGGCTTAAGCAGGCTGAAATCGTCTTAGTTTGCGTATGATCAAATCTGAGGCATTGACTCGACCACAAAATCCGTTCGTTCATTCATTCCATCCCACCCCAAAAGCATATACGAACGAGCATCACGGTTAAAAGCGCTGCTCTATCCTAACATCATCAAGCGGCCAGGCAATGCGGCACCCTGCAGCATCTCTTGTCATGAGTCTCCATTTAACGCGCATTTCAAATGTTGCCGTGAATTGAAGTCCGAGCATCGTCACGATCCCTCAGCGCTCCGTTTTCATCATATTCGTCGTTCGGAAGAGACGATATGGTGTTGGTCCAGGTCCGTATGGTTCCGGTGATGTGGTGGATGGTATACGTCAGTGCTGTTGCTTCGCTTTGTTGCTGATGAGAGTGACTTCAAGCATCGCTCCGGTGATACAGTCTGTCCGTCATCACAAGGCGGAGGAGGGGAGAGAACTCGCTCGCTCTGTATCCTCTCGAGACTCACTAAATAAAGGTTTGGAATTTTTTTGGAACTTGCTAGATTTATTGTTTCACATATAATTGTTGGTGTATTTTTTTCCTTGGAAAAAAGTACAACAACAGTATTATTAATAATAATAAATGATCGTCAGTTTATTGTACATTTTTATTTATTTATAAATATATATTTTTCGTTTTGTTGTTGTTTGGGAATGACATATTTTAAATCTTAAATATATTTATATTATATGGCATATATAAAGATGCATTTCATAATAATGTAAACAATAATTTTAATGACAACAACAACAAATGTCAGTAATGTCAGGTTAGTCGAGTCATAAAATTATACAGTGACTTTATACAATATAGCCTAGATCGTTTCAAAGCAGCTTTACGGTGATAACAGGAAAATTATGCATTTCGGCTGTTGAGTGTTCAGTGTTGATTCAGGTCCGCTGTAAAGATCATCAGTTATTAGTTAATTTCATCTATGAAGCAAAACGTTCTATAAAGCTCAGTTCAGTTCTCATACAACAGCGTCAGTCAAATCAGTAATATTGTTAAGTATTAACAATATCCAGAGCTGACAGTGGCAAGGAACCTAAACTCCATCAGGTGAAAAAATGGAGTAAAAAACCTTTGGAGGATCCAGGCTCAGTCAGAAACAGGAACAGGAAAACAATGACTCAATGATCTAAACGAAGTTCAATTCTGCTGTAAAGCAGCTTTAAAAAGAAAATACTTTAAAAAAAACAAATAGTCATTGTTCAGCTGAGGTCATTTCGGTGTTGATTCAGTTCTGTTTAATAACTGTGTAAAGTCCATCAAATATGAAATGTTCAATTCAGCTATAAAGGAGCTTTGTAGAAAATAGTGATGTCATCCTCCAGCTCAGTTCAGCTATCATCCAGTGTCAGTGCAGTCAAATCAGTAATATTGCTGAAGATTATGTGTCCCAAACTTTATCGGTGACAGCTAACATTTGCTAAAACATGCTTAACATTTAGCTAAAAATATGTTTTATGTGATAACATTTAACTGGTATAATCAAATAAAAACTGCGAAAATGTTTGTTCACTTTGTGAAGGAAGGGCACTGTGCTTAAAAGGTATTGCCTATGGGTCAAGCCACAATGCTTTGTATTCAAATTAGATGCAGGCTTAGTTATTTGTTGTGATGCCATAGAATTAACAAAATGCAGTTGCAAGCAGAATTGCACAGGTTAAACTAGCTGCATCCAAAGCAGTGTATCAAATCATATTAATCACCGGAATAATAAAACACATATTCAGAAAGAGAAGTTGAGCCTTTAGGCTATCTGTGACCATCCACTAGTTCAGGTCTGCAAAGCACTCAGTCGGGCTAAAACACATGTTAAATTGAAATGCACACACCACTGAGGACACGCATATGCGCATATGGTCAAACAAAAGCATGCACACACACTTACAGGCAAGTACTTGACTGAGCGCAATCAAAGCCCTCAAGCACCATCTGTGATGATGCAGTCTCTTTCTATTCTGAGTGGACTGATTCTGTCCGGTGGTCATAATGATAATCTCCATAATAAGGCTGTTTTTATGGATTCTGATGAATTATCCTTAAAATATGAATGCAAATTAAGTCTTTCCAAAAACCATACCTCGGACACCATTATCATACACTTTTCAATTAGGCTGCATATTTTCTGATATACCTTTTAGAAGAATATTTACCGTAAAACATTCCATCTATTTCCCTTCTGGTTTATTCAGTGCCACTGAGATCAGTTGATTGATATAATATAAATACTGTAACATTCTCATTTTTGAAATACAGACCCTCTGAGAGACATTTAAAACATCTCAAAAACATGCTTAACATTAAAACATCAGGTCGATCACATGACCAATAGACAGGTCGATAGATAGATATAGACAGACAGATAGACAGACATTATAAGGCTATAATGAGAGTCAATGTGACTGATTCTGGATTGTGTTGAGATTATTAAAGTCATACAGCTGGTGCTGGTGGGTGGGGACAGGCAGGCGGGACAGGATAATGTCACGTGATCAGGTGGGGGGAGGGCCGAAGGGCCGGGGGACGGTCACAGCTGAGTATGGAGGGGGAAGGGCTCCCTAGGGACACTAGATGGAGGGACGATAATTACATTCAGCACTCTGGGAGATGTGGAGGAAATCAAATGAATGGACCTGCTTGCATTTGAAATTACCTTTGTTGCAAAAGAGCAGCTGTCACTTAAAATGGGTCTGCGGCCTTTTTGCCTTTCCTTGGACTGGCTTGATGCCGTTCCTGAAGTAGATAAGGGGGTTATGTCACTATTTTGAGAAGACAATGCAATGTTTCACTGAGCATGAAAGATTGAATGATGAGGTTTTAGCATTATACGTTTATCGCAAAGAACACATCATGCATCTAATGCAAATATTTCTCTAAAAAGCTCTTAAGAAACAGGTGATTAAAAAAAAAAAGAAAAAAAAGATGTTAAAATCTCCCACCAGCAAGACATTAACTCTCAATCAGCTCCCTAGTTCAGTAGTCTCAGGGTACTGATCAGAGAGTCGGACATTTTAAGGACTATTTCAATCAGTGCACTGACAAGTACCTGTTGTTATGATTATAAGGGATTTTGCATGTATTATAATGCATTTAGAATACCCTTAAAATGCATTATAAATACAGGATTATTGATCTTCTATAAACCCATTTGTTCAAAATTATTTAATCCAGTAAACCCCTGCAACACCGAAGGTCAATGCAAGGTTAAATGTGAAATGGTATTTGAAATTAAAGTATCATCCAGAAGGTATTAACCAACACATTTAGAAACAAGACTCCAAAGTGTAAGTATTTTTAGTATTTAGTGGGATTAGGCCATGAGATGATGCTTCAAATGGTTTCAAGAAATACTTTGAGAATCTCTGTAACATAGGCAGGCATGGGAGAAAAAAACACTGGTGCAACTACATATCAAGGCAGTGTCCAAGAGCTTATCTCGTGTAGGCCAGATGGTGAGTGCATGTGCCCTCAGTCCGTAACTCTCCGTAACACATAAACAATGATTCAACTCTACAACAATTCACACTCATAATACTTGCGATCCTCTTTTAATTATGTTGATAACAAACATTTGTCACTGCCTCAATTATATGAACTACTGTAGACCTATGCGATCTATTACAGTGTTTCCTAACCCTATTCCTGAAGTCACACTAAGAGAACACATTTTGGATGTCTCCCTTATCTGACCCATTCATTTCAGGCAGTTTTAAATTACCCCCTAACCCTAACCCTTAAATAGGGCACTATTTGAAGGGACAACCATTTGTAGTGGTGACTTAAACCATAGTGGATACTATTCTTATTCAATCCCATAATGCACCACAATAATGAGTGTACAACTGATGCACTCAACAGCAAGAGACTAGCCATAATGCACTGTAAGGGTCTCGCCAGAAGATGGCCCTCACAGCTGAATCATCCATCCATCCAATGTGGGTACAGCGTAATATCAATCATACAGCTATATATTCCTTTTTAATTAATAATTTAATTGTTTAATTAAGATTTATACATGCTAGTTTCCATGACAGAATTACTACTGGAGCTGCTAGTTTGCTATGTTTCAAATGATTATTAATTAAAGGTGCACTGCGCAAGTCTCTGAGTTTTTGCAGAACTATGCCCGCCTCTGGCGACAAGCGAAACTGCAACCAGAGGTGTGCACGCTCATGGACCGGTCTCTTTGAATCCATCTTCTACTTTTGTCAAAAGTTTACTAAAGGTTTGTCGCTCGCGTTGTCTTTCACTGATACGGAGAATGGCGGCGAATACACAAACCTGCCAGACATAGCCAGGTGAGCGTGAACACGCATGACGTCACGTCACGCCCAGTCTCAAATTCCGTCCCGAATCCCTCTTATTTATTTTACTGTACAGGATTATAGAGGCAATCGCAGTGATCAGAAAAGGGCTCATTCAGCCCATTAGGCAATTGTTTAAGCATGTATGGGTTAGAAAAACGGGTATTTTTAACATGAAATGTTGCGCAATGCACCTTTAAACAGCAAGCACAAACTATGCTAAAGTGGCAGTCATTTCGGTGCACCAAGTGTCCGGGGCGAATTCATTCACTCATTTTCTTTAAATTATGGTATAGGGGGCAATTTTGAACACTTTGGAGTCTCTTCTAAAGGGCTGATGAGCTGAAACTGTTGTGTTTGAGAATGAGTTAAAAAAAGTGTAGTGTAAACACTGAGCTGAGAGAAACTGATACACTGATGGAAGAAGCATATAGCCCTGAAATATTTGCTTTTGTTTATCCAGACAGTGATTTAAATGCCTTGAACTGCACTTCTGTTACTAGTATTTTCTAAGCGTTTGTGTACAATGATATTTTGAGCAGGCAATACATTACAGTTCTGGGCCATGACTCGTGGCATAACCCGTCAAAAATTACACCCCAGATGGTCATCTGCCTCTTAGCAGTGGCATGAGCCATTCCTCCTAATGGTGACATCTGGGCAGGCATACACAGCATTGAATGGTGAGACGAGTTCAATTATACACTTGTGATAAATAGACTGTAAAAACCTGGTCTTGATCCAAAAACATCTATTATATTTTGACAAATAATGTCATGTTTAATTATTAGATGCATTTGTGGAGTTTATTTCCCCAGTGTGGCTTTAGTCTTTGTGTGGTTTAAAAAAAAAAAAATATATATATATATAGCCTATATATACACTCACCGGCCACTTTATTAGGTACCCCATGCTAGTAACGGGTTGGACCCCCTTTTGCCTTCAGAACTGCCTCAATTCTTCGTGGCATAGATTCAACAAGGTGCTGGAAGCATTCCTCAGGGAGTTTGGTCCATATTGACATGATGGCATCACACAGTTGCCGCAGATTTGTCGGCTGCACATCCATGATGTGAATCTCCCGTTCCACCACATCCCAAAGATGCTCTATTGGATTGAGATCTGGTGACTGTGGAGGCCATTTGAGTACAGCGAACTCATTGTCATGTTCAAGAAACCAGTCTGAGATGATTCCAGCTTTATGACATGGCGCATTATCCTGCTGAAAGTAGCCATCAGAAGTTGGGTACATTGTGGTCATAAAGGGATGGACATGGTCAGCAACAATACTCAGGTAGGCTGTGGCGTTGCAACGATGCTCAATTGGTACCAAGGGGCCCAAAGAGTGCCAAGAAAATATTCCCCACACCATGACACCACCACCACCAGCCTGAACCGTTGATACAAGGCAAGATGGATCCATGCTTTCATGTTGTAGACGCCAAATTCTGACCCTACCATCCGAATGTCGCAGCAGAAATCGAGACTCATCAGACCAGGCAACGTTTTTCCAATCTTCTATTGTCCAATTTCGATGAGCTTGTGCAAATTGTAGCCTCAGTTTCCTGTTCTTAGCTGAAAGGAGTGGCACCCGGTGTGGTCTTCTGCTGCTGTAGCCCATCTGCCTCAAAGTTCGACGTACTGTGCGTTCAGAGATGCTCTTCTGCCCACCTTGGTTGTAACGGGTGGTTATTTGAGTCACTGTTGCCCTTCTATCAGCTCGAACCAGTCTGGCCATTCTCCTCTGACCTCTGGCATCAACAAGGCATTTCCGCCCACAGAACTGCCGCTCACTGGATGTTTTTTCTTTTTCGGACCATTCTCTGTAAACCCTAGAGATGGTTGTGCGTGAAAATCCCAGTAGATTAGCAGTTTCTGAAATACTCAGACCAGCCCTTCTGGCACCAACAATCATGCCACGTTCAAAGTCACTCAAATCACCTTTCTTCCCCATACTGATGCTTGGTTTGAACTGCAGGAGATTGTCTTGACCATGTCTACATGCCTAAATGCACTGAGTTGCCGCCATGTGATTGGCTGCTTAGAAATGAAGTGTTAACGAGCAGTTGGACAGGTGTACCTAATAAAGTGGCCGGTGAGTGTATATGCCCTTGTCCCACCGGATGATGAACTGGAAAGACAGGAGATGGAATTTAGAGAAGCGCGATTCAAAGAAATTTATTATTTAATTACTCTTATACAAGTTTTTTTGACAAAACATGCATACTTATACATTTCATTTATACTAATTTAGACACACTGATTAAACACATGTCTAGCATTATATTGTCAAAACGATTAACCCAGCAATTAAAACCGATTTTAATTTTAATTTAATTTTGCCATTCAGCTAAGCATTTTCTTATTCGCTTTACATTGTTTTATATTGAACTGGCAACTTACAGACCCATTTCAAATTTTCCATTTATGGTACTTGAATGCTCAATTGTGCTCATTAAAATAACGATCTCAATGAAAAATCTCAGTCAGTATTCAGGCCGGATCATAGCACAGAAATCTGCTTGGTAAAATTACACATGATTTACTTCTAGCTTCTGACCAAGGCTGCATTTACTTAATCTTAGAGCTGCGTTAGATCATGACATACGGGGGTGGAAACCAGTAAAAGCAAATGTCTTTGTCCATTTTAGTAAAATCAAATGACTGTTTATTTTCAATCCTACAACAAAATTACACTGGTATTCAGGGACAGGCATTAAGATTGTATCTATCTGACTATTACCATTTTGTTTATTTAAACAGGGAATTATCCAAGATAACGTCAGTATGGAGTGCCGCAAGGGTCTGTTTTAGGTTCTCTGCTATTTTCAGTTATATTTCACGACCAGATGAAATCTCTAAATTATCCAAGTTGACAGAGTGTGTTAAAGATATAATACATTGGATGCATGGCCAGTAATTTTTTTCATATTACATTTGGATATTAAATTGGACCAAAAACCTGTACACAGAATCTTTTTGAATACAATTTGCAAGGGTGGACTATTAATTTATCTTCTACAGTTAAAGACCTGGGTGTTATATTAGACAGCAACTTGTCTTTCAAAACTAACTGAACATGTTATAGGTTTTATGATGCAGAAAAGCTTCATGCATTCATTACTTCTAGACTGATTTATTGTAATGCACTAGTAGGCATTTGTCCTGTATCCTCATTAAACAAGCTACAGTTAGTCCAAAATGCAGCTGCTAGAGCTCTTACCAGGTCAACAAAATATGATCATATAACCTCAATTTTATCATCTCTACACTGGTTACAAAGTATTGCTATTGACGTAGAAGGACCTAAATCTGTAAAGCTGCTTTACAACGATATGTATTGTGAAAAGCGCTATAAAAATAAATGTGAACTGAACTTGGTAATAAAATAGAATATGTAATTAAATAGAATATTTAAATATAATAATAATAATAATAAATGTTATTGAAAAATACAGAACAAATTAGAATGTATTATTAAAATTACATTTGGAACAGTTATGTGAATTCCATTCTTTTCTTTTTATCTTATATTTAAAATATTCTCAATTCTTTTTTTATTGGCACAGACGCTATAGTACACTTGAAAAAAACTGGTCGAGGATTTATTTTTGAAACAATTTTCACTTAGAATTTTAACAACGAATTTACACGAAATACATTGAATGAAACATGACATTTTTAAGAAAGAGTTACAAAAAGAACAGTTACAAATACCATGTCAATAAACTCAGTTTTGAACATCCAGTGACATTATGATGTCATGCTATACTCAAGAAATCTGAGATCTGTGTCTGAGTTACATTATGAGCCACAGCCTATGGATGTAGAACTTATTTATCTTCCTGTATAATAACTTTCGTCTACTTGACCAGATGATGGCAGTATTGTGCTAAAACTGTGGATTAACATTACATATTACAAATAGGTGCATGAAATACCTTTGTAATTGCTCCATGAGTCAGCTGTCATTCCTATATGTCATTAAACAAATCTGTAAAACTCACAATGAGCCCCTTCATTCTTTAACAAGACAATAACATTGGAAACATAAACAAAGTATATGCCTACTGTACGATACTGCTAATCATGTTACATTTGAGGGATTCAACAGTATTTTTTATTATAACAGGAATTACACTGAGAATTGTAATTGAGAATTACAGAGAACGGGCTGTCAGGTAATAAAATAAGGGAGTGTAAGGAGTCAAACTGCCTCTTCATATCAGCGTAACCTTCAACTCTAGACCACCTGTGGAGAAGGTGGTGAATGCAGAACTGACCATGTGGAATAAGCCAACATCACTGTAACCCACAGCTCTGCTATGATCAGAGAGGTCATGCCCTTGTCTCGTTGCGTTTACGGTTAAAATGATGGTCCATCACATCACATCTGAGACGTCAACACAGCAAAACTGTCTAATCTATCTATAGGAGTTCATATAGTTTAAATGCCACAAAGCCTTAATAGGACTGTAAAAAATTGTTTATTTCAATACCAATATTTTACATTAAATTGTGGCAAAATAATAGTTTAACTGGACACAAAGCCTTTATAACAACCAAAGATATATGGGAACGGATCAAATTTTGGATTTACAACCCACCAGTGGAAAACCAGTTTTTAATTTCATAAATATTCTATTTAATCCCAGTACATGCTTTATATTCAGAGTTATTCAAACTACATGACTTTTCAAGACTTTTATTATTTCAACATTCCATGTCAAAGACGGATTCCTTTTTGCTCAGCCTTGCTTTCTTGCACATTGTATTAAGTCAGCATCTCTGAAGGTCTAATGAAGACTTTGTTGCAGTTTCATGCCTTTCTGCAGCAAAAGCATAAAATCAGGGTGAGTCTTGCATGGGCATCGGTTGACACTGATGTCACAGCCAAAGTGAAAGGCCATTGGCTGCAGAGACGCTGGCCTGTTCTTGCCTCACAAAGATATGAGAACAATCAGCTTAGGATTCAATAAAGTTTGAAACCCTACTGATGCCTTCATATGGATTAATAAGGGAATACTCAAGCATGAAACCAAAGGAAAGCCGCAGTTGGGTGTGCTTCCCTGCTTTCACTAAAGTAAGTTTCCCCTCCCTCTTCCAAACATCCTCATTTTGTAAGGGAATTTTACAATCATAAAGGCTTTTCCCCAAATTACAGTGCCTGGCTCATTGCCCTTCATACTTATTAGCGGCACCACACCACAGCCAGGAGCTAACAACTACTGTACACACACACACAAAAAAAAAATTAGGAACACCCTAGCAACACATTAGCATCATGATGGTAAGTTTAATACTATTTTCAAAAAAAAATTCTTAATCTGTAAAAAAGTTAAAAATAAATTCACCACAAATGACAAATAGTCTGAGAGAAATGTTAATTATAAATCAAATCAATAGAGTACAGAGGGCAGAATTCCACATGATTATAAGAAATGCCTTCAAATGTGTAAAATGTCTTCTAAATAATTGTACACTCACCGGCCAGGCACTTTGGCCTTCAGAACTGCTTTAATTCTTCGTGGCACCAATTCAAGGTGCTGGAAACAATCCTCTGAGATTTTAGTCAGTTGCTGCAGATTTGTCATCTGCACATTCATGACTTGACTCTCCCGTTCCAGCACATCCCAAAGCTGCTCTACTGGACTGAGATCTGGTGACTGTGGAGCCATTTGAGAATAGTAAACTCACTGGCATGTTCAAGAAACCAGTTTGAGGTGATTTGAGCTTTTTTACATGGCGCGTTATCCTGCTGGAAGTAACCATCAGAGGATGTGAACAATGTGGTCTTAAAGGGATGGACATGGTCAGCAACAATACTCCGCTAGGCTGTGGGGTTTAAATTATGACAATTGGTACTAAGGGGCCCAAAGTGTCCCAAGAAAAGATCCCTCACACCATTACACCACCAGCAGCCTGAACCATTGATACAAGGCAGGATGGATCCATGCTTTCATGTTGTTTACACCAAATTCTGACCCTATGTACCATCTGAATGTCATAGCAGAAATCAAGACTCGTCAGACCAGGCAACGTTTTATAATCTTCTATTGTCCAATTCAATGAGTCTTCAGCTGCTGTAGCTCTTCTGTTTCAAGGTTCAATGGGTTGTGCATTAAGAGATACTCTTCTGCAGACCTCAGTTGTAACGAGTGGTTATTTACTGTTGCCTTTCTATAATCTCCAACCAGTCTGTCCGTTCTCCTCTGACCTCTTGCATCAACAATGCCTTAAGATGTTATTTTTGTAAAAATCCCAGTACATCAGCAGTTTCTGAAACACTCAGATCACAGCCCATCAGGCACCAACAGCATGCCACATTCAAAGTCACTTAAATCACCTTTCTTCCCAATACTGATGCTCAGTTTGAACTTTTGAACAGTAGATCATGTTGACCATGTCTATATGCCTAAATGTAGCTGCTGCCATATGATTGGCTGTTTAGATATTTGCTCTAATGACCATGTTGAACATGTGTACCGCTGGCAGTACTGGGTAGATTACTTACAAATTGTAGTCTGTTACTAATTCCAAATTTTTTTAGTAACGTAATCCATTACATTACATTAAGGTAATATAATCTGACTTTTTGATTACTTTTAGATTACTGTTTACCTAATCGTTTATCACATTGAATTGAACAGGATAATATTGAACCATATTGATAGGAAAATACAAAGAGAAATACAATATTTTCCATACTTTGTTTTCAACATGAAGTGCTTTAAAGGTGCCCTAGAATGTGAAATTGAATTTATTTTGGCATAGTTAAATAACAAGTTCAGTACATTGACATGACATACAGTGAGTCTCAAACACCATTGTTTTCTCCTTCTTACTTAAATCTCGTTTTTAAAAAACACCCCTGAAAAATAGGCGAATCTCCACATAACACAGACAGTGACGCAACAGTCGGGATCATTAATATGTAAAAATTTACTTTAATTAATTAATTAAATTTAACTCATTTATTTTAAAAATACTCCAAAAATTTGCATAGGCCAGCCCATGTTCAATGATAGTACTGCGCAGCCGAAGCATGGCAGTTGTTCAGTGTTTGGATGCACAAATGAACACAAAGGTATTTAGTTCCTTCATCCGAGCCTCTGAAGAAACCATGGGTTAATTTTCTTTTCTTTAACATTTCACTGACGAGACTGTTTCCTCAACTTGGGCCAATACAGAGCTGGCCTTGATGAACGTCTGAAAATATATCGATCGAGCAACCAAGCAACACTTTCTGATGTGTAATTGTTCAAGTTCAGACAGGTAATCTCTCTCAAAATCGTTCAATACTGTTTTTACATCATCGTGTTTGCATTGGTGAAAGCATTAGAGAGAGTGCAGAAACTGCGTTGCATGCAATGATAAGATCTTCATTCTTGCGATCAACACACTGTCATCTGTTTGCTCAATGCTCATCACGGCAACATTTTATGTGATGGGAATAGATCTAAATACTTTAAAAACATCTCACGATTCGTTAATCTCGATAGCTGTAATAGTAAAAACGTATAATATCTGTAGTAAAAGTATTCGAGAGAGTTTCACATGTAATACGTAGCTATTTCATATGCAAGCATGTCAGCCAATCACAGCAGAGGCCGGTTACACACAGCAGACACGCCCCTTCAAACAGAGCGTTCACATCAGAGGCTAAAATCAGGTTAGGAAAAATGCCTTTTATTTTTGATCTAAAAAACATACTAACATTATAAGGCGACCCAGAAAACATTATACAATAAAAATAAAAACCATTCTAGGGCACCTTTAAATTTGTTAAATTTTCAATTTTAAAACAAAAACATAATATAGTTTATTCGTTTACCTGCATGTCACATCTTCAGTGTCACATGATACTTCGGAAATCATTCTGGTTTGGTGCTCAAGAAACATTTCTTAATATTATTAACAATGTTGAAAAAAATAAACGTTTCTTGCGCAGCAAATCAGGATATTAGAATGATTTCTGGAGGATCATGTGACACTGAAGGGAGTGACTGCTGATTTTTTTTTAAATTTATTAAAACAGAAAACATATACATTTAAAAATAAGATAGATTATATAAATTATAATATTTGGAATAAATTATATTACACATTATTTTTCATTTATGTGTCAAAATCTAATAGGCCCATCATAATTAAAACGCAGTATGACATCAAGAAACAACACAAGAGAGCCAGTTAATCCTAATCTAGCAAGCAATGCATTCTTTCAGTTCAATCACTCAGTTGTCCTTGAAATCGGAGCCTTTATAAGCACATGGACCATGACATGGTCATGGTTAGCGAGACAATGCATGCCACAAAGGGAAGCTACAGTCCATTTACTGTTCCTCAGTTTTCAAACAGAAAGTAACTTTTCCCAGGACTTATGTTTGTGGGTTTTAAGAGTCACTGATATGGTGTCAGATCTCTGAGCCATTCTGAGTGACTCTGAATGCAAACTTCTGCATTACTCCAGACAAAAGAGCTGTACAAGCTAAAAAGGAAACAGGAAGTGGCTTACGGTATTCAGTGCTGAATGTGCACACTCAAACAATGCAGTAAGTCACATTTTAACACCACAAAAAAAAAAAGAAAAGAAACTATTGTCATTATTTACTGTCAAGAGCCATTGGACAAATGAGCAATGGCTAAACATCTACACTCCTGGGCCAAAAAATGGCCAAGCCAAAAATGGCAAAATATGTATTGGATTTTTTAAGGTCTTACCTGTTTTAATCACAAATCACTGGTCAGGAAATAAGAATAAATTGCATAAATACTGTAGATAAAGTAACAGTACAGACCAGCCACTCCCAACTTGCAGACATTTTTTACAGGAAGAAGAGTCAGTGTTGTTTCACTCAATGTTAATGGCTTCAAGCAGTTCGTGAGTAGTTGAAAAATGTCTCACAGTTCGTTTGAGTTTAATGTGAGACCAAATATTCACTAGGGTTCAATTCTGGACTCTGACCAGGCCAAAACCGAGTCTGATAATTATTCTCAAGCCACTTCTTGGTTGACTTTGCAATGTGGGCAGGAGTGTTGTCTTATTGAAAAAGAGCATTGGATCATTCCCCTTTAGGTAACAACTAGTAATTGTGGGAAGCAAGCCATTCTGCAATATTCTCCTGTGCTCTAAAGCATTAAATAACCTTTCACAGGGAAACAGCTCACCAATACCATCAGCTAAAAAGCTCCCCACACAATGCCACCTCTTCCTCCATGCTTCACTGTGCTAGAGAAGCATTATTATTGAATTTCTCAGCAGATTTTCCAAGATACTGCTTTGGAGCATCAGTGATTCCTCACTTCACACACAACTTCCCATATTCTGCCAAAAACTTCATTCTGTCTTAGATGTTTTTCTGAGACAGCAATGGCTTTTTTATTTTATTTATTTTTTAAGAAGTGCATTTGCTTAAAGGTGGGGTATGTGATTCTCTTTTTTGTCCATTTTTTTCAAAATCACTTGAAATCCTATTCATAACCCACTTACAGCCACTGAGTTAGAAGCACTGAAATGAAAATTAAGCAATTTAATCATCTGTGGAACGGGCAGGACTCGAAAAACTCCAGCCAATCATTTCCAAGACCACCTAGAATCATTTAACAGTAAATCCGTCAATCAAACGGTCGTACCATACCACCCTCCCCCTCACGCATCCATGTTCTTCGAATGGGTGGAGTCAGGGCCAGCGTTGGAGAAAAGAAGGTAGGACCTTTTGAGTTGTGTATTTTCTAAATCTGCCAGCCGTTTTGCAAATCCCATACCCCACCTTTAAATTGAGCTAAATTCATGACCCAATCATTTGTGGTTAAGACAGTAAAAAGCTTAGAGTCTAATAATTTTGGGCTTGTCTGTGATTAGCTTTTTAGGCTACTTCTGCTGATTGTATTTAGGCTTCAAAATTCATAGATGTTGTGTTCATTTGTGAAGACTATCATGATGAACAAAAAGAGTAAGGGTGCTTTCACACCTGCCTCATTTAGGGTGCTTTCACACCTGCATCATTTAGTTCGGTTGAAACGCACTAGAGTTCGTTTTCAGCTTTGGTGCGGTTCGTTTGGGCAGGTGTGAATGCAGCAATCGCACTCGGGTGCGCACCAAAAGCGGACCAAACAAGCGTACCGAGACCTCCTCGAAGAGGTGGTCTCGGTACGCTTTCAAACGAACTCTGGAGCGGTTCGTTTGTGGTGAGAACGTGATCCGACCCCGAACAGACCCAACTGCCAAAGAACTGCGCATTTTTGAACTAAACCAGCCGCCGTAGTCAGCCGTGCTGTGCATTATGTCACTGTTTAGCAACATTAATGCACGCGTCGCCTCCCCCTGAAGTGACTCGCCGCGTGCATTGCATAAAACATTATTTTCAAGCCGCATCCTCGCTTCATTCTCAAATGTTATTGTTTGCCTAAAGTGGTGTAGAAAACTATATATTAAACTATGACCAGCAGGGATACAAACAGCCCACGCAGTCGTCTCTCCATAGTAAAAAGCGGTGTTTATTTCCGGGAGTTCTGTTGGAATTTTCCCGCACGTTAATTCTGACAATCGACGTGCAGTTATGAAAATACGTTCAAGACCCATCTGGCCAACGAGTGATGTGGATGTTGTCACGTGACTGCATTTTGGTTCGTTTCATCAACTGACTCGGACCAGAGCAATCAGTGTGGTGTGAAAAGGAACCAAAACACCTGAAAAATGCTACAAAGTATAATTTTTCTCCCTTGGTCCGGACCAAATGAACCGAACTACAGATGTGAAAGTTGGTTACATGCAGAGATTATTTCTGTAATCATTATTTTTTTAATCATTCATAAAAACAATGGGGGAAAAAAAAAACTATTGGGTTTTTGTGGATGGAACCAGGGTGGTGCAAACTGTTGGTCAACAAAAATACGTCATCACTGCAGCACTGGAAGTAGTACTGTATAACTACACGATTCAAATAAATACTAGTTTAAATTAGTTAAATTTTTTTCTTAAAAAAATCCTTCCATAAAAAAAAAAGTCAAAAACACACAGGGTTATAGAACTAAGGGCTTTGTAATCATTTCTGTCCTGAACTTAATCAACTGGTGTGTAATCCCAAACGTTCATGCAGTCGCTGCCCCAGCTCAAAATTAACCAGCATATTCCATGAATTCCAATTCCCCGGGGGCTGCCATGGTTACACAATCACGACAGTAATCCACAGCTTAAATAGTGCAGTAGGTTAAGCATGCCCATCAAAGCAATAGTTTGACGACTGAGCAGGCTCTGATGAGGGTTTGCCCAAGTATAATGAGGCCCTGTAATCAGTGCCGAGTTGACCCATGCCGGTCTCTAGCATTGACCTTCCCTGTTACAGCTCTTTAACTTTTAAAGTAGACACAAGACTGTCAGCCCAGCTGAATATATGTGACAGCAATAACTAGCTAATCGGCCAGAGAGTAATCTGTTATGATTAGACCCTGGGGTCTCATATGTTTACAACAAAGAACATTTGATGTTAAAAAGACATTTGTAGTAAGCAATGCATTCTGGGACGATTCCCGAACTGCTAAATTTATATGTAATATAGGCCTACGGGTCATTTTACAAAATGTCTGACTTTCGTTTCTCCCTGTGTTTTACTGTGTAATACTCTCCAGTATATTTATTAACCCTGTTACCATAATATTGTCAAAACAAAACAAAAATACTAATTGGCTGTGTGTATCAACCTCATTACCATAATATTGATAAACTGAGATTTACGTGCCTGTCAAACTCTCAGTACAGCCCTGTGTGGCCCGTGCTTAAAAAGAAGCCACCCCTCCTTTAGTGCCGCCAGTGCGGCAGGGCAAATATTGACCCTCTTACAGATGAGTCTCTGAGGGGAACTCGGAGGAACACGATTGGCAGACCACTGATGAATGCTGATTAGAGCATCTCAGTCAGTCGTTAAAACAACCTGCCATAGTCACCACGGCACCCCCTTTATCTCAGTGTCAACTTTCTGGCTCCACAAACCATTGTGAGTCATCAAAGGCAGTGTAGCACTTGAATGCCAATGACCACACGAGGAGGGGGTCCAGACAAATGAACTAGAGAACATTTCATAAGACCCTCAGTGGAGGCAGTGAGCAGACAGTATCCCTGCGAGGGGTCTGAGTGTGTATGGGGCCTCAGAGTGGGGTGCTTGGACTGGATTTTACGCATGGTTTTCTGTTTAAAAATGTGACCACGTTTACAACTAGTGTGGTGTAGTAAAGATTGACAAGTTTATAACTGGTACAACACAACAAACTTTCAAAATAATGAAAGCAAAATTAAATTCTTGTAGATGATTCCAGGATTAGGAAGACATGAAGCACTATAACAATAAAAAGCATGCAAAAGCGGACATATTTTATTTATTTTTTGTGCAAGGAAGACTTTGGCTACATTCAGCTACATAGAAGAGTGGTCCAATCAAATAAAAATATTTTACCCTTTAATTTCTAGCAGCATATTTATATATATATATATATATATATATATATATATATATATATATATATATATATATAAAATTAAAACTGCAAATAAAAGCATACTTAATTTTATTAAAAGTTTATAGAAAAGGATGCGAAATTATTTTCCAAATAGAGTATAAAATGGATTACAACAATTTTAAAAGAAATCTTTTTTTAAAAGTGCCTTAAAATCAGTATTAGTAAATCTTAAAAACCATTTAATGTTTCACCCCAAAATGAATAAGAATAAATACATAAAATTAAGCATTTATTCACCATAGTATTTATTATACAGCCTTTTTTTGTTTAAATTATTATTAATTTACATATTCTTTTACTATATTACAGCAAAGACACCATCACAAATAGTGGCATTTACCAATAATAATAATAATAATAATAATAATAATAATATAATCATGGACACATTGTGATACTGAGAATGTCTAGGGGAAAATGTGGTCAAATGGGCATGAATATAATGAAGATAAATGAAATAATATTTATTTTAATAATAATTTTCTTTACATACGAAAATGTGAAGTTGCTCCACCCCCAGTCAATACAGTACAATACCAATGTCTCACTTGGTTTTGGGGTGAAGTGAGACATGTTTTCCTGAGATTCACTCTTTTATTAGTATTATTATTATTATTTAAATAAAAATGTTCCCTGATTTCTATTAATAAAAAAAGATTAAAACCCCTTTTTTTTTTTTTGAGTATCCACTCCAGAACTGTAACTTCAGCTCAATCTTTTGGTCTCCCAGCCCTCGCCATACACTGCAAGTAGGTCTCTCGATCCAAAAAGTGCACAGCACACACCTGAACCATTTTGCAAAAACCCTCACATGTGATGTTTAAGTTGTAGCTCACCATAAAATGGTTAAAATATTTCTCAAAGTCTTTGCTCTGTGGCTGCTCGAATCTAAGAGCAAGTTCATGCAAGTTGTGGGGCTGAATGTCTTCGATATCAAAAGCCTCAGTCATAATGTATTCCAGCTTCCACTCTGACCTTTTTTCCAGGTTTGCTTCTGTGAGATTTAAATAGAACTGCCAAATATCCTGTAGAAGAAAAAAGAGTGATTATTACAAGAGATACAATAGAAGAGCCATGCTTTGAGCTGACATCTTGATTAAAACACAGCATGTAATTAGAACTGACACTGCCATTACTCATTCAGAAACAGGACTTGCTCTAGCAAGAGACACATTGGTGGTGCAGGAATTACCTCACACAAAAAACATTTTCACATTTATTAGAATTGAAGGGTTAGTTCACACAAAAATGAAAATTCTGTCAGTAATTATTCACCGTCATGTTGTTCCAACCCCCTAAGACTTTCGTTCATCTTTGGAACACAAATGAAGATATTTTGGATTTGAGCTGGATGACTCGTCCATAGACTTCTATGGGATTGAAACTTGCCGGCCCAGAAAAGTTATTAAAGACAATGTTTAAAATAGCCCAAGTGACTACAGTGGCTCAACCATAAGTTTATCAAGCGACGAGAATACTTTTTGTGTGGAAAAAAAACTAAAATAACAACTTTATTCAACTATTCATTTTCTTCTGTGTGAGCCTCGAGTGAGTTCACGTATTGTACGTCACACTATTGGCCGACGCTGGTCATGTGTGTGATGAACAAAAGTCTTATGGGGTTGGAACAACATGAAGGTGAATACTTACTGACAGAATTTTAATTTTTGGGTGAACTATCCCTTTAAGCCAAAAATTTTGCTCTAAACAACTCAGAATATCATAACTAAAAGACACATTTTGCCTTGTGCCTTTTGCCTTGTGTACTGACACAGTGCCTTGCCTAATATATGGAAGCTTTTTTTGACTCGGAATAAAAAGGTAATAGTGTCTTTGTATCTCACAAATCTTTTTTTTTCTTGCAATTGCAATTGCAATCCATCATTTTGTAGTTATTGTTCTTGGTGTGAACGGGCCTTTAAACTCTGAATAAAAAAATAAAAAAAAGTTTTGTGAGATAAAAAGCTGCAATTACCTTTTTAATTGTTTTATTCCATGATGGAAGAAAGCTTCCATACTAATAATAATAAGTATGTTCTAATAATTCTAAAGGCATGCTAAAAGTAAATAAATCAGTGCTTGAACTTGCTAGTAGGTGGAGACTTACCAGTAAACCATAATTCTCGGGGTGGTATAGATACGCACGGAGGCCAGGATTGTTCGAAAATGGCTCCAATAGACTTTTGATAGGTGTAACAGCAGGTGTGACAAATATAGAGTTCACAGGCTTCCCTTGAACAGATGCATTTATGGTGCATACGTAAATCAGTATGGTATATACTGTATATATATATATATATATATATATATATATATATATATATATATATATATATACACACACATATACATTATGTGTATTTTTCTTTAAGTCAACAGTTTGGAACTAAAAAAACATCTTTTGAATCTCTTACTTAAAATATTAATGTACTGGGGTGTTATGTATGGAAGCCCGTTTCCGCCACTTTGAGTAAAAAAAATATAATTCTGTAAGTCATAATAATGAGAAATTTTCTCATAATTATGACTTAATATCTCATTATATTGAGAAAGTTTCTCATAATAATGACTTAGTATCTCATTATAATGAGAAACTTTCTCAATATAATGAGATATTAAGTCATAATTATGAGAAACTTTCTCATAATAATGACTTAATTATCTTAAAATAATGATAAATTTTCTCTTAATAATGACTTAACATCTCGTAATAATGAGAAACTTTCTCGTAATAATGACTTAACATCTCGTAATAATGAGAAACTTTCTCGAAATAATGACTTAACATCTCGTAATAACGAGAAACTTTCTCGAAATAATGACTTAACATCTCATAATAATGAGAAACTTTCTCGTAATAATGACTTAGTATCTCGTAATAATGAGAAACTTTCTCGAAATAATGACTTAACATCTCATAATAATGAGAAACTTTCTCGTAATAATGACTTAGTATCTCATAATAATGAGAAACTTTCTCGTAATAATGACTTAGTATCTCGTAATAATGAGAAACTTTCTCGTAATAATGACTTATTTCTCGCACTTCTACGCATGCGCAAAGCAGTGGAGCAGAAGGGAGTGCCACGCTAGCGACATCCGCTGGTCAAAGCCGTGTAAATGCATCACAGCAAACATGGCACGCTCTGCGAAACAGATGTTTTCATTAAAGTCATTGTGATCTACAAAGTGCAATATGTAGTATCATTAAATAACAATTGGAAATCATCAGTATATCTTCCATACTTTTCCATGTGCACAAAAAGGTGTGAAAGCTGAATGCAGAAGCAGGTCGGTTACAAAGCACGCCTGCTTGTGCACACCGATGGAAATTGGGTTACTTTAACTTACAAAACTATCAGATTAAAATTGGAATATTACATTTATTCGTTAAGTTTAAGTGTGACATCTTCATAAAATATATGGGTAGGCTATGTGTTAACACGTAGGCTATTATTTGCGGATGCGTGTAGGATGTGCAGGTTCACCTGGAAGATATCAATACTTTTATAACTTTTGGGACATTTACACATAAGTGGGCAGTGGAATGGGGGGGAAACGCAAGGTCTTGAGAGGCGTGTTTTTAAAAGCTAAACCTCTTTTCAATTGAGCTCCGCGTTTTTAGAACGCCGTCATGCGCGAGACGCGATCGAGCGCGACGTCCGTCTAGTCCGCGTTTGACTAGAAACGCAATGAAAAAGCGCGTTCTGTATGAACGGACCCTTATGGGAAATAAACTGCTTGAAAATATGATGAACACAGATTTCCAGATAAAGCGTTCTTTAACAGATTTGGAAAGGTGTGCGGTCTTATCATTCCTCCATCTATTTTAAATCCACGGATCACCCTGTGTTGCTGCTTGTTCATACACAAAAATACAAATGAATAATACAAATGAATAAAAGACTATCTAGTATGGAAGCCCATCTCATATACTGATAATTTATCATTATTGTTATTCACTGCAGAGCGTGCCATGTTTGCTGTGATTACACGGCTTTGACCAGCGGATGTCGCTAGCGTGGCACTCCCTTCTGCTCCACTGCTTTGCGCATGCGTAGAAGTGCGAAAAATAAGTCATTATTACGAGAAAGTTTCTCATTATTATGAGAAAGTTTCTCATTATTACGAGATGTTAAGTCATTATTACGAGATGTTAAGTCATTATTACGAGAAAGTTTCTCATTATTACGAGATGTTAAGTCATTATTACGAGAAACGTTCTCATTATTATGAGATGTTAAGTCATAATTACGAGAAAGTTTCTCATTATTATGAGATACTTAAGTCATTATTATGAGAAAGTTTCTCGATATAATGAGATATTAAGTCATAATTATGAGAAACTTTCTCATTATAATGAGATACTAAGTCATTATTATGAGAAACTTTCTCAATATAATGAGATATTAAGTCATTATTATGAGAAACTTTCTCATTATAATGAGATATTAAGTCATTATTATGAGAAACTTTCTCATTATTATGACTTACAGAATTATATTTTTTTACTCAACGTGGCGGAAACGGGCTTCCATAGTTATGTTACCTTTGTGATCCAGCAGAACCATTATGCTGTCTCGATGAGTGTGACCGTAGAATTGACCCTCAATGACGTCACTGTAGTTGCGAAATATTTTGACCAGTTGTTCATTGTAGCTTTCTCGGATGGCTGTTGTATTTATAGCATAGGGTAGGTAACCGATGGGGACGTGAGCAATTACATAGACCTCAGAGGAACAGATGACAGTGAAATTCAACTCAGCAGTCACTCACACACTGCTGATGTCACTTACATGGACATACCACTTTGCAACTCTTAATTTACAGCCTTATAACAAAATGGCCTCTGATGATCAGTGCAGCGGGCTCCTTCTAAAATGAAACTGTCTTGTAAAAGCAGACAGAATACACTCACCTTCTCCATGTGTTGTCTTGAGAGCTCAAGTGTTTCCTGCAGCCACTGGAACTGCCCAGCAGGATCAGACATATTTACAGTCACTTCATTAGGACTGTAGTACAGGTTTGTGTTGAGACTCACCAGACGTAGGCCAGGTTTGATCACAAGAGAGTAAAAGCCACCTTCATGCAAACAAGTAACATATGAAGAGTACTAGCTCACTATAGTGTCACAGAGCTAAAGGCCACTGTTAGGCACTATGCATCACAGTAACATACATATATATATATACATCTGATACATCTAAATTCAAATTTTTAGATAATTTCTGAGAGCATGATTACAAAAACAAAAGTCTCACAATTAAAAGCCATGACTCAAACACACAATCATAATGTTCCCGTTATAATTTTATGCAGCCTATATGACAGACTTGAGCTGCACATGTTGCACTGAACTGTATTTTCCTTTTTTGAAGTGATTCCAATGATATTTCAAGCAACTCAAAACCATGATGGTGAACAGAGCACATCTGAAGTGTCTCAGCTCAAGGAAATAATCCATTATTTATCAGCTTTAATATATCGGCCAAAGTTTCTTATCGGGCCGATAACACCAAAAATGATCATATATCAGCCTATATCAATATGGTGGCCGATATATTGTGCATTACTATATATATTAGTGACAAAAACAGTGGCTAGAAACACAGGGATTTTGCATCACACTGTCGTTTGCATCCAAGTATTTTAGCTAAAACTTTGCATTGACCAATCAGCATCGAAAATCCCCAAATTATATAGTAATTTAAATTTTCTCATTCATGCCTTCCTTATCTGCAGTTACCTTTTAGCAAAGTTGCTACAGCTTCTGGGTCCAACCACGGATGCCAGAGTTTGGCTACAGCGTCGTAAATTGCATTTCCAGATATTGGCAACTGATCCTAAAATTATTTAAAGCAAGATTAGACAGACAGACACACACAAACATACACACAGAGACACACAAAACAGCGTAAAATATTTTTATATTCAAAACAGCATACTACACTGCACTTTTAGAGTAAAAGGGTTCTATATATAGAACCTTAAAAGGTTAAGTCAGGTGATTCATATATAGAACCCTTTAAGGGGTTAATTTTATAGATTTAGTTTCAATGAATGAATTTGGTTCTAATTAATTTTGAATTAATTAAATTTTGTGAATTGAACAGCTCATAAACACACTTAATCACTTGGGGGAAAAAAACTGTTAAACATGAAAGTATTATGCAATCATTTAAGACATTTCTCCTAATTGAGTCAAGAACCCTAGGGTTCTATATAGAACACCATTAAACCTTTTTTTCCTAAGAGTATAGTCGTAATATTTCAGCAGTATGCAGCGATCATACAGTGCCAAAATGAGCCGTACCAAACAGAATATGCCGTTTCAAGTACTGATCCCACAATGCGATGCACTCACCATTTCTAATTTCATAAAGGAAGCAAAGGTAATATCAGTAATGAATATGACATCTTTTTCTTGATTTATGTTTTCATCAAATTGTCCAAAGATAAGATGTTTTTACATAAAATGTAAATAAAAATGCTTAACTGGATGCCACTCAACACCCCTAATGAAGAGATATGGAAATATTTGATTTTTTGTGTTTGCCTCATAATTGTTTAAATGCTTATTTTTTTTATTTTTTGTAAATAGACAACTTAAAAACATAATACAATAATAAAATATAAACATATATATATAAATACATTTTCAGTGTATGCGTTGCAGCAACGAGTACGCAAATCTTCCATTCAAACAACCTAAAAATGTCTGCCCTTTATTTGACCCCAGAACTGTTGTCTTGGCGATAACTCTCAGTGCTCTAGTTGCCCTTGGATTTGAAATACCTGTGGCCAGTAGTCGTGGTTTCCCAGGGCAGGGTAAACTGGCAGCTCTGGGAAGAACTGACGTATGGTGTGAGTCATATTGGCAATAACATTGATCACTATATCAGTGGAAAGCTCTTCTTTTGGGACGTGTGGAGGGCTGTCTCTGCAGTGAGGGGCACAACATTTTTAAATAAAAGTTAATAAGAAATATTGAAGACAAAAACCATGATGTTGTCATTAGCTCCCAAATTCAATAATCTCCCACTTTCAAGTAGAAAAAAATTATACCAACTGATTTACACAGAACAGCTGCATGCCAAAAAAAATGTGTTTGCTTTATACCCTGTCCATATAATGAAGTCGGGCTGCAGGTCCACTTGTTTCATGTAACTGAGCGCTGAGAGAATGAGCTGGTATGGAGAATCACATAGGAAATCTCCAAACACTCCTGGATCCAATGCAGGAACTCCCTTGGAGGAAAAACAAACTTTGGTGTGGTCTTCTGTGACATGGTAGGTTGGATCCAAGTGCAGGTCTGAGATATGCCAGAATTTAGCTGGAATTAAAAATGAGCAAGTTAAAAGCCATTTGACGAATATGCCAAATACTCCCCTTAAATACTGATGTGTCAAATATTTTGTCCCATTCAGGATCTATTTCACAGCAAATCAGGCCAATGCTAATTTAAAAGAGCTTACCCATTCATTTTATTTTTACCATTTTTGTTTGTTGTCCAGCATAATAATGCATATTTTTTTGTTTGGGGACAACTGGACCCCAACTGATCCACAAAATATTGAAAATAATAACATTAATTTAAATAAATAAAAAATGTACATAGTCAACTTCATAGTCAAATCATATAAATTTAATACACCATTTCATTTTAATAATTTTTGCAACTGAAAATTCTTTGTGTGTGTGTACATGTATGCGTGTGTGTGTGTTTTAATAACATTTGAATTACATTTTAAACATTCAGCAGCAATCTTGTTCACAATAATTGCTCATAAAATTGTGAAAAATTATTACGCATCATCAGCCTAATTCAATATTCATGTTAAATATCAACCTTTTCATATTTCTCTGAACCACAGAAAATCTCATTTCAGCACGGCAATATGCTCTTCTTAATGTAAATTAAGAAATTATTTGCACTAATATCAGTTGATGCAACATCATTGTCGTGTAACTTACAAGTTTATATTCAAATGTTATAATTCATCAATACAGGCACATTTGTATCAAAGTCCCAAACAGAACATACTGCAAACTAAATGCAAACACGGACAACAACGACGACGACAACAACAACAACAACAACAACAACAGCTAGTTTGTACAAGAATATCTGATGAGGTAGACTAAGTCTGTTTAAACCGCCAATAAAAGACCAGCCAATGCCAAAACATATGTAAAGTGTGTGCGCGATAGAGCAAAATAATGCATACAGATAACTTCAGGAGGACACATGACATGAAACACCTTTAACAGCTGATCAGGCTCCGAAACACTTACATGCGCTCGGCAGGTGTTTGAAGACATTATTAACCGGCGCAGCAGAAACCTGCGGGTAAAAAACATGACTAAACACGCATAATAGAACGAGTAAAGTCATTCCTGCGCGTCCCTGTTTATATTACACCCTCCTTATGCAAAGCATAGACTGTAAAAAATAAAATAGGTGTAAACCGGTGTAAACCAAAACAGGAAAAGCAATGGCTCTCACGTGACGATTTGTTTGCGCAACCTTCTGCAGTCACGCGCACTGATTGGACATCACCTTACCAGACTTTATAGACCTTATTCAGACCAGCGCCATGACAGGTATGAAAGTGAGGCTGAGGGATAGACTTACTGTGTTTTCAATGGTATCCGCTGTAAAAAGCTGTATAAAGCTCCTAGATCACTATCATTTTAAACAGATCATATTGTCTGGATTTTTTGGTCTACTGGAATTTCTCAGAAACATATTTTTGCATGGTTTCGTCAGCAGAACAATCCACAAACACGTTTAATAGCAGTACAACCCATTGAAGAGATGGATGTATCCCAGGCTCACAGCCTCGCTTTCATTCCTGTTAAAAATCAAAGATGGTGCTGCTGTGAATTGCAACCAACTTAGGCTTTTTTGTGTTTGAGCTTCCGTTTTTGCGGTAAGGTTACACTGTATATTTCTATATGGCTTCGCTGTCGAAGAGTAATTAGCTGTAATGTTTGAGGCGGATGTCATAAATGTAGACCGGGAAGATTTTAAAACGAGCGGTTCATTCATAAATCCCTAAGATCTTACCTTCATGTTGTGGAAATTCAAACCGGAAGACAGAACACAGCGAGTAGGCTACAGCGCTGAAAAGGGGTCTATATATTTGCATAAACGTAAAAGGTAGCTTATAAAAACAGCAAATTGTTTTGTTCAACATAAACTGTAGGCTACATTGTAAAATTACAAAACAACCAGAACCTGGTAGGCTAGGCTAATTAGTTGGCTACTGAATTCACTTTTTGTCTACCATCTTAATACATTAAACTCATGAGTGAACACACAAGTCATCATTTTTGACAGGTTATTTATTAAATGATTCACACTGACTGAAAGGTATTTTTAAAAAATGATCAAAAATATTGGTAGTCCATTGTTTGAAGATTTGAAGGAGACAAGTGCAAGTTGTGCACGCCCCTTCAGTAAAGCATCAAGCACATCTGTTGCTGCCCAGTGAAGAAGAAAAAACCTGATATTCCCAAAACTTATGCTTTTTCATAGGTGCGCACAGCCACCACGTCCCCAAAGGTGAGTTTCTGAAACAAAATTAAAATCAGCAAACAATAAAGTGCAAGTTATAAATGTCAATTTTTTAAAAATATATTTTCAGTAGCCTATATATTTAGTTTTGACTGTCTTATTAGTGGATTTGTTATTTTGTTTATCTATGGTGTATGTTACGTCCACCTGTTTGTATAAGCTTTAAGTTGTTGTCTTATGCTTGTTCTAACTTTGCACATTTAAGCTTAGAGAAACTTAATTTCGTTCTGCTGTAGCTACACCGTACACTAGTTGTTGTATGGTGACATGACAATAAAGCACTTTGAACTTGAACAAATATCAGTTTATGAATATAAACTAAAGTTGAGTTTATTGACCAAATATTTATAAATATAGGCTACCGAATACTACTGTAAAGAGACTTACCATCTCCATCTTCCCGTCCTTGATCTCCCGGACAAAGGTTGTCTCTTTTTTATCCCACTTCTGCACATGAACAAGCTTGTCTCCATCCATTACCACCGTTGACTGGTAAAAATAACACATTACTGCTTATTCATCTCAGACAGAAGCTCTGAAATGGGAATGCATTGGTCCCAGTTGTAACATTCCCATTAAACCATGTTATGAAGCATAAACCTACTTTACAGTTTCGGTCATCTGCGGTGGTCTCGTCAAACTCCTCACCCAGTGTGAATGAGATTTCAGTGTTCTTAAAAGTACTCTGTGTTTTTTGGACCACTTTATCCCCCTCTTTCGAGATGATGAGGGTCGGTTTAGTCACATTTCCAACTTGTCTTACTGCAAACCCAACACCTTAAAAAGAATCACATTCATTGGAATCTGCTCACTAAAACCAGGGGTTTTAATAGGATGTGTCTGAAATTAAAGCCAACATGGTAACAGGTTGAGGTTTCATTTGTTAACATTACTAAACTACACTAGTTAACATGAACTAACAATGAAAAATACTTCTACAACATTTGTTGATAGTAATGTTAATCTCAACATTTACTATACATTTTTAAGATCAAAAGTCGTATCTGCTGACATTAGTGCACTGAATTAGGTTAATAAATGCTGTTAAAATATATTGCTCGTTGTTAGTTGTTGCATTAGCTAATGTTAACAAATGAGACCTTATTATAGTGTTACCACTTACCACCATAATACAAATAAAAATTATCAGAAATAATAAACTATATTAATAATTATTATCATAAAACTTACCTAGAGCTTTCATATACTCATCAAAGTTCTCACTGTTGACCAGTTTCCATGTGCCACAGAAAGCCTCTACCATTTTCCAAACTCAGCTTTTCTGATCAATAAGCAAACACTAAACTTTATATTAATGCTCTGTAGAATATGCAGCTGCATTTTCTCTTTGCAAAGGATCTTAAATAGTTTTTTTCAACGGCATGAAAATGATTAAACATGAGTGGGAGGAGTCAGCATTCCTGTTGGCTATTAGTCAAAAGGGAAACATTTGACTGTTGAGTTTTTAAAAGTTTTACAAAGTAAATAAACTTAGATTCTATGCAATAATGATATTTATGCTCTAAATTGTAAAAACAGATTTCATTGCGAATAAATCTACAATGCTAGTAACAAATGCTTCGTTTAACTCCATTAACAGCAACAAAACAAATATTTCACACATATATTAGATATTTCTGCTAGTTTATAAACCTATTTTGTTTTGAAATGATATCATCCCCCCAAAATAAAAAAAATAAAATCTAATGGGATATTATGATGACATTTTTTTGTGCCCACACATTATAAAAGATACCTTTGGTGTCCTCTGCTGGTTACATAAATAACCACTTCTGGTCCACTGTCCAAAAAAATGACAACTACTAAAACTAAACACGGGATTTATTGACATTTTTAAACATAGCATAATGTCATTTTATATGTAGCTTACATCAGACAAAATAACACAAGATTTATGGGCAGGTAAAAAATAAAATAAAATGCAATTCTCTGACAGAAGCATGATGAAAAGACGAAAGAGATGAAGAACAACACGTCTCCACAATCATATTTTTCCATTGCCAATGACAACAGTAAAGAAATATCTGAGACCAGCACTGAAGATGACGTCCAAATGACGCGACCACAGATGTTTGAAGCGATACATCAGACAGCTAACAATCCAATTCCAGCTCACGCAGGGCAACACTGACAGCACACAAAGGAAGGCGTTTAAACAAAACTAGCAAATATAATGTACAATTCTCTATTTACAAGAAGAAAATATCATATTTCATGTTATTCAGCACTGTTTTTTATCCTCTGGCTAGAATGTTAACAATGCATATCTTTACAATACAAAACACAGAAGATGTGGTGTACAAGGACAGACAAATATTGTAAGATAAAAAAAACTTTACTTACATCACCAAATGGAATGTATTTACTTTTTATGTGCAAAAAGAGACATTTTTGCCACTACATGTCAACATTCAGAGAAATTGCCAGTATGGAAAGTCTTATAACTAAACAAAATGTTCCTTTCAAATGGGAAAGCAGGTCACGTCTTGTTTTCATAAGACACACAAAACAGCAGGTCATTAAGAAAATCATGACAGAAAGTCTTTGGGGAAAAAAAGTTAGTCATTGAGGTGAAAATGACCAATCGTATCCATTTGATAAACATGACTTCAGATGAGTTCCTCTATGGAAATGAGCTGTTTCCTGCTGACACATGCATGTCTGAATGCCAATCACAGGTGGTCTTGATGTTGCATAGCACAGAGTGTAACAGTTGTTTGGTCAATGGGCCAAAAGTAGAGGCAGGTCACGTGTGAGTCTCTCATGTTGGTGTTGAGTTATGAGCCCTCTGTCTTTGTCTCCCCTGTGGTCTCTTTAGGTGGGTCGGCCGAGGATGAGCTCTCTCCGCCCTGTTCGCCATCATCTGTGCAAAGGCCACAAAATCATCTTTATTAAATGAGGTACATGAATTCGTTTTTAAGCAGACACGTTCATCCAAAGCAATTCAAGCACAAGGAGCAACATTAGCAGTGCCACATTAAGCGAATTCAAAAGAAATTCATACAAGGAGAGTGGATGGTGATTTATACTGTCAAGCTACAAAAAGGTAAAAAAATAATACAATTAAAAAAAAAATCTAAAAATATTATCAAACTAGTTTATAGAACTGATGTAGTAAATGTTCTCACATAACAGTACCTTATGGCATTGGAAACATTTGGTCTTTTCTCCCTATATGACTTGAACAAGATCAAATGACTTGATTTTGTCCATCGGGAATTGAATGGATGGTTGTGGTTTGCTATTGATAGATAAAAATAAAATAAAAACTCCCATGGGACCAATTACATTTTTTTTATGAGAGTACATTTACTCTTTAGGATATTTATTTATTTATTAACCCGTTTATATTTATATTTAAATATATATTATAATGTTTTTAGTCCCCCTACATCATTTATCTTCGGAACACATAGTTGCAAGAATGTTTTTGTCTTAAGTATTTTTTGTTTTTGACTTGTTTATGCTGCTGTAACGTCTAAATTCCCCCCTTGTGGATAAACAATCTATCTATCTATTGCTGTGATGTCATGTGAGTGACAGGTTGTCTCGTCCTCTTGCAATAAATACATCAGAGAAGAGATGAGAGGGAGGGGAAGTAAGTTTTATTACATGAGGACATGAATTAAAAAAAAATATATGTGCATGAATAAATCATTTATAATAAAAAAATTTAACATTTTGATTGCATGGTGACTTAAAAGTAGTTTTTCCCCTGATAATATTCCCTGTAACTCTCAATTCTCATTGCTGGCTATGTCAACTGATCACATGACATGCCAGAACCAATGGCATTTGGGTCACCAAACCTGTGATTGCACATCTAATAGCACCATTTCATTTTTATTCAACACAAGCATCAATGAGATTTGAAAGCTTCGGTTGAGAAGAAAGGGAAATCACACAAAAGCACTCCATTTAGCTTTGGAAGACTTGGAATATAGTGCACATTCTTCACAAGTCGTATAGACCAGGGCTTTTCAAACATATTGATGTCCCAGTCCCCTGGTCACTCTTTTAGACAATGAAAAGTAATAATATTATAAATGTTTAAATATTACCTGGAGAACATTGATTTTGAATTATTGACTCTGTATCTCTGAAGAGAAACATACAATTTTGACTGTGGATATAAAATAATTTTTATGATTTCTGATCTGTCTTTAGAAAGAAGAGACAGTAATAATGTAATTTTCAGTATTTAAAAAAAAAACTATTTTATTGTTAATTATTATTTGTATGAACCCCTAGCACTCCCTTGTGGCTCCCTGTTTGAATATAAACAATTTTTATGATACTTCTCTGTGGAAACGTATTTTTGTTTCTTTTTGGAGCTTGACAGTATTAATCGATTTCATTTTAAATGAGAAGACCTCACCCTTTGAACGCGGCTGAAAATGTCACAGATCTAATGTTCTTTGTACTAAAAGACAATTATAATCATCACCACTAGATGGCAGAAGAGGTAGTTTATTATTCAACAGGACCCAGTTACAACACATTGCTATCATGGCAAAGAAAGAAAGTCATTCAGGTTGGATACAGCATCAGGGTGAGTAAATATTGACGGGATTTTCTTTTTCGGGTGAACTATCCCTCTGAGATGCTGACTTAGAAACAGTATTCTGTTTATTATTTAAAACAGGATAAATAATATATGATTCATCACTCTTCTGCTGAAAATCTCCACGGTCATCACAAACAGCTCATGGAACATCATTTGTTTATGCCCTTGAGGCTTATGGGTAACACAGAGCAGATCAAATGTGTTTGACTGCAGGCATTGAAGCATGTTCACTCATCTAATCCTGCAAGGCATTTTGAAATCATTTGATTAGAAAGGTGTGCTTTGAAGCAAGGTCATTGCTTAGGGCATTAAATTGTTGATATCTCTCTCTCTTTTTTTAGTGTTTTGAAAATCACAGGTTTTCACCAGCAACCACAGAAACAGGAATGACTTTCTGACAGCATCTGGTGGCATTCTAACATACAGCCGGCCCCGTGATGACAGCTCGATCTCACAAAAGCACTTAAATGTATTTGTGATAGAGTGCTCTTTCTCTGTTGAAAAGCACCTTTTAAAAAGAGATGCTTTTGTCAATCACAGCTTAGTCTCGCACAGGAATGAAGCTAGGCTCTGACAACATAATGGCCCATTTTATATATCAGTTACACTGTATGGATTAAATTAGCCTAGTTAACGTATGCACTGAACTAGTTTTCAGCCTTGTTAATTCTGAATCCCATTGCATAAGTTTGCTGTTTAATTACACCGCTTTCAACATACATATACATATTTTATAACATTATAAATGTCTTTAATGTTACTGTTGATCAATTGGATGCATCCTTGCTGAATAAAAATATTTATTTACAAATATTTTAAAAGTAATAGGCTACTTAAAATATTTAATAATTATTCTCTAGTCTAAAAAACATAATGATTGAAGGAATGTTAATCTCACACACTTTTTGACATTTTCTAATTGAAAATCCCTTGCCGAGTGATAAAGCTGTTGATGTCCAGTGAATGCACCAATAAGTAAGAGTGGTAATCTCACGAGATAGGAGGGTTGTTTTCTTTACTTTTTATTCATTTGTATTGAATCCTTTTAATTATTTTTTCCCCATATTTTGCCTTTCCCTGTCCATTAATCTCAATGTATATTACCAAATACATTGAGACTAATGGACATATAACTGTCGTGAAGAAGGGCGGGGCCGAGAACCGTGGAAGCAGATCGAGCGAATGTTAATGAGCGACACATAGACGACACCGGTCTTGAGTCCCACAGTGAAGCTCTGGAAGGATAAAATGAGTGATGACAGTGGAAGACGAGAAAGTACCAGGCCTAAGACATTTACGTTGTGGTTTGATGCTTACTTTCGTTTTGCTGTGATTAAACTTTACGTTCATCGTTTGCCGTTTCCTGCCTCCACCTTCCCTGAACTATGAACATTGTTACAATAATGAGCCCAGTATAACAGAAACAAAACAAATCAATGCAGGACAACATACAGTACCTCCTACTGAAAGCTCGGCTAGTTTATCAGGTAGGTCAGCGGCTCCAGAACCAGCAGTGGAACCTAGAATATCTGGCAATGCATTCCGCCGGCCAGTCCTGCCCGTGGCTGCAAAGTCAGAGACAACAGGTTCCACATCAGTCATCTCTGGTGGTCTTCATAGCATCATCTGAAACAAACAGAATGAAAGGCACTCACTCAGTGACCGAAATATGAAGGTTAAATTAGAGGATTGTTTAACAGTTCAATAGCAGTTCTACACTGTAAAATATAATAATAATAATTCATCTTATTAAGTTAATACATTTAAAGATTAAGTTTGTAGAATGTTAGATTTTGCCTTTGTTCTACACAAGCATGTTAATTGGCTTAACATGAAATACGGAGTAAGATACCTCTTACAACTTGATTGGTAGATATGATGGGATTAGTTTTCAGTTTCATAACTAGAGTTTTACATTTTTATGAAGAAAATTGTGTTCAGCAAGTGTTACTTGCTGTTGCGAAATAAGCCACTATGGTGATGTTGTAGGTTGCCAGATATTTGATATGTGGTTGTTTGGGCATTCTAAATGGTTTTTAGCCCATGTGGTTGCTAGTGTGTTCTGGGTGCAACTTTAGATTTTTGTTTTGTTCTACACAAGCATATAAATTGCTCACTTGAAATATTAGGTAAGGTAACTCATCCAATTTGATTTGTAGGATTAGTTTCCTTTTAATAAAACAAAATATTTCCATAACTAGCTGGGTCACAATTAGAGTTTGACATTCTCTAAAGAAAATGGAATGTTGAAAAAAACTTGCTGCTATGATGCTATGGTGTTATAGATGGGTGCCAGGCTGTTGCTATGTGGTTGCTTATGTGCTCAGAGTGTTTTTTAGCCCGTTGCCATGCAGTTGTTAGGGTGTTCTGGGTGGTCACTATATTAAAACGCCTATAGGGGTTTACTAACTGACCCAAGTCAAAATAGCCCAAAGGTTTTATGATATTATTATCCCTAGACAAGGCTTGTCTAATGCATATCAATGTTTGGTTTTTTTAAGCTTTGAAAAATCCCAAACTAAACATCACAAATTATTAATATTCATATAAACTAATTAATATCCATATAATGATAGTAAGGCATGAATCAGCATAATTTTGTGCAATGACAATAGTCCTAAGATAAATTGATGATATTGTACCGGTTCACTATCATCATTGTCCCTGATCAGTCGAGAGTATAAAAGGAGCAGCAGTGTCAAAATAAGTGGAGCTTGTTCTCTACTGCATCTCTAATGAGACTGTTCTTCTCTCCAGGGAGTGACTGAACCGAGACGCTGACTACTCCTTATCTCCCCACACACTGTCTACAGAACCTTCGGCTGCATTACAACATTCCTTATAATTTCCTCATTCCATTGTCTCTAAAAGCCCTATTGGAACATTTTTCACATTTACCTTTCTCTATTCCTCATTCAGTCAACCACACTGTGCAAGATGGAGTAGCTTTGAGGAATTTGGCCAGAATCCCTCCTGTGTCAAGGAGGATTGCAAATAACATTCATTGTGCTGGCAGTACAAGACAGAGTTTCCAAACCACTTGGCAATCCCTTCAATCTGCAGAGAAACTTGATTGGCCTTTAGTTAAGTGATTGTTTAGTCTGAGCATCGTTAAATCAGACCTGACTGTACATGTAGCCTGAGGGGAAAATTCACTACTAGAAAAGGCAGATGGGAATGTGGGAAAACAGACTGACTGATAAATTGTCCAAACAAATGACCTTTCATTCTCATTCTAAAAAAAACAGATGGCTTTGCTTATCAGATAAAATATAAGATTAAACAGTGATAATATCTGGGTCAGTTTCTCTGCAGTCATTGATAATACTGTATCAATTACTGATTCTGTGAGCAACATCCTGATAACTAATCAATATCTTTATAAATTAAAAAATAATTTTCTCCACAACTGAGAGTATTTTTCTCTTTTCAGAAAAATCGATATCCTGCCTGGTTGAATCCATTATTTCGAATTAGATTGCACCACTGCAGCTTAATCATAAAAATTTCCAATCGATTTCCATCCCTGCTTCACTGGTGCTAATTTTAATGGAATCAAAACATCACTTTTGCAAATGAGAGCTATTTAGCTGGATTTAAGATGGATTGTCTTTTCATATTCAATTCTGGCCAGCAGAGGGCATGCATTGCATCCATGTAAACTGAGATTTCACAGGAGGCTAAAAATACACCCGTTTTATTTGTATTGATTCAAAGACATTCTTATAAAATCAGTGATGAACTACCATGGCTTTTCTTGCACCCCTAAAGTGTAATGCCAAGGCAAAATCCTCACAGATGTGTATTCTTCAAACTTCAATAAAATAAATAAAATAGAATAAACTTAAAAAAAAATTTGTTTTAATTAATCAATGTTATTTTTGCATTAATATGAATAATAATAAAATAAAAATTACACACACACACGTTTATTTTTATTATTAATATTATGTTATTATATGTATTCATATTTTGAATTAACTGGCTTTTATTTTAATATTTGTAATATTTTATTTATCTTGGATTATTTTTTAATTATCTTTAAATTATGTTTTTCATCTAATATATATATCTTTATCTTTTACTACTTTTTAAATATTATTAGAAAGTTTCCAAACTCTTCGTTCCCAATCACCCTACAACCTGTCCGCTTGATCCTATCCCTGCTCATCTCCTTCAGGCCATTTCTTCTTTAGTTGTACCTGCACTCACTCATTTTTTTAACACCTCTCTTCACACTACATTTCCCACAGCATTTAAGCAGGCTCAGAAAACCCCACTGCTAAAGAAACCCACTCTAAATCCAGCACTTTTAGAAAATGACAGACCTTTTTCTTCTTTCATTCATTGCAAAGAAACTTGAGCGAGCTTTGTTCAACCAACTCTCTACCTTTCTTTTACAGAACAACCTCCTGAACAACAACCAGTCTGGCTTCAAAAGCAGCCACTCAACTTAGACTGCCCGGCTCTCAGTTACTGAAGCCCTGAGACTGGATCTTGTTGGATCTGTCTGCTGCTTTTGACACAGTTAACCACCAGATCCTCCATTCAACCCTCATGACAAAGGTCATCTCAGGAACTGCACTCCAGTGGTTCAGGTCTTACCTCTCAAGTATCCTTCAGCGTGAGCTGCTAGGGGATGAGCTGTCTAAGTATCAACATCTTGCTACTGGGGTGCCTCAGGGCTCAGTGTTTGGACCACTTCTCTTCTTCATCTACATGTCATCAATGGGATCTGTCATTCGACATTTGCCTTATACAACATTAAGATGCATGCTACATAACTCCTTGTCCAAGCTCTTGTTCTATCCAGACTGGACTATTGAGCTGCTCTCTCAGCAGGCCTTGCAGCATGTACTGTCAAACCTCTGCAACTGATCCGGAATGAGGCACCATCTTTAACGTGCCAAAGAATGCACACGTCAAACCTCTCTTCATCAGTTTGCACTGGCAGCCAATAGTTGCTCGCATCAAATTCAAGGCTCTGATGTTTGCCTACAAGACAACTATAGGCTCTGAGTCTGCACCAGCACCACTATACCTAAACTCTCTACTTATGACTTCTGCAAATTAACGGTGCCTTGTGGTGCCATGCCCAACACAAAATCACTCACAGACTCTCCTTGTCTGATCCCTGCTGGTAGAATGACCTGCCTAACTCAATCAAAGCAGAGTCTTGTGGCATTTTCAAAAAAATGGCAGAAGACAGCAAGAAGAATCTTTTTCGTCAACACTTGACCCATATTAGAACGTACTTGTTCTATTCTGTTCTATTCTACTCTGTTTCTCTATTTATTTAATAAAAATAAATAAATAAAAACTTGCTACGTGCACTTTGCTAGTCTAACCGTGACTTCACACAACACTTACATAATGTTGCCCTCTTGTTGATTTGATTGCTTCTATTGTTCTCATTCGTAAGTCGCTTTGGACAAAAGCATCAATGTACATTAACATATCATTTAACAGACACTTTTATCCAAAGCGACTTATAAATGAGGAGAACAATAGAAGTAATCAAACCAACAATAGGGCAACAATATGCAAGTGCTGTGACTAGTCCCAGTTAGTCTAGCACATAGCAAGTTTTTTTTTTTAAATAGATATAGAATAGTCAGTGTTAGTATTAATTGGTCACGTGTTGCTTAAAAAAAAATTTCAGCAAATGTAAAAAAAAAAACTGGTAGAAATCACACATTCATGTCTAAATTTAGCCAGTTGAATTGAGTGTCATGTCACCTTTTCCTGTGGGGAACAGAATGAATTTTCAAAATGTCAAAGCTGCTCTTGCATGGTGATCACTCACAATCATGTTCTACTGCAATCTTGCTTGATTTATTAACATATATAGACATCAGTTAAGAACTGGAACCTGAAGCATCTTGCACACTAAATAAAACCTCTAGACCAACACATACACTTCTGAATAATAACTAATATGATGTTAACTGTTTTCTCCTTTAGTCATGTCTTGTCTTGTCAAGGGTACCATGTGTGCCAGGTCTGCACTGGTGCCCTCTCAAAAATGAATGTGTGCATGACGCCTCTGCATTCTGCCATGAGAAATAAATGTATCTTTTCAGCTTCTTCATTTTTTCATCTGCTCTGTCTCTGAGTGTGAAGATCCAGGATAATTAGCGAGAACAAATTTTGCAAAACTATAGCCTACACACTTCTTCCCCTACACTCTTTCTTTTTAAACCTTAACGCATCTCCTTAAACAGGGACTGACCACTTCTAATGTCTATTTCTTGTTTTTTTTCTTTTTGTTACTCTTACAAACTCAAGTTAATTGAATTTTGAACAGATATAATCTTACAATAGTAAGATTGAAATATGAAGAATGACTTTTGAAATGGTAAATGAATGGATATATGCTTCTCGGTCAGTATGGTAAAAGCCTTTGCTGGAGGCCTAATAATGAAGAAAACATTGCTTGGAAATGTGACAGATTTGCATGCTTCAGTGCGAATTGTTTGGTCGGATCTTGATGCAGAGAGATGTGGAACACCAAATCATCAGAGACATTAATTAAATTAAAAGAAATCGATTAAAACTGACATCAACATGAAAGGTACAATACGATATACTGTAGTTCTAAATATAAAAGAATAGTCCACACCACTATAACAGCACAGAGAAACAATATCACTTTTTAAATGATTTTTTCCAGCTGATGAATGATAAAAACATTGACAGCCAATAATAATCTGTCCTGCTTTCAGAGCTCGAGCCTTTAAAGCGGCAGATGACAAAACTGCAGAGCGCGATTAAAAAAAACAGAACGATAGTTATCTTTATCTGGGGTGCGTTTCCCAAAGGCAATATGGTCCCAAGTTCCTTCGGTATCAATAGAGTACAAAGGAAATTGCGATCCAACAATGCTTTTGGGAAACACACACCTGTATAGTTATAGTCAGGTGTGAATGGGCCTTAACCCTATATTTTCATTTAAAAAAAGTCCTGCTCTAAAAAAAAATCCCCTTTTTAAATCAGTTTTTTATTTGGTTTTATCATCTTACCTTGTACAAGCATCCTTAAAACAAGATTTACTTGAGAAGCAAAATTGCATTTTCTGATCATATATCAGTTTATTTTTCTTATCTATTAGCAAATTTCTTGTTAGGTTTAGGTTTTGTAACGTGTATGCTATATTGTGGTTTAGTTTCATTCTATTTTGGTCAGTTTGCTCTGTTCCCATTTGCCTGTTCATAATTAGTTCCCTTAGTTACTCAAACTCATTTGTTACTCGTTTATTCTTGGTTGCTTGTATTTAAGTTCCTGTTTTTCAGTTCTCGATTGTTGGTTCTCATTAATGTTAGTCTCAAGTTTCCTATGTTCTGCATATTCTAAATAAGGACTATTTGAGTATATGTCCTTCGTCGTGCTATTTGACCAGCAAAAACGAGACAGGTTTACCGTTAACTAAAAACTATAAAACTTTGAACAGTCTGTATAACTATATACAAATTCTGGTAAGAAAAATAAACGTATTAGTTAATTTGATTGCTTTAAGGATGCTCAGATAAAAAATTTTTATCTGAAAGACAGGACATATGAAAATATGGCTGTAGTGGAAAAAATGACAAAAATAAATGTAATCCCAAAGGGGGGGATTCCTGTTTCGGCTGATGCCACCAAGCCCTCTTATTTTTCCCATGCCTCCCCTCCAACAACCCGACTTCTCTCATTTAAAACAATTGGTATGTTTAAAAAAAATCCCTTTAAAAATATTATAAATGAAATGGTAACACAGTTCATTAGTTGACATGTTAACTACTTGTTAACATGACCTAAGAATGAACAATACTTAATATCAACATTTACAAATACATAATTAAAATCAGAAGTTGTATTTAACAATGAATGTACTAACATTTTTTAACTATACCTTTAACAAAGACGAATAAATATTGTAACAAATGTATTGCTCATTGTTACGTTCATGTTAGTTAATACATTAATGTTAACAAATGAGACCTTATTGTAAAGTGTCACAAATAAAACAATCCGCATTGAAAATATAGTTTCATTCAGAAATATGTAAAAATGCAACATATTGATGTTGACTTTAAGTATACAAAACCATGCACAATAAAAGGTTCATGTTTAAGAGCAGTATGCTGGAGTAGATGCACAAATGCAAAAACATACAAAATAAATACATAAATTGGTTTCTGTTCCGCTAAGACATAACTGACTAAACAGATGGTGTCCCATCATAAGTACATTAGGTGCTCCAGAGGAGGGGCAAAAGCTCAGCAGCTGAATTAAGACATTTATCAAACAACACAAGTAGGCTGTGCTTTTTCAAAGAGCTTTTCCATAGCTATTTATGGCTTCACCTTGTTTCACCAGTGACACTTAGCTCTTCTCTGTCTCAATCCCGGGATCAGAAGCTACTAAAATCAATGCACACTGTTTCAATGACACTATATAAAGGCTCCATATGTGTTAATAAGCTCTGTGCCAAATCCTCAGCATTGAGACACTATTAGTGATCCTCGGGCTGGAAACGACACCCCTCACCAACAGTCCATTAGATCCAGTAATTGATCTGGTTCCTGATGATGCCAGCTGGCTAGTCTAGCCCCCGCTGAACAAGACCACCAGAAGATAACATCTCGGCATGCTGTTGATGGGTTTTGGGCAAGAATTTTTTTTCCAGTTTTTTGTTCCAATCACAGTTTTTGTGTTTCAACAGTTTTTTTGTTTTTGTGTCCTTTAAATTTAGTCAATATTTTGTCATGTCATTTCAGTCATATTGTCCAAATTGGCATTTAATTCAAGTCCGCAAAATGACGAAAATAAATAGACTGCTGCAAAGCATGCAAAAATATGTGACAATGTAACATTTACTAACATATAAAACATATTTCAAAGGATTTATAACATAACATAAAATAGCAATAATAAAATAAAAACAATACAAACCTGAGATGAGATAATAGCACGAGTAAACAGAATTGTTAAACGGATATTTAACCCAAAAATAAAAATTATATCATTGTTCTTTCTTCTGTTGAACATAAAGGAAGATATTTTGGCCAAATAGTGGTGGACAGTAACAAAGTATTTTAACTTTGTTGTGGATTCGCTTACCCGAAACCCTCTTTAAATGGCACTGATTTAAAGAAAATTACAGTCGTTTGGCAAACAAATAAATGACAGACAATTATACACGCATTACCAATGACAATGAATTTATTAATTTATAGTGTTAATTCATAGCGAATCCACAAACTCATTCTCTCAAATGGCTTATGCATGCCCCTGGTATATCATATATGTTTCAGGACAATTCTCTCGGTTGAGAAGAGCTCTGCCACCTGAGACAGAACACATACTGTAGCAACCAGCAGCAGAACTGAGCAACAAGGGCAGCAAATCGCTCTGAGGTCAAGCCCTCTTGTGAACCCGCAACAGAGATTTGCACCAAAAGAAGTGCAGCTGCTACTGTGCACACCTGTGCCCTTGTCTCAATAGGCATTAACCATGTTTACCTCTCTCTCTCTCTCTCTAAATATATATATATATATATATATATATATATATATATATATATATATATATATATATATATATATATATATATTAAGCACTATGCAAAAAGGCTTGGATTCAGCATATACCCCAGATGTGAAGTTCATGCACAAAATGTGCTAAATATAAATGTCAGAACAAACAAGGTTAATCCGGCCTTAATCCATACGTACAGCCCAGTAACAAGCTTTAAAATAGCACTAACATAAGCGATGAGCCGTTTCTGCACACTTTACCTTCACACTTAACACAGCTAATTTTCTGCTTTAGATGCAATCTGCGCTTAAATAATAAAAAATTATAAAAAAATAGAAATAATTTATATATATATATATATATATATATATATATATATATATATATATACACATACAAAATATACACAAAGATTGTTTTGTTCCCGTTTTGTTACAATACAAATAGTTTCAAAGCAGCTTTACAGTGATGATATTAATGCAACAAAGATTGTTTTGGCTGTACAGCAGCTCTAGAAGAAAGTGATTGTCTAGCTAGCTTAAGGACATTTTTAATTGATTAATTCCTGCTGTAAAATCATTAGTTTGGCTGTGTATCACCAACAATGTCACGTATGATACGCATCATGATACTAAAGCCACAATATGATATGTATCACGATACGGATCAATTTGGAATTTAAATTTCTTTTGAGCTGAGTTTAGTAACAGTAATATCTGTTTATTGAATAACCAGTGTTATAACAGTTGTGATAACTGAAAAACAATTTAGTTTTTGTCATTAAAAAAACAATGATTTAAATAAATAAAAAAAGCTTAGAATGGCTCTTCCTTCTGCTTTTAAAGTCTACCTCAATAACTGAAATGACAATTATAGTGACACTGAAGCATGTCTACACTGCTCAATGACTAAACAAAACTTAAAACATTCCATAAAAGCAAAAACGGTAACAACTTAAATTTAACTTAGTTTTAACTCATTTAAACACCTAGTATTTAACAATTTGGTCTTAAGTGTTGTAATGTGCACCAAACAAAGTCATTTCTTCTACGTTGAAATCATTTTAAATGGTTACATTTTCAGATTTTTATGCAGAAACAACAATTGATCGACATGCTCACGGTTAAGAGAGTGACAGCAGAATATCTCGCTTAACTTCATCATACAACCGGGGAATTGCCGTTTCTGTTAAAAACTTTGCGCATTATAAGTGGGAGAGCTGCGCATTATAACGGCAGCTGCTGTATCAATACGTGCATCGCCAGGAGTTCATGACGATATATCGTTGTATCGATATTCTGAGCACAGCCCTAATTACCGTATAGGGGCCGCTTACACGACACAGTTTCAACCGAAAACAAAATTCTGGCCGTTTATTTACACGACAACGGCGTTTTGGTGGCCTGAGAACACAAACTTTGAAGTAGGTTTCAAAGTGCAAGTAACCCATGAGTGTCACGGTTCATTGATCCATGTGTTCATTTTGTATATCTGTTGGGGTGTTTGTAGGTGTGGGGTTGTGTGTGTGTGTGTGTGTGTGTGTGTGCTTGTTTGTTGCTTAGCACCAGCTGATTACTCTAACAGCCGTCAGCTGCAACTAATCACTACTGCTTGTTAGTGGCCTTTATCTGGCTGGAATTTATCATGCATGGTGTTGGTTCGTCATTCATGTTTGTGTTCTGTCACCCAGTACCTGTGTCGTTGTTCCTTGCGGATTCATCCTGTTTTCCACTGTACATCCAGTCTGCTGAAGGATCGTCTGGGAAATTGTATCCTGTCGCTTGCCAGTTCATCGCTGTGATTCCAGTCCAGCATCTCTCGTCTGAGTTTGCGACTTCCAGGTCGCCCGCCTGCAAACGTGGCTTTTTGAGTATTCCCTTGTCTCGTCTGTCGTCAATAAACTGTTCACTTGCACTTGGATTTTGAGACTCGTCTTTGTGACAGAACGAACCGACCAAGATGGATCCAGCAAGTGTGGCCGAATTGACGGAGATTCTATCGAAGAGTGAGGTTCGCATGCAACAACAGGAGGAACAGGCGATAGCCACGGGTCGTGCTGTCCAGGCGTTGGTGACCCAGGCCCAGTTGGTGGTGTTCCCAGACCCAGTTGGTGGTGTTCCCTGCACATCTCTCTTCAACCTTCATCATTCCCTACTGAGGAATCTAAAGTGGCTTTTGTCATCACACTTTTATCAGGGCGAGCTGCGACTTGGGGAACTACTGTGTGGGAACAGCGACTTCCTTGTTGTGACTCTTTTGATGAATTTTCACACGAGCTCAGAAAGGTCTTTGATCGCGCAGCTTTCGGTAGAGACGCAGCGCGCATTCTCGCGGAGTTGCATCAAGGAGATCGTCCAGTAACGGACTATTCTATTGAGTTTTGCACTTTGGCTGCGGAGTGTGGCTGGAATATGGAGGCTCAATGGGAGATGTTTTTACATGGACTTTCTGATAATATCAAGGATGAAATTTATGCCATGGATTTACCCACGGGGGTGGATAAGCTCATCGAGCCGTTTGTGGAGCCGTTGGCCACATTGCTCTCCAATGTCCGGTAAAAGCCAGTGCCCGCCAGTAGGTAAGGGGTTACTGACGGGTGGAACTACAATAACTAAATCCTCTTTTTCTGCTACTCATCTCACTGTCAGCTTAAGACTTTCTGCTCAGAGCTTTGACTGTGAGGCTCTGATAGACTCGGGAGCTGAGGGGAACTTTTTAGACTTTGACCTCGCTCAGAGACTCAAGATACCTGTAGTGACACTCACTCAACCCATCTCTGTGGTAGCGCTTAACGGCCAACTGTTGCCCTCTGTCACTCATTCCACGGCCTTAGTTAGACTCATTACCTCGTGTAATCATTCTGAGGAGATTGAGTTTCTTTTAATTCACTCCGCTTCTGCTCCTGTGGTACTTGGCCATCCCTGGCTGAGACTCCATAACCCGCATATTAATTGGTGCAGGAATTCTGTTTTGTCTTGGAGTGAATATGGTCATGCTTCTTGTTTAATGTCTGCGTGATATTCTGTGTCTTGTGTTGTGTTTCAGGATGAACACGCGGATCTATCAAACGTGCCACGTGAGTATCTTGACCTGAAGGAAGTGTTCAGTAAGTCTCGGGCTGCTTCTCTCCCTCCGCATCGCATATGACTGTGCCATAGATTTACTGACAGGTATGTCTCCGCCTAAAGCCAAGTTATACTCACTTTCCGTCCCAGAGAGGGAGGCTATGGAGAAATATATTTCTGATTCTCTAGCCTTTGGGTTCATCCGTCCTTCCTCTTCTCCAGCGGGGGCAGGGTTCTTTTTTGTGGGGAAGAAAGATGGCTCTCTGTGACCTTGTATTGACTACCGAGGGTTGAACAACATCACGGTAAAGAATACTTATCCTTTGCCGTTGATGTCTTCGGCTTTCGAGAGGTTGCAGGGAGCATCCATCTTCACAAAATTGGATTTACGCAATGCTTACCATTTGGTCTGCATAAGGAGGGGGGATTAATGGAAAACTGCTTTTAACACCCCCACTTTGAATACTTGGTCATGCCTTTCGGTCTGTCCAACTCCCCTGCGGTTTTCCAGGCACTCGTGAACGACGTGCTGAGAGATATGGTAGATCAGTTCATATATGTCTACCTGGATGACATATTGATATTTTCTTCTCTCCAGGAACACGTTCAGCACGTCAGACGAGTGCTCCAGAGACTGTTAGAGAATGGGCTTTTTGTCAAGGCGGAGAATGTTCGTTCCATGCACTGTCGGTTCCATTTCTGGGTTATATCATCTCCTCCGAGGGGGTGCGCATGGATCCCGACAAGGTTAAGGCTGTGGTGGATTGGCCAACTCCAGATTCCCGTAAGGCCCTGCAGAGGTTTCTGGGGTTCGCCAATTTTTACCGGCGTTTCATTCGCAATTTCAGCCAACTAGCCGCTCCTCTGACTGCCTTGACCTCCTCCAAAACGACGTTCAGGTGGGCAGGTGTAGCTGAAGCTGCATTTACCAACCTCAAGAGCCGCTTTGTTTCAGCTCCCATTCTTATAGCCCCTGATCCTTCACGTCAGTTTGTGGTGGAGGTCGACGCGTCAGAGGTGGGGGTAGGAGCAGTTCTTTCCCAGCGCTCGCCCACGGATGACAAGATGCATCCTTGCGCTTTTTTTTCTCATCGTTTGTCTCCTGCTGAATGTAACTATGACATTGGTAACAGAGAGTTGCTGGCAGTCAAGTTAGCGTTGGAGCAATGGCGTCATTGGTTAGAGGGTTCAGGGGTACCCTTTATTGTCTGGACCGATCATAAGAACCTTGAATATATCAGATCAGCTAAACGACTCAACTCCAGGCAGGCTCGGTGGGCACTTTTTTTTTCGGTCGTTTTTAGTTTTCCTTGTCGTATCGTCCGGGCTCCAAAAACATCAAGCCCGATGCTTTGTCTCGTATTTTTGATCGTTCCGTTTGCCCGTCTACTCCCGAGTGCATTTTTCCTGAGAGACTCATTGTCTCCACACTCGTTTGGGAGATCGAGTCGAAGGTCCGTGCGGCCTTAGAAGGGGTAACGCCTCCGCCCGAGTGTCCACCGAGTCGCTTATTTGTACCGGATGAGTCAAGGTCCGACGTAATTCGGTGGGGTCATTGTTCCAACGTAGCATGTCACCCGGGAGTTAATCGCACCAGTTTTTTGGCCAGGCAACGATTCTGGTGGTCCTCTATGGCTCGCGACATTCGGAGTTTTGTATTGCATGTTCGGTCTGTGCTCGTGGTAAGACTTCCAATCGCCCACCGGATGGGTTACTCCAACCACTGTCTGTCCCTTCGAGACCCTGGTCCCACATCGCGCTAGATTTTGTCACTGCCCTCCCAGGGCAATACGGTCGTTTTAACCGTAGTGGACCGGTTCTCGAAGGCGGCTCATTTCATTCCCTTGCCTAAATTACCGTCTGCCAAGTAGACAGCGGTTGCTGTTGTAGATCATGTCTTTCGGTTACATGGCCTCCCGATGGATGTGGTCTCTTACAGGGGTCCCCAATTTATTTCCAAATTTTGGAGAGAGTTTTGTCGTTTATTGGGGGCGAGTGTCAGTCTTTCTTCTGGGTTTCATCCTCAGAGCAACGGGCAGACCGAGCGTGCCAACCAAGACTTAGAGAGAGTGTTGCGATGTTTGGCTTCTCAGAATCCTTCCTCCTGGAGTCAGAAACTCTCATGGGTTGAGTACGCACATAACTCGTTACCAGTGTCATCCACGGGCCTATCCCCATTTGAGTGTAGCATAGGGTACCAGCCACCTATTTTTCCCAGTCTGGAATCTGAAGTAGCGGTCCCCTCTGCTCACGCCTTCGTCCAGAGGTGCCACCGCAAATGGACCAGAGCCCGTGAGACTCTGCTCCAGGTGGGGGCGCGCACTAAGGCTAAGGCCGATCGCCAGCGGTCAAAGCCTCCCGTGTACGTTGTGGGTCAAAAAGTGTGGCTTTCTACTAAGAATATTCCGCTCCGTTCTGTGTCTAATAAGCTAGCTCCTAAATTTATTGACCCATTCACTGTCACCAAGATCATTAGTCCTGTGACAGTCCGCCTCAAACTTCCTCCAGCGTATAGGAGAATTCACCCCGCCTTTCATGTCTCCAAATTGAAACCAGTTTTTCGTTCTAACCTTAATCCGCCGGTTCCGGTTCCCCCACCACCGCGACTCGTAGGAGCCTACGTATTCGGTTAATCGTATTCTGGACTCGAGACGGAGGGGACGCGGATTCCAGTACCTGGTGGACCAACGCATTCTCATCCTATGGCGTCATATCTGACACTTTTGACATTTCGTCTAAATCCAACGCGTATGGTGCCCTTTAGCGTCACTATAACACGCACATAAATGGGTAGGTTTAGGTCTGGTGTAGGGTTAGGGTTAGACCGCTAGGAGGCGCCTTCTGACCCATAAATATCTGCGTCTCATATTGACGCTAAAGGGTGCCTTGCGCGTTGAATGTAAACGAAATGTCACGAGTGTCAGTATATGACGCCTTGGGATGAGAACGGGCTGGGTGGACCGGGAGAGTTACGGTCCGGAGGAGAGGAGTTGGGTTCCTGCTAGGGACATACTGGATCACTTCCTTATCGATGATTACAATCGTCAGGTAGGCTCTCCTGGGAGTGCCAGGAGGCACTCTTAGGGGAGGGGGTACTGTCACGGTTCATCGATCCATGTGTTCATTTTGTATATCTGTTGGGGTGTTTGTAGGTGTGGGATTGTTTGTGTAGTGCTTGTTTGTTGCTTAGCACCAGCTGATTATTCTAACAGCCGTCAGCTGCAACTAATCACTACTGCTTGTTTGTGTGACCTTTATCTGGCTGGAATTTATCATGCATGGTGTCGGTTCGTCATTTATGTTTGTGTTCTGTCACCCAGTACCTGTGTCATTGTTCCTTGCGGATTCGTCCTGTTTTCCACTGTACATCCAGTCTGCTGAAGGATCGTCTGGGAAATTGTATCCTGTCGCTGGCCAGTTCATCGCTGTGATTCCAGTCCAGCATCTCTCGTCTGAGTTTGTGACTTCCAGGTCGCCCGCCTGCAAACGTGGCTTTTTGGGTATTCCCTGTTGTGCTTCAGGTCGCCCGCCTGCAAACGTGGCTTTTTGAGTATTCCCCTGTCTCGTCTGTCGTCAATAAACTGTTCACTTGCACTTGGATTTTGAGACTCATCTTTGTGACAATGAGGCCATGGGAGAGGATTTATGAATGGCAGTGAAGTGATTCAGTAGTAGTGCACAGATGCGGAAATTCTTTCATATAACCCATATTCATACTTTATAGAACATACTTATTTAACGGGTGCGAAGTAAGTTCAAATTACAATGTAGGCCTACCTACTCAAGACAGTATAGGCTATGCGATTTCGGACGCACTCTTTTGTATTGTACTTTATTGAAGTATTTTATAATAAATCTATAGCACTCAACAGTAAATAAGTATTCAACATCTTGCTTTGCCTAATGAAGCACCAATTTATTTTGCTCATCAAAAGTGCATTTGAAATAAAAGGACAATTATGAATATAAATAATTAAAATTAAAAAGAGTAAACACTTACACTGAATTTAAGCACAGGAGAAAAAAAAAAAAACAATGCACACAAACAAGTTTCATATTTATTGGACCAAATACTCAGGGCCCCTCAGGGCCTTTGTCCAGGCAAACAATATAAGGGGAAAAAATAGAGCTGGATTTTTCCGAATAATCTCCGCTCTAAGGATCAAGGACAAGGGCCTGATCTCATCTTCCACTCGGCTTCCACGCAGCCTTGACAGTCTGCAACAAGACAACACAACCTTGTAAAGCATGACTTGACGAGAAGCAAGAGTAGCTCTCAGTGACATTGTCGCGATGACGGCATTGGAAAATAAATAGCTTGTTCGCACATGGTTATGTAATAAAATCATTGCTTCTGAGAACTGAACAAAACAAAAACTGAGTCAGAGGAACTGTTTGAGGAGGAGAGACGTCATGCAAGTCTCCCATGCAGCACCTAGCATTCAAAGGTCTTGTCTATATACTCATCTGTTCAGCCTGACTAATAATGCTAATGGCAAACTAACTGCAAATCAATAAAAGTGAGAACAATGTGGCAGATGACCTACAACCGCGTGGGCTAGTGTGATAAGCCTGCGAGAAAACAGCTTGTCTGATTTGATGGTTCTGCAGTTGTGCAGAGGTGTTTATTTTAGTGCATTTCCCCTCTCTGGGATTTTGTAAGGTCAAGCGATGACAGGACAGCTAGCAATTTATCAAGAGCAATGACCTGAGGCTAACGCTATAGCGTAAAGGTGTTGACTTGCTGGGCCTGAGAGGACTGTCCACATTTGCATGAGGAACACGAATGCATCACTCATAAAGTCATAAAGTTGGAACAATCTATGGTAAAATGTAATGTATTAAAAACAAAACCTGAACAGTGGTTCTTATATGGTTAAATATTTAGGCCTACATTTAAAATATAGTATATTTGAATTGCAAATATTACACCGGTTTAACATTAACAAACTAATAAACTTAATGTTATGTATATTTGTCAGACATACATGTTTCATACATGCATGTTTCATGCAAGAGAACAGTTTCTGTTTTGTTTTATTTTATTTGTTTGTATTTAAATCACATTTATTGCATTTATTCAAAAAAGCTTAGAATCAGCATAAACCAGTTATTGTGAACTTTTTTTTATTCAGTTAAAAAGTATGAACATGGTTAAAATAGGGCTAGTTGTGAAATTAGTTCAAATGGATGATCGACAAATATGCATCACATTATGTTTATTAGTTTATGTTTAAACTGTGTAATCCACATTGGGTGGAAAGTTTATGCAATTAAAATACATAAATCTTAAATCTAGCCCTAAATATTTATTTGACTATGACTTCTTTGGAAATTCAACACTGAACAAATTGTTTCACTGCACAAAAGTAAACAAAAACATTCTTAAAAATCAAACCCTGACAATATTTATGATAATTTGTTAATGAAAAACAAACAGAATTTTAAATGTTTCATGCTGTAATTCACTGCGTAAAACATCATACATCCACTTTTTTTTGTCTTGTGTAATTTTGTTTGTTTACAATGAAGCAATGTCAACCCATCCATGTTGGAATCGGTTTCTTTGTTGTTGTTTTTACATAGTAAACTGAAGACAGGGAAGAGGTGAGAGAGGAAGAATGAAATCAGGACATAACCTGACAGAACCTGCGTCCCATGACTCTTACATGTAGCTCTGACAAAACACGGTAGAGTTTGATTGGACACACAGCCTTTAACAACAAGCATTTTCTGTACTATAAGACTATTTATGTGCTATCACAACTATGCATGATTATGCAACCCATTTGTGTTATGAATCACAGCCCTAGATGGTTTAAAATACTGCTCCTGGACTACATCACGAAAACAAAAAGAAACACTATACACATCCAATAATGAATTGTACAATGACGCTGCAAATTAAACTTATCAATATATGTCAAACAGCTGAAACTATCATTTATTCTAATTAATGAATCAGCCAAGCATGAAGTAGGAGTTAATATATTTTGTTCCATCTTAAGTATTTGCATTTACACTACTGTTCAAAAGTTTGGGGTCGGTAAGATGTTTTAATGATTTTGAAATAAATGTATGCAAGGCTGCACTTATTTGATCAAAAATACTGTAATATTGTGAAATATTATTACAATGAAGAAAAAAAAAACTGTTTTCTGTTTTAATACATTTAAAAAATGTAATTTATTCCTGTGAGGGAAAATCTGAATTTTCAGCATCATTACACCAGTCTTCAGTGTCATATGCTGATTTGATGCTCAATAAATATTCCTGATCATTATCAAATGTTGAAAATAGATGTGCTGCTTAATATTTGTGTGGAAACTGATGAAGTTTTATTTTTTATTTTTGTAACATTATACATGTTTTTACTGTCACTTTTCAGCAATTTAAAGTATTCTTTCTGAATAAATTTATTTTAAAAAGATTAACAGTGTGTGTATATATATATATATATAAGGGTTTACCAGGTCCATGTTTCAATTCACAGGCCCAGTGTAAAATAAGGGTGGATCCCAATATACACTCGTGTTTGGTCCTCCCTTATCACAGGGCCCAGGACGAGGTTTGTGGTTGTCCTGCTCCTGATGACAGCCTGAGCATAACCATCACTCATGAAACCTAGGACAACTAATAGGACATAGATTAGAGCATCAGGGTCAAACCCAGATAAATCCAAGCAACCTCAGAACCACTGAGTCTGATACTTAAAAAGCCTGCCTGACCTCTGAACGAGCTTACTGCGGGACTGTTATGCCTGTGCGTTTCCATTCTCAGGAGGCTTACATGGACAGTGGACATAGATCAGTGGAAGAGCAGTGAATAAGTCTGCAACACCACTGTCACTATAGAGACCCCGTTTCCACCCTGATGATAAATGCCACATATACATCACGCACTGCTGGTCTTCACTAGAGCTGGAGGGTATGAGATGGTATATGTTTCATGCCTGTATGACACAGATAATTGTTTATCTTTTCAGAAAGATGAACAAGAATGGGGTGTCAAACTGGAAAATTGACAACAAGGTCACCATTAAAGACGGCATGAAAAGGAATTTGCAGTAGTCTTTTCTTCCCTATTGTGATGCATTTCTGAGTGAAACGACTTAAAGAAAAAATTAATTGATTTTGTCCATCAGGAATTGATTGGATGGTTGTGGTTTGCCATTGCAGTGATGTCATGTGAGTGACAGGTTGTCCCGGGTTGTCGTAATATAACTATAAAAGGAACAGACTGAAATGACCATTTTGATTGCATTGCTATGGTGAATTGGTTTGTTCCTCACACAAAGCTATTCACAAGACTTGGGATATAGAGTATCTTTTGCACTTCTTTTAATTTGATTCATTCATTTTTGGAGCTTCATAGTCCCTAAACTACCTTCACTTTTAAATGGTAGAGTATATGTAAATACCATGTTTTTTCAGCAAAAATAACTATCTTCGGAAATTACAATTTACAATATACCACTACAAAAGCCATACCACTCACTCTTAATATGTTCCATACTGTATGATCATGCCATGTGACTGCAACATAAATGATCTATGGGGCTATAGCTTTTTGAGGGGGTGTAGGTCAAGAACTCATAACTTTGTGGTGGGCGTACATAAATCCAGCTGAATATACTGTACCTTCACTTGTCATTCCCATAACTGTCACACAGCTGTGAAAATATATCAACACTCTGCATATAACAGACATATCCATCTTTGAAACGACAATGTTCTCAAAATATTGTCTCTCAGGATCTTCAAAATAAATATGAAAGCACAAAAACTATTTTCTACATTTGATTTGTTCTCGGTTTTTTGATTGATTCTGAGTGCACAAAGCGAGTGCCACGATCACACTGTTTTGAAAACAGTGCTATTGTGCCGTTTCAGTACCAGATATGATCAAGCTTTAGACAGCTATTCCCTGAGCAGAATCTGAGCCATTAAAGATAGTCTTTCCCAGGTCAAAAAAACCCCCTCAGCTCTGTTCTAAAATATGCGAGCTGCCCGCTCTCTACTGCCCATAAAAGCAGCTACCTTCGCATGTTGCTATAATTATATGATACGTATGACGTGGTACCTAATAAGCATAGAAATATATAGAATACACAAATATTAGTAATAGTAAACAATCAATTTTGAATAATATTGAACTCTTAATTATCTATAGAATCCCATAAAATATATAATAATCAACAAATGCTGATTATAAACAACTGAAATTTTACATCTGTATTCTGTAGACATACCAGTGGATTAGCCATTTCACACTGTGAAATAACTCATTGGAGCTGCTAGTTGTCATGACTAATTAAAATATAAATAATTTTTCACTGAATATCTGAATCAATATTTATAAAAGCTTCACATCCAACAGCAGTCCACATTATTTTTTTCAACCTAGATTTCTAGGCACATATGACAATGATTGCTTACTAATGCTTAGGCTAATCAAGGTAATCTGGACAACTCTCTAATGCCATGTAGTCTAGTTATATGAACAATTAAATGAATTCACTTTTTCCACTATTATATTTATATGGTATTCCAAGGCATTTCAAAGAATACCATGGTATTACCATGGCACATGTCCAAAAAACATGGTAATAACAGTGATCCTTGTTGCAGTACAAATCGTTCACAAGCAGCAGACAGGTATTTATAGCCTAAATACTTGCCACTGTCTTTGTTCTCGGTGTTCTAAACAGTTCATGAGTGATAATCCGCTCTAAACGATTTAGCGCATTCGTGAGCTGTTCAAATGATTCCGGCTGACTTCGGCCGCTTTTGACAGACACAGTCTAATAGATTCCCCTTAGATTTATTATGAAACGGTTACTAAAGCAAAACAGTGAACATAGTCATGCTGAGAGTTTTAAAAGCGTTCATGTATGTTGGTGCATGGCACCGGTGTTATCCCTTCTACTCGTCAGTGCTGTTTAGTGCCGAGTCAGTCTAACCGTTTCTCCTCCTAATCTCCTCCATATCGCTTTGAAATATAGCATTCTGTGTAGAATTCAAATGGTCCGATTAGTTTTGTGGTCGATCGTGTCTCTGGAGTGGACCAGACTGTGTGCGCGCCGTGGTTCACGTGACACTAACGTGAAAACAGACTTCATTCACCCCGATGGAAAGCACATTTACACTGTCTGAATCATTCCCTAACCCTATAAAGTGCATTATGTGCCATTCGCCATATAGAAAATAATAAATGTGTGAATCCGAATCTCAATTGCAGCTTCAGCATCTATTTATGGTGTAGGGGGCAGGACACTTTAGATTCTAGAGAGTATTTGCTTGGACAGAAAGTCTGAAGAGAAGCTGATGTTATCAAAACGTTAATCCATATGTGCAAAAGTGAGAGACTAAGTTTTGAATGCTTATATTTTGTAATTGCGAATTTTGTCATTGTTTTGGAGCACACTACATAAGAGAATCTTACTAACAACTTACAACATACTAAAAGCCAAAAAAACTTTTTTTTATTTCGTCTGATATAGTCTGGCTATGAGTAACCCACATCTAGCCAAAATAACCTTGAATTTACATGTCATTTTTTTCCAAAATAACTTGTAAGATGTATGATATTCCATCATGTAAGCAAAGTTAACAGTGATAAAGCGTTGATCCTGTGCCTGTGCATAGCCACGGTTGATGTTTAGACATGTTTATGGTTAGATATAAGGCCAGATTTTGCCTTGTTTTAGCCTAGACGTCAGGGCTGTGTTTTGGACGGCTATTAGACGTCTTTTAAACGCAAAATTGCTTGCTGGTCACATATTTTCATCTACTGGTCTTTATTGCACCTTAGACTTTTAAAAATATTTGACTGCAGCATCCCTTAGCCTCAAATGCATCAAAATTCTTACATTGTAGTTGATTTAATTTTTAAGGTCTAAACGAGTTCTGATTAAATCAATTCAACTGGTCACTCGTTCAAATAATCCAACACCTTCCGACACATCTGTGCATGGTGAACAAAGCCAATTAGCGCAGCATTACAGCGACATCTCCAGCCATACCCATAGCGATCAAAGCTGTTTACTGCATCACATCACATGTACGGCCAAAAATAACACAAGCCAAGTCACATCCAATCATCTACAGAGGATCAGATACATATGTAGCAGCAGCAAATGGAAGATGAACTGTAGGTTAGCTGGACAAAGGTTTTTTTAATCTTTGCCTATTAATAGCCTGTTGAGGGCAAAGCCCATACATGTGGGCTAAGAACAAAGCACAGATTACATGTGATTCATCTTCTCATGTTTCAAATGCAGACTGTGGTTCCCTGCACAGTGCATCCCCAGGGAATGCTTTTCCCATTGGCCTCCCCAAACAAAGATCGTGCTCAATGACGCAACATGAATGTGCACCGGATGCTGCTGAAATACCAAAGAAAGGCAAAGTGGCATCAATCAGATTTGACATTATCCAAATCTATATTTGGACTGATGATAGGGAACATCAAGCATTCAACTATCATTCCATATTATTTCTAGACTTTAACAAGCCAGTTGCAACCAGTCGTTTTAATCTGTAAAATTGTAACAATCACATATATCGGAAATGGCAATGATTTTTGCACCTGTATTTCAAGAACAGATCGCAATGTTGATTGGTGTGATTAGTTGTACTTGCCAAGGCAAGCATCACTATTAGTATTGCTTATATATTTAGAGACTTCATTGTGGTATTTGTGATACAAACATGAATGGTATCTCAAATTGTGCAGCTGGTTAAACAAAACATGTGCTAATACTTTGATAATCAATCTAACTTACAATTTTTGACTGGGCAGATGATAAAATGGGCCAAAAATCTCATTGGAGGGATCTAGAAACCAGAATATTTTAGAGAAGATGGGCTCTTTGGATTTAACCGAGACAGTTAGCAAATCCCCTGACAAAGACCTAACAACCACTCCAAACACCATAGCAACTGCCTAGCAAACAGTAAACAATTTATTGGCAAACTGAACCGAGACTACAAGGACCACTCACATTTTCTTCATAAAAAAGGTTAGAATCTAGATGTAGCCAACAAAACAGTGCAGTAGCCTATCAAAAAGCATTAGAACAGTCTAACAGGAATATTCCACTGTGAAAAATTTATTTTTTATTTTTTCTTTGATCCCTTTTTATAGAACAATTTTCATGCATCTTAGGGATTTGCTTTGCTATAGCTTCTTTTAACCGGCTTCATCCAACCATTTTGCTGACTCCAAAGTGAGCAATGATTTCTATATGCGGTAACAAACAACAAGATAGACAGGGCAATAAAGTAAATGGACTTTCTTTCTTTCACAGAACATTTAAGTGAATCTGCATGGGAGAGATTTCACAAAAAGCAGCCTATAACAACATTAAATCAATCAGGTTAATTTATCTAAATCTTTATTTTGCAAATCAATATATGGTACACTTAAATGCTCCTAATCATTAAATGTCCACGTTAGCTTTAAAAAAAAAAAAAAAAAAAAAAATTCATCAGCCTGAGTCAGTTGGCTCTTCGCTGTTGCTTGGCACAGATTTTGATGCTGCTACCCATACAGTATAAAAACACCTTTAAAAGATTTATGACAGTCTGTATAGAAAATACCAAGAAAGGAGATGGAGCAAAACCAAGACTGGTTAAAAGAAATGCAGCCATAGCTTGACCTTCATTCAAGAGCCCTAAAATTGTCCCATTAGAGGGGAAATATTATCAGATGACCTTATACCTAAATATGCAAATTAGCTCATTTTTGCTTTGTATTATGGATGGCCATTTAGAAGTAAGCAATGATGGCTCCTAAATCCTAAACTTTAAGAGCCTGTTCACAGTTCACACTGACAGCAACTTGCACAACAAAACAACCAGAAATTGTTCATTATTATGGCTGGGAACTAGCCTGGGTTTCCCCATGCTGCCTTGTGCACAGCACGATTTTATTCTCGCTGCTAGGCAGCCTGGATTCCATGGACGAGATTTGTACCTCAGCGAGGGAACCAATCACAGAACGGGGAGGGAGCAGCAAGACGATGACGACGTCTATGCGACACACCAAAGCAGTTTGTTTATATCTATGGATCCAACATGGCAGCAGACGTGAAGTTTCCTTTCAATGCGGCCTTAGATATTGTTCTAAGTAGTTTAGAAGATTATTTAGAAAAAAGAGCAACTTTTCTGTCGCTCTACATACATCATCTGGTATAATTGAAACAATTGGCTATGAGCTACCTACGTACAGGTGCATAGACATTCATAGCACCCAATAAACGGCTCTGGGCATTGGTAAACCACGCCTCAAATACGAAAAAATGAACATGTGGTTCCCAGACCCATGTCTCAATGAGACTGGGTCTGACGTTAGCCAGGCTAGCTGGGAACAGAGAACTGACTGATGCTGCTTTCCATTGACATTTTTTTTAAATAAATAATACAAATATTGGCTTGAACAACTTTCCATGAAGAACTTTTAACATCCATGGAAACTTTTCTATGCACAAAGGTTTTTTAGAGTGGAAAAGGCTTCTTTAGATTAAAATGTCCTTCATACTAAGAAAAAAAAGAGGTTATTTTGAGAATGGTTCACTGAAAGGTTTGTTGGGGAAGCCAACATGGTATGGCATTACTATGAAAACTCCCTTTTGGAACCTTTATTTTTAAGAGTGTAGTTCTTTTTAGTGAATCAACACAGCCAGTGTATTCCAACTCTCAAACTACGTATATGACTATTTGAGCCGGTTCTTAAATCAAAAGCAAATAACTTCAACAAATGATTCCCATGAGCTGGTCCTTTTTAGTGAATCAACACAACCAGTAAAGTCTGAAATCAAACACATAACCGCCCATTCACAACTACCTTTAAGACTTTTGAACAAATGAGTTTTGGCAGTATTTTACACAAATAAATGAATGCAGTGTGTTACCACTGTCACGATTAGACCCAAGGAAGACGGCGATGATTGAAAGATAAATACAAAGACAGCCTGCAACAGACAAACAATACCGGACCCTAGACAGAACACAGGCAGGACCTTAAATACACAGTGGCGATTAACTAAACGATTAACAGCTGATGTGGTTAATGTGATTAGTGTCCATTGACTGATCAGTGGCGAGAAACGCATGTGAGGAATGAAAAAAACTAAAAGTCTATGAACTGAATATAATTGAACATAATGGTGCCAACCACATGGTTTGTTTGTTTAGTATCAATAAGGCTGTCTGTAATAAGCCTACAACTAGAATCATTAATGGCATTCTCCATTATATTCCTACTTATTTATTAGTAAGAGATGCCAATTTCTAGCGGCATCAGATCGCTGTCAGAATGTGAGTGGGGCTTAACACAGGGATCATTGGGTTTATAAAACTCTCACTATGTTGCATTTAGCTTAACATAAAATGTAAAATTTAAGACAGGTCTTTCAAAACAGCATTGATTGTATTTTACAACACTTCACCGTACACCTAATCTAGGTTTATGACACAAATAGTCTGCCATGCATAAAGACACTGTGCTTTGATAAATAATTCACATTTGTGAGGGTTCCAGTGTACGATCGATAAGAGCTCCATGTGAATGTGACCCTCTTATTCTCCCGTCACAGACAATTTATCCAGCGCAAACACAGGCACAGGGTTTATTTGACAGACAGTGAGAGCTGTAAAGCTTCACAACATGCAACAATCTGTTTTATTTACTTGACATATGGTATATACACACATCTCAGAGCAGACAATAAAATAAGCTGTTGTCTTGGTGCAAGACATTTTGACAGTTAGCCGGGGAAGATTAAACTCAAAGCCAGGATATCTTGGTCCCTAGATTGTTGCGGTGTATTTTTAGGTCCGATGTAATGATGCGCTCAAATCCGGCGATTTAAGATAATAAATAACAGATAAGAGTGAGACCCCTGGCACTTTCACTAGACCTTATCACTAGAACACTACGTGGTCTTTAACTCCTTAGGAACACCACATGATGTACCCCATATGGTGAGATGAATAAAAGCCCACATATTAGCAATGTGCACCTCTGCAAACTGCCGCTGATCCATCAGTGTCCCCTGCTGAATACACCCATGCAGTCACAAACAGGGCTAATACAAAAAAAATCATGTTAAATGTAAATTATTAATTTGTCCGAGAGCAAAACATATCATTTTAATGGTAAAATGCTATGGTAAAAAACTGTTAGGTTAACAGTGAAAAACTGAAATAAATCTGATGGGTTATTTCATGTAATTTTGCAACCAAATGATTTTCAAAGATTTTCTGCATTTCAGAAGTTATTTAAAATAATGATGTACTTGTATGTTAACGTCCGTCCTTCAGATGTGATGTTAAACCATGGTCCTGACTCTCTGTGGTGATTAAAAATCCCAGGATGTCCTTCAAATAAAGAGTACAGGTATAACCCCGGCATCCTGGCCAAATTTGCCCCTTAGCCTCTGTTCATCATGGCCTCCAAATCATCCCCATAAATACTGATTGGCTTCATCACTTGAAGTCACTTATGTCAAAGTCAATATTATAATGGTTGTTATACATTATACAAATACATTATAATGGTGTTTTTTTTTTATCATAATTTTTATATGAAACCAACATGAACCTTACCTATGAAATAACAGTTTAATGATTATGGTCAAAATAGGGAGATCACAGATTTTATTAATTTATTTATTTTTAATGTATTATTTTATTTATTTTGGTGCCACCACTTAAAGGTGCATTGCGCAAGTCTCTGAGTTTTTGCAGAACTATGCCCCCTCTGGCGACAAGCGAAACTGCAACCAGAGCTGTGCACGCTCATGGACCACATGCACACGCACACTTGCACGAGCACGACCTGTTCATAACCAAAGGAGCATTGACTAAAGTTTTGTCGCTCGAGTTGTCTTCGCTGATACGGAGAATGGCGGCGAATACACAAACCTGCCAGACATAGCCAGGTGAGCGTGAACGTGCATGACGTCAATCCCAGTCTCAAATTCCGTCCCGAATGCCTCTTATTTATTTTACTGTACAGGATTATAGAGGCAATCGCAGTGATCAGAGAAGGGCTCATTCAGGCCATCAGGCAATTGTTTAAGCATATGGGTTAGAAAAATTGGTATTTTTAACATGAAATGTTGCGCAATGCACCTTTAACTACTCAATTCTTTAAAATAAATAAAATAAAATAAAATAAAATTTTACTTTAAAATTAAATGAAATGAAATGAACAGTTTTGGTTGGTTCCTCCTTTTGGCCACAAGTTGACCACAAAACAAATAAACCTGTTATGATCACAAATTTCTGTGCATTTCACTATTTTAAGATAATTGAATGTGTAATTTCTGTGCCACTAGCTAAATCTATTTGAATTGCGAAAAAGAATGATTGTTTTTAAACAATCTGCCTTTGGTCGGATAAATTAGATAGGGTCCGAAAAGACTACAAGAAAAAATATTAGAATAAGTTGTTTCAGTATTACATAGCCTATGTCTTTTACACAGTAAATGCCATGTAACTGCGTGGTATTGTAAGTTGCATGGGGGAAAAAAAGTCACTGTTAAGTAATAACTATCTGTGATTGTTTGTGTTGCATGGTGCAATGTTTTCTATTGTTTGTTTACAGGAGAATATTTATGTAATGCATGGACCAATTGGTGGAATGAATGGAGCGTTGAGCTCTCTTGGGATCACGCCAGTGAAACACTTGAACAGAAGCTGTCATGCCTTTCACTAGAGCCTTGATGATACTCTGAAGGAGGCTGAAACAGAATGAATATCAGCTGTTCAAAGAGAAAATAGAGGCTGCGCTTCTTCAAGGCCAAATTTTGATCTGTTGCATACTGCCAGTTTAAATATTTTTAAATGCATGCTCTAAAAGACTATGGCTTACAAATAAGCACATGAAGCTCCCAATCCTTTGTCGTAATAATATGTTTGAATTTATTTGAATTAGTTTAATAATGCTTCTCAAACTCCTGAGGTAAATGTAAAAGAGAAGAAAAAAATGTAAAGGTAAAGTGTGTAAGTTTTCAAACATTTGTACTGGAGGCTTGTCATTGGTCAATAAACAGACAGACCCGCCTTCAAACTCACACCATTGGTTGAGCTTTTGTTGCAGTGGCTGGGAAATAGCACATTTTTTTAAACATGTCTTGAGGGAATCAACCTATGATTGGCTTAAAAATGCTTCCAGTTATTCAGGTTTAATATGCAGACACATCTATAAGATTATTTTAATATAAATAAAAAACAACTACACTGGAACTGCATTTTACTGCAATTACATCACGGCTCAGTTTCACCACTCTCTTACAGTACTATGATTTTCAAGATATTTCCCATTCAAAAATGCTTTAGATGTGATCCATAGAACAACATATCACTGTCACAATCCTTTCGTATAAATAAACTTTTTCTGGCTTGTGATTTTCTAACAGCATTTTGTCAAAACTATAACTTTAAAATAAACATGTTAAAATAGCCTAAAGAAATAAAACAAGAAGTCTGGGCATCAAATCTGCTTTTCTTGTCTAATTGCCGGTCTTCTGACATGTGTGAAAGCAAACGAGCAAGTGTGAACGTGCAGCACCAGCGGTAATGAAGAAAATAAACTGTGCCAAACGATACTGTCTAGTCCCGTGAGCACAATTAACTTCATGAGCAGGCAGACACCGCCGCAAAGTTTCTGTTATCAACAAGGCCAATTAAAAATAGATTCTTCATGGGCGGCACCCAGCAGGAGATACTCTACTGTACCATGGCACGACATACACACACACACACGGTGTGACCGAGACACATTCTGACGTCGAGATTGATTGAGAAGGGCGGCTTCCAGATCAAAGCAATTTATCATAAGATTTGATGTATGCTTTTCATAGAAACGTCTATCTGTTTTCAGTATAAAACTGCCCAAGCAATTAGAATTCATCCACTATTTGGATCCAGAAAACAGAAGATAACCTGTAGGCTATACTAAAAGAATTAAGGCTATTATATTATTAAGTGTGCTGCAATAAAATGACAGCCTTTGCACCAGATCCTGCCCTCTATCAGTAAATCTTGTCAGGGTTATTGAGCTGTTTTGGGGGAAAGATAGGACTTATCAATGTAATTTCATGTGTGATTTAACCCTGCTGGAGGCTCATCTATTGTCACAGTGCAGTTTTCAAGAACACCATAGCATACAAAAAAAGAGACAGCACCCATAGCAACGAACAAAGAGCCCTTATAGCAGAATGTAAATGCAAAACTCGTTATAGTGGAAAGGACACGGTGCCCGTTTGAGTAAATGCTTCTAGATGAGAAAATAATGAAACTGCTGTGTCTCCTAGGCAACTTTAACCACCTCTAACTTAGCAACAAAATGATCACAAATGTCACAATATCAGATCTGCGCATTCTCTCCATGCAGGGCTTTTAAAGAGGAAAAACAATTAAATTAAAGATTAAAAACAGAAATGAAAAAGAAATAATAGAATGATAGAAAAATAACTAATTGTGGTCTATTTGTGTTTTGAAATAACAACTTTTAGAAGGAAGGTGCTGCTTAGCCCACAACTTTATATTGGCTTTTTGTTATGCATTCATTTACAACCAGAAGCATTGTAGATTAATCATTTACTTTCAAATTAATTTATTACATCTGTAATAATCCTGCTGGAAAATCCAGTTTAAGTTTTGAAACATGTTTCTGGTCATTAGCTGGTTGACCAACAATCATGTTCTAAAAAATTTTTTGACTGACTTACTTATGTTGCTGCATGATCATGGACCAGCAACTAGCATCTCAGATCAGTTAGAAACCAGCTATAATAGAATTCATTACACTTCTGGTGTACAAGACTACATCCAATCCAAGGTCAGTGTAAATTCAGAAACATAGCTACACCGTAAATAAAAAAAAAATAAAAAAAATGAGGTCAAATAAAAAAGAAAATAAAGCCTTGACAGTCCTGGTATAGCATTACCTGTTAATTATCCTTTAATTATAAAAATCTTTCGTAGGCGCATTAATTAAATTGCATTCGTTAAAATACATCTAATAAAAAAAAAATCTTAAAATAACTTAGTCAATTTCTTCATGTGTCAGAAGCGTAGGCTACAGGGTAGGCTATATTGCATGGTCACAGTGAATATGAACTGGCGGATAACACTCGAATAGGAACAATAGATTTTCCCTACGACAGCTGGTATTATTTAACTACTATCAATACACATTCATAACACGTGGTTCATTCATTTACGTACTGTCCTGTCGTTTAGGTGGCATGTAAATAAACGGATATTGTAATGCATCAGTGAGCATCAGTGAGCATCTGGATAGACCAGCGCACATAAAGAACTTCAAAGCGCGCAGTGATGCTCTCCACATATAATTCTGGCACATCTCTAACCCTCTCTGTATGTCTTATGACAGTCTTGCAACAGCGCGTTTACTCACTCTGAATACGAAGCGACTCCTCGAAGCAGAGTTATCCGGGAGAACACTCCGAATCAGTACCAACAGAGGCTATCCGCGAGGGGAACTCCGCATATTGAGACCATCTTCGTCGTGATTCTCCTTCTCTGACACTGAGTCCAGCGCGAGCGAGCACAACTACCCCGCGCGCTGCTGACATCACACGAGAGCGCGCATAGCCAAACACTGCGTTTCAGACAGAGAGAAAACAAAGTATATTTATTTGTCTATATATGATCTGGCAGATTACACTCGAATAATATAATATAATATAATATAATATAATATAATATAATATAATATAATATAATATAATATAATATAATATAATATAATATAATATAATAGTTTTATAATATTTTTACCAGACACTAACTCAGTGACATACCACTCTGTCTCTTACTACTACCTTAAACTCCTTATGCAATCACAATCATTCCCTTTAACAAACAAAACGGTAACCCTCTGAACTGGCTGAGGATAATCACCTCTGTAGACTATCCTGCTCCACATGGCAGTGACTTCATCCCATTTGTCAATTCCAAAAATAAAATGAACTCTGGTGGCCCAAAGGCATGTGTTTAATTATGAAGTGATAGAGGATGTCGACTGTAGAGTATTGATCTAAAAGACTGACAAAAATAGATTGTTTTCTGAAAAATTGATGAAGGGGTGATTAACTGTGAAAAAGTCAACCCAGCTCTCTTGAGAATGCGTTGGAAAAGGCAGATGGTGGAGGAACTAGAGGGAGAATTTACAGTTAACGATCTAAATTTGACTATTAAAGCAATATATCTTATTGCTTTGCATGGTATGGTAATTTTACCTTTTGTCAGACAAACAACAGGATAAAACCCAACTAAAGCTTTTTAAGGCAAAGTTGGTCAAACAAATGACCAATTAGAATTTATTTGGAAGAACTAAGTAACTGATGCTGCATTTTTTCTTCCCACACATGTTGCATGGGGCCAACATGGAACATGTGGACAAACACTTACAACCCATATTTCAGCCCATGCAGTAACCATGCTTAGTAAACCTAAAGCTGGGGCCAAGGTGGGTCTTGCGCATTTTGCACAGTTGGGGCCCACCTGTTGGCAAGTGCAATCCTGCATGAAATCCATGTGGGCAATTAGCATGGGGCCATTATGGAACCCACGAACAATCCCATATAGAGCCCATTTTCAGCCCGTTTCAAATTAAAACCCAAATGGGCCTCACAAATGGTGTCTGGGTTTAAGCTGGGACAGAGATGGGTCTTGGACATGTTGCCCATTTGGGACCCACATATAGTGGCAGCAATTTAGCACGAAATCCATGTGGTCAATTGGCATGGGGCCATTATGGAATATGTGGCCAATCCTAAACAGGGCCCAGTTTTTCAGCCCATTTCATATCCATATGGGCCCCACATACATGTGTTGGTTGGGTCAGTTTAAAATAGGCCTATCACTTTTGGGTTCTGATGATGGTGACATATACAGTGGCTAGATTAGAATGGCCTTAATCTTCCCTGAGATCCATTAATATAATTAGTGTCATCTACTTGGAATACAGACAAGGAGACAATGAAGGCATGAAAATGTACTTTATGAATGTAAGCTTTCAAATGGAAAAGATCAGATTTCAGAAGTACACGTTTGCCACTTGTCTCTTTTACCGGGATGGGAACATGACTGAGCAAGTTACAGACCGGTGGCCCTTTCATAAGACATTCTGGGCCAAATTACAGCTCTTATGTAAACGATCACTTCTGCTTCATCCCACAAATAAGCCGATTGAAGTCATTTTTAAATTGGCTGCATGAAAAAGGAAAATAATTTAATCCTTACAAATAACTAAAGAGACAAGATTATGTTGACTTAATGTTGAGAAACATGATCCTGGTGGAAGAATTTTACTGCCATTTAAAATGATATGCTGTTCTAATAATAGGCTAGTGCATGCAAATCCGATATTCACATCATGACCAATAACATTTCCCTGATCACATTTCTCAGAACACAGATATTCTAGACCTCCAATTTTTATAATCATTTGCCTCAGTGCCAATTACCTGGATTTAGCAACAAATTGACTTCCATGACTGTACAGCTGTTTCCATGAATTGACTCCAGGTTTTCCTGGATTTCATTACTGAATTTCTTTTGATGAACTAATGATGTATGCCTAGATGTTTGATTTCACCATAAGAACATTAAAGAGGAAATGTGACCAAGCGGACATGGCTGTATTGCACAATTTCTGATCACCTTGCTTTTACATTAAGTTATTAACCCTTTGGTTCACATGTCAGTCATATTGTTATATGTATATATATATATATATATATATATATATTTATTTATTTTTTTGGGGGGGATTTTGTGGTACTGAATTATATTTATGCAATAGTTTGCAATAGCATAGACTTAGGTTTGGTCTCTTTTTAAAGACGACACTTGGCAGATTATTGCTGATATGAAATACGTTTAAAAAAAGTAACTTGAAAAAAGTTATAAAATCCAAAACACGTTATTCTTATGCTATCCTGTTTCAATGAAGACAACAAAAGTGTGCTCTTTTTGTATAAATATGTAATGATTTTTTTTTTTTATATGTTTTAAAATAAACGACACCATCAAAACCTATAAAGATAGATATCAATCCCCCAATGAGCATCCTACAAAACACAGAAGAACATAAACCATGAATATTAACCAAGAAACAATAATGAATGCTGTGGAAAAACAGGCTGGAAGTTTCCATTCTTAAAGGGACTTAAACAAGGTTTGATATCTGTGCAAGGGAGCTGTTAATTTTATAGTCCATACACCCAGAAAAGAGTTATCTATTTCATAAGGGGTTTTCAATCAATCAATCAATCAATCAATCAATCAATCAATCAATCAATCAATCAATCTATCTATCTATCTATCTATCTATCTATCTATCTATCTATCTATCTATCTATCTATCTATCTATCTATCTATCTATCTATCTATCTATCTATCTATCTATCTATCTATCTATCATTTTGGGACTTGTTAAATGTACATATGTAAATATATATATATATATATTCCAGCAACCTCCTATTAATGCATTATTTTTAAATTATTGTGACATTATTTTGTCAGCGTGAAAGACCGACGTTTTATTTTGAAACGTTCAATGTGAAACTGACCTGTAGTTTCCGGCTTCATCCGACAGCGGAGCAACATTGTAAACACACCGCGTCCATTTTCAAACCAGTCCAGAGAAACGTCTCACATCACCGCTGAACATGGGGGCCGTGCTCGGGCTTTGTTCCATGGCCAGTTGGGTGAGTTTACATATTCAATACACTGATGGAATCTAAATATAATCGTATGGATGTGCGAAGAAAAATAACTAACGTTATCGGGTTTTCAGCGAGTTGCGAGCTGATGAAATCCGCATCGGCAAAGAGACACTAGAGAAAATGGTGTCTGGGCCTTTCGCGATTGCCTAAATTCATAAAACCCACTACATCTGTAGAATAATTACCAATAATGACACATAACATCACATTAATTCATTTTAATATGTTGTAAGCGTGATTTAAATCAGTTGTTTCTGTTTTACGAAATGTAACGTTACAATGTCATATTGGGTGGTTCCCTTGTTGTGATGAAGCAGAAAAATGTTTTTGTGTTATTATGTTTAGCTTTTTGCGTGATTTTGGATCACCGAACGTATATATTTCTATTATTTGAATAATGTTCTGAATAATGTAGATGAAAATGTTTTGTACTATGCTCTTGTGCTCATGATGACAGCTGCTGTTTGATATGAATTTTTGATTTTGACACATGTCCCCCACACGTGTGATTTGGGGGTTTAAATGGGACTACAACACACTTACAGATGATCTGCCATCATAACAGGAGGTTTTCCAAGAAGGTCACATGTTTGTAAGGATTTCAGGTGTTGCGACATCAAAACAACGATCAAATGGCAACTCATGATGACACACACACACACACACTCTTACCACTGATCTATATAAATTATGTTCTCTATTATATCAGTGTCTCTTACACCTGTATTTGTGGTTTACGGGGATTCTTCATAAGCATAATTGTTTTTACACTGAGCCGAATTTTGTACCCCTTACCCCAAACCTTCCCCATCACAGAAAACGTATGGCATTATTTTAATTAAAATCAAAACAGTATGTTTTTTTTAAAGCTATTTGGTTTAATAATACGAGAATACAGGATCCATGTTTACGTTGTAATATCCATGTCATTATACACGTTTGTGTCCTCTTAAAACACACACACACACACACACACACACACACACACACACACACACACACACGCATAAGAAAGAGATTGGAAAACATTAGATTCTGAGGCTATGTTGCACTATTTACTATTCAGTAACACATAATAGCTTGATGAGACACGTATGTAGTAGGTATCTATGTTATGTATGAATTATAATTAAAAAGTTTGGGGTCAGAAATTAGATTTAAGATAAAAAAAAATAAATTAAAAAAAAAAAAAAATATATATATATATATATATATATATATATATATATATATATATATATATATATATATATATACTTTTATTCAGCAATGAATGATGCAGTAAATTGGTCAAAGGTGACAGTAAGTATTTATAATAAAAAAAAAACAACCAAAAACTAGGCTATTTTAAATAAATGCTACTCTTGAACAAATCAAACCATCCTGAAAAAAATATATATATTACGTTTCTACAAAAATATTAAGTCAACTAAAGACTGTAAGATTGAGTCAACTAAAGATTGTGACACTAAAGGCTGTAATGATGCTGAAAATTCAGCTTTACCATCACAGGAATAAATGGCGAAGAATGTTTATTATAATAATATTCTACAGCATTGCATTGTTATTATTGTATTTTTGACTTAATAAATGCAGCCTTGGTGAGCATAAGAGACTTCTTGCAAAAACATTAAAATGTCTAAATGTTCTTAATCTTAACTACTCAAAACTCTAGTAGTGTAAATGATTTATATATATATATATATATATATTTATTTATTTTATTTTTTTCTAGGGATGATTTATCGACATTATCATATTGCTTATCGCCTATTGTGACTTTAGTCTTTAGGCCTATTATATTTTTAATTGTGTGTCAAAAGAAATATCTACCCATCTTTATATATTATATTATTGTAATGCATAAATTAATTTGCTGCTAGATCGGGATTGGGGGTGTGTGTTTGAAGTTAGCAAAACATCTAAAAATTGCTTACATCACCTTTAATGTGTGTTTGTCTCCTGTGTAGATTCCTTGTCTTTGTGGCAGTGCTCCTTGCCTGCTGTGCGGATGCTGCCCAAGTGGAAACAACTCCACTGTCTCTCGCCTGATCTATGCCTTCTTCATGCTGATGGGTGTGGGCATTGCTTGCATCATGCTCATGCCAGGCATGGAAGGGCATCTGAAGAAGGTGATACTGCGTGCTGCTTTTATTTTAAAGTTTAAATTTGTTGTACATATGCCTTATTTGATGTTCAGGGTTGCGACTCTCTGAAGCATTCTGGTCATTTGTATGTTTTAAAAAACCTTTTATTTTTTAATTTTTTTTTTATAAATGTCACTGTAGATTCCAGGCTTTTGTGAAGGAGGAATGGGGACGTCCATCCCAGGGGTCGAAGGTCACGTGAACTGCGATGTGCTGGTTGGGTATAAGGCTGTGTATCGTGTGTGCTTTGGAATGGCCATGTTCTTCCTGCTCTTCTCTGTCATCATGGTGAAGGTCAAGAGCAGCCAGGACCCAAGAGCCGCTGTGCATAACGGGTTAGTGTGACCTAGTGGTTAAAGCCTCGACTTGTAACTGAAAGGTTGAACGTTTGAAACCAAGAACCATCACTGTGTTCTTGAAGAAGACGGGTGTTCAAAACATGCAAACTGATTTCAGAAATGTTTAACTGAGCTTCATTATTTCTTCTAAATATTATGATCTTCTGCAGGTTTTGGTTCTTCAAGTTTGCTGCCGCCACTGCTATTACAGTCGGAGCTTTCTTCATTCCTGAGGGCCCTTTTACAACTGGTAAAGTCTTACTTTATCATCTTAAACATGAAATATACTTGCAATTACATAAATGCAATGTATGTGTCTTTATAAGTCCACTCAACATTGTCAGTAGTGACCTAATTAAACACTAAATGCTACACGTGTGATATAGTGGTACATTAAATATACATATACACTATACAATCTGCAGTGGGCTTTATCGTAAAGCTCACTTTAGAGTGGGACTAGGCAGACTCAAGTTGTTCCCTGAGGATCTAACGATGAACTTCTGCTGGGCTTCTTCCAGTCTGGTTTTACCTAGGCATGGCGGGAGCATTCTGTTTTATCCTCATCCAGCTGGTGCTCTTGATCGACTTCGCTCACTCTTGGAACGAGTCCTGGGTGGAGAAAATGGAGGAGGGAAACTCTCGCTGCTGGTATGCAGGTATGTATTATGAGAACTTGATTTGTTTTAACACCCCCCTTTTTTTCCCATTAGGCAGCAGTGTAGCTTGACAAAAAAGTATTTTAAACAAGAGATTTTTCAATGTTTTTGAAAGAATGGTCACCTAGGCTGCATTTATTTGTTTAAAATACTGTACAACAGTTATATTTTGAAATTTCATTGCAATTTAAAATAACTTTTTTTTTATTTAAATATATTTTAAAATGTAATGTATTCCTGTGATGGCAAATCTGAATAACCCTACGTTCACACCGCCGCCGGTGAGAGCAGCAGAATTCGCTCTCGCCGCCCTGCCAACGACGCCGTGCTAGATTCGTGGACGCTCTGACGTAGATCGAATGCTAATGTGGTCGGAACCAAAGTTTACAGGATTCTGTGGAATCTCTCAGGAGGAGGACGTCTACATTCTGATTGGTTGGCGCCGAACCGCGTCATAGCTTATTACCATAAATTTGACCTGATTTCAACTCTCCTCCCCGCTCTCGCCGTCCAGTGTGATCGCACAGTAATTCCAGTCTTCGGTGTCACATGATCCTTCAGAAGTCATTCTAATATGCTGATTTGAAGCTCAAGAAACCTTTCTTATTATTATCAATGTTGAAAACAGTTGTGCTGCTTAATGTTTGTGATACATTTTTATCGTGATTTTTTTTTTTTTTTTTTTGATGAATAGAAAGCACAAAAGAGCATCTTTACTGTCACTTCAGATCAATTTAATGTATCCTTGCTCAATACAATAATTTTTGTAAGTTGTTAGATAGATATAAGTTACTGTCCCCAAACTTTTAAATGGTAGTGTATCTTTTACATAAATATAAGATATTGCCCCTTTTATGTTTAGATATTTCTTGCGATGCTGGTGTATATGCGATCATAAAGAAGATTGATTGCATTCTAACACATTTTTGTCTACCGTCCATAGCTCTTCTGTCTGCCACAGCCATCAACTACGCTCTGTCCCTGATGTCTCTGGTCTTGTTCTATGTGTATTACACTCACTCTGATGGCTGCACTGAGAACAAAGTCTTCATCAGCATCAACATGCTGCTGTGCGTTGGTGCATCTGTCCTGTCCATCTTGCCTAAAATCCAGGTAATGAATACAACACATCAGAGGGAGTTTGTATGACTCCTATGCTTTAAATGAATAGCTCCCCCAAAAATGAAAACTTGCTGTCAATTTACCATCTAAGATTTAAGTGACTTTTTATTGTTTTGTAGAAATGTAAATACGATTTTTAGCTGAAACCGTGGCCCTTAGCGATTCCTAAAATGCATACATGCTTCAGGTGAGCATCACATTTAATTTAATTTCTTTATGAAATTTCTTCATTCATTCTTTCTTTCTTCTCCTCCAGGAGTCCCAGCCCAGGTCTGGTCTCCTGCAGTCCTCCATTGTTACCCTGTACACCATGTATCTGACCTGGTCTGCCATGACCAATGAACCTGGTAAGCATTGTGAAAGATTTGTCTAAAACAAGAAATTCTGTTGTTGTTCATAAAATCGGTCTAAAATACTGATTTTTCCCAAAGAACGCAGATGCAACCCAAGCTTGCTTGGCATTATTGGCCTCAACAGCACCAGCCCTGCTGGTCAGGACCATGTTGTTCAATGGTGGGATGCCCAGGGCATTGTGGGGTTGATCTTGTTCCTGATGTGTGTGCTGTACTCCAGGTAAGAAAGCTTGACATTTGTTAAAAGATATGTCGTATTTTTTAGGCTATTTTTCAACACTTCAGTCAAATTTCCTTTTATTTCCTCAGTATCCGCAACTCCAGCAATTCTCAGGTGAACAAACTGACCCTCACCAGCGACGAGTCTGCTCTGATCGAGGATGGTCCCGCTCCAGAGAACTTTGAAGTGGGCGATGGCTCCAACCGTGCCGTTGACAATGAGAAGGATGGAGTCACCTACAGCTATTCTTTCTTCCATTTCATGCTCTTCTTGGCTTCCCTGTACATCATGATGACACTGACCAACTGGTACAGGTATGTGCCTATGTGATGATGGTTTTTCATCACTTTCATTTCACAATATATTGGTGACAATTTGGTATCTGTAAATGATCTATCTGGGTTTGATTAGGCTAATATTAGAAGCAGATCCAGCGCTTATTAGAAAATTAAAAAAGCTGTTTTCCTGACAGGATTCCTATTGTATATTATAATGTTTTTGTCTAATTTCACTTGTAAAATTCTGTACATACAAATATAGGTGTAGTGACTTATAATATTGAATGTTAAAAGACTTACATTACTGTAATAAAAAAAAAAATCCCCAATATCATTGTCTAACCATTTTCATAATGACTGTATAATTATATAATTTTATTTATATTCAAATATACACTACCGTTCAAAAAAAGAAAATAGTACTTTTATTCAGCAAGAACTCTTTGAATTGATCTAAAATGTATAAATAAATTAAAAAAAAAAAACTGTTTGAACAGTTTGTATATTTTTAACTACATTTTTTAGTAGATTTTTTTAAACTAAAATGAATAATTGAATGAAAGCTGTTCTATTAATAAAACCATTTGGAAATGCCATAACAATAATGGTCAGTTATTGCTATCTGCCATTTTGGTGTCACTATTTATATTGAAATGGTTATGGTTGGCAAAGTTTACAGAATTATCTCAGATTTGAATAAACTCTGATTTCCCCCCCCATCAATTTTATAGCCCTGACTCCACCTATGAGACCATGACCAGCAAGTGGCCCTCTGTGTGGGTGAAGATCACCTCTAGCTGGATCTGCATCTCTCTGTACGTGTGGACCCTGGTGGCTCCACTGGTCCTCACCAACCGTGACTTCGACTGAGAGGATGGAAATAAAAGCTTGTAATTACAATCCGTCATTACTTCTGTGAATATCAACATGTATAGGGATAGGAGGGTGTAAATGTAAATACTGTGTGCTTTGTTCATTCAGCCAACCCTACATGCGTTTTTTTTTTAATCTAGCATGCTTTTATGTAGGTGTTTATTTGTTTCATGTAAGAGACAAAAAAAAAAAAAAAAATGAAGAACACGGCTTGGGTTGCCTGTGATGTGATGTTAATATTTCCTTCAAGAATGTGTGTTCTTCAATACCAATATTAAGGATAATGTAACCTTGTTAAATAATCTCTGTATGGTTTAAAAAATAAATGTATCTTAAGTTATTTGTGGAGAGTAGTGAAAATGCAGGTAATGTTTTCCCATGACATTCATAGTTTCCTATATAATGCACAACGTAGGCTATACAGTGTTGAATTAGTATTTGAAAAAATTTACAGGTAATTGTAGATTTTGTCATACTTTTCGCTTCATTATTTGCACCATGAACACATGACTGTAATATTGACTAAAAAGTGCTATAAGTGTAAAAGTTCTAACCCTTTGCAACTTGCACATGTTAGTTGTTTGGCGCAATACTAATTTTATGCTTGTAGCCAATGTGTGTGTTAAACAATGTTTTGCACTGAATTTATCTTAGCTGATAAAACTTTAATAGATGACTTTATCCTCCATTGTATTAGGCATAATGGTAATTTTATTGATGCCAGTACTTGCATACCCTGTTTATTTTTGAATGTCAGTGTTTGCTTTTTGACGTGCATTGTAATAACTCAATTTCGTCTTATTAAAGGTTTAAAACCCAATTTTGTCCTGAGTGTAGTTTGAAAATTGCTAACTAAGGACCTATGAATGTATTTCCTGGTACAGTATTTAGTATTTACGGCTTTCCACGATTATGAGATTCTTTCAACCAAGCCTTCTGATGTTCATTCATGTTTATTTTGTACTATATCTAGTAGTGAATAAAAAAATTATCATTTCAAGAGCGCTCGGTGATGCTGCTTCGCTGGAACTGAGGCTCCACGCCATTCAGGAGCATCAAACGGTATTTAATATTTGAGTTTCATGACATAAATGTCAGAATCTATATGTGTATATATATATATATATATATATATTTTTTTTTTTTTTTTGTCAAAAGTATCATAGCTTATTGTGTGGAAGAAAACATGTTTAAGTTCTATTCACGTATCAACTAAAAACAGTGTAGACTAAAGGATAGGACCAATGTTGGTTCGCTAAAATCTATATTTTAAATTCCCCTCATATTGAAAAACAAAAACACACCAGGATTGACCTTTGAGTTTCTTTAATGCTACTGCAAAGCTAATAATGAAAAAGCTCACGGTAACAAGAAATCACTGTATATTGCCCAACATTATGGGACTAACCATAAGTCTTCACGTCTAATTATAGTGACATTAAAATATCAGGCAGGCACTTCTATACCATATACATAAAGGACAGCTATGACATTTTTTGAACTGCTCAATAACAACACAGGAAAACACTTGCTTAACAAAACAGCTGCAATGTAAACCAGCAACATAGCTACAGCCCAATCTCCTGATGTAGAGTGTGGAAAGGACGCTAGCAAGTGAACAGTATCAGTATCTATCTAGTAGTGAACAGTAAAAAAAAACAACAAAAAAAAGTGACATTAAGGAATGGCGAACTCATGGATAGATGGTACCAAAAACAAATATTCTGGCAAATAAATATCATCATCATTTTGATGAATATTTACAAAAAGGTCCGGTCCCTGTTTTCCATGCTAATTGGCTTTCAGATATCAAGCTGTGGCGTGTCGACACATGACAGGTCAGAGTTCAGTTCGCACAGGTAAAACAGCGTGGCCTCGCTCGCCTCTGCCTCTGTGAGGGGCTCCAGACGGATCAGAGAGCTGCGAGGCGTCTTCACCTCCAGGGCCTCGTCCAACAGGTCTGTGGGTTCCTCAGGGCTTTGGGGCAGTAGAGGCAGGCTTAGGTTTTCGATTGCAGAATCTGATGGGGCCAGAGGGGTGCATCCATCCAGGAAGGCCAGCAGAGGGCAGGTCGTGTACTGGATCAGCTGCTTATCTAAATAAAGAAGAAGACATGCTAGTAAATGCAGCACAGTGATGGCACACAAGAGGATGTTGATTTACAGAGAATTATGCAACAATTACCTATGTCATCAGGCTCAGACTTCTCTTTGTTGGCTTTGATGATGTTCTCTTTTGTTCCAGTTTCCTGTAAAAAAAAAAAACAACCTTTATTAACACCGGATGAAATTCAACGGGTCATCATGAAATGTTAAATTATAGCAGCTGAATGGTGCGTCACAAGGCACAAAGAGATTACGGAATCTCCAAACATACCTCTAAGATATCTGTGTCAATGCTGAACTGTTTTCCACACAGCATGGCCTGGAAGTCTTCCAGACTACAGTCAATACTGTCCAGATAGTCCATCAACTCTACTCTGTAGTGATTTAATTTACAATGAAATATGAAATATTTTAAAATATTAAATACTTAAAGCAGAAGTACCTGTCAACAAAATTATACAATATAAAATATGAATTAATTTTGCTTATACTACAGGGCTGTTGAATGCTTGATTCTGATTGGTTGAGAACGTTCTAAGGTGTGCAATTATTTTCAGGGAAACGCACGGCTAAAGTAGTTCCAGCAGGTCTTGACCGCATAACAGTTCCATATCACTTCGCGTAGTCAACTGTAATAACGGAAAATAGGATACAATTCATAACAAGAAAAACATGTAGCCACATGCGCTTGATCTGCCATTTTTGATGTCTAACTTCACAATCATTGGAAACCTGCAGTTTAATTTTAATAAATAAAGTATAGTCCTATCTATAATCAATAGAAAATTAAACTGAATAGGATATAAATAATAGTTGAATCAATAATTCAACGGCCTGTCGTCAATTATTCCTTACTTAAAGTAGAAGTACCTGTCAAAAAAATAATACATGGTTGGTGGAGATTTTTTTTGTTGTTGAACCAATTATGTGGTCATTTCATTTGAAAGGAATTATGACTCCCCAAAGCATTATTTATTCGGATGTGGCAGAAATAGGCTAACATAAATTTGCTCTTAGGAGTTAGAATAACATTTGTTTACTTAAGAATGTACAGCAAGAAACCATTTTTTGTTAAAAATAGCTAATTAGAAGCTCATCATGATATATTAAAGTGCCCTTAATTAAAGGTTAATTTTGTTTTGGAGGTCAATAGGTTTACGGGCATCCAAGGTCAAAATATTATTTTCTCATAATATACATTGCACATCACCTCATTTCTCAAAGAGTCTAAAAAAACAAAACGGTTTGTTCGAAGATGGAAGTTTCACTAAACCTCTCCTTCTCTACTCTGATTGGTCAGATAGCCCAGTCTGTTGTGATTGGCCTACCGCAGTGGTCAGCAAACTTATGGCACACGGAGAGATAATCAATGAAGCAAATGGTTTGTCAGATCTGCATGGTAGTGCAGGTTAAAATCTCACACTTCTTACATTGTTACATAGGTATGTAACAGGAAATTATACTGGAATTGCTGACGACTCATTTCAGCAATACATAATAAATTATTTCTTTTAGGAGACAATACCTTTTCATTCACAAGCAGCCATGTTTCACACCACATGAAAGGTAACATTTAAAAAAGCATAATAGGGGCACTTTAAATCTTAGCTTCCCTTATATTTTATATGCGCGACTTAATCCGACTTACTTCCCGAGAAGGTTGATGTTTTGTGAAATGGCGCCATTTTCACTAAGAATGGAGTCCATCAGCTTTACTGGATCCTCTAAACTCAGACCTGAAGGTTTGTTCAGTTGCAGAGCGATATTAGTCTGTGAAATGTCAGGGCTGCTTTTGGGTACTGCTTCTTGCTGAGTGGTTGGATTTGTTACAGTGCCGTCTGTGCTGTCGTTTTTTACAGTCGGGCTGCTTTCCTGCTCGACTTCCACGATTTCAGCATCCCTGTAGGAAATTGAGAACAACACTCATTTCTAATTTCCCTCCTGCAAAAGACTAGAGGTTCAACTGTTTGTATCAACTCCTAGATACTTACACTTGGTCAACCGGTACAGATAGGCCATCGGTAACTTCTGGATCTTCGTCTGTGACGTCACAGATGATGACGTCATCAGAAATGTTGGAATTGTTCTTTAGTCCATTCACTGCGGACTAACAGAGAAGGCACGGGATAAGTCTCTGACAAACCGATCTTCCCAGTTTCAAAATGAATGAGGAATATCGTGTTTATATAAATAAATCGGTCCCCCACCAACGTGAATTTAACTGACGGTGACTCTCACAATTTAAGGTTCATATCCAGGGGCAGGACACTTTCACACAAAGTGAACCCTGCCTTAAATCTCATCAAGAGAGAAAAACGCAAGATTATGAATAGCAACATTACGGTAACAAAATAACTGACAACAGTACGTTTCTTTCGAGCAAGAACAGACAAAGTGAACGGAACCAAATCGCTCACGGATGCTTCTACACATACTTTGTTGTGGTCCATGGATTCCTCAAAGAATTGGTGGATGAATTTTGACTTCTTTCCATTACTGTTCAGTGCAAGCGGCCTGTAATCAGACAGAAAGGAAGGTGCATATTAATAATAAGTCTATTAACATATGGTTTTAATTTATTAAGAATAAAGTCCAAAACTAAAATTACATTTAAAAAAAATCCAAAATCTCAAAATTACTAATAGAATCCTTAAGGAATTGGAACCAGGAAAATTAAATGTCTTACAGTTCTCATCTTTAATAGTAAAGATACTTGGTCAAGAATAACAAAGGTCAACAATATGACTTTTAATTACACTACTGTTCAAATGTTTGGGGTTTGTAGGATTTTTAAATGTTTTTGAAAGAAGTCCCTTACGTTCATCATGGCTGCATTTGTTTGAACAAAAGTAAAGTTCAAACCAGTACAATTATAAAATACCATTATAATTTAAAACTTTCTATTTAAATACATTTTAAACTGTAATTTATTCCTGTGATGGAAAAGCTGATTTTTCAGCACCATTACTTCAGTGTCACATGATCCTACGGATATCATTGTAATATGCTAATATCTTATTATCATTGGTGGTTTTTTTGTTTGTTGGTAAAAACCAAACAGGATTTCCCAGGATACTTGCATCCTTTCTGAATAAATGTATTAATTTATCTCTCTCTCAAAAAAAAAAACCAGACCCCAGACTTCTAACAGTGGTTGTGTACTTTTGTTAGATGTAGGCACATACTTCTTGGTCTTACCTTTTGCGTTTCAAATTTAACAAACGATTGTTCTGAGCCAATGTGAAGATGAACTGAACCAGCTAGAAGGAGCAATGCAAAAAGTGGCATTAGAATTCAAGCCTGTACATTGGTTTAACACTGTTACATGCTGATACTGAAAGTCAATGCTATGGAAGTCAATGGGGCCCATATGTATTACCCATATTCTTCAAAATATCTTCTTTTGTGTTCAGCAGAAGAAAGAAATTCATACAGGGTTGAAACAACTTGGGTGAGTAAATGACGACAGAAATATCCCTTTAAGATTTTGGATCATTTTACATACCCTTTTAAAACTGAGACATAGAAAAGACTAAATGATTGAACACATTCTATGCTCTCATTTGATGTTATTCCCTAGATCATTTATTTAGTGTATTTCATTTGATGCAGCTATGGCTGTAACAGTGAGTATACGGTGTAAATCCTCTGTATATTTCTGTGTATGTGACGTTCTGCAATAAAAAGTCAAACGACGACTAATGTTTTTGTTTTTTTACTATGGGAAAAATGACATGGACAGAGTCATATTTTATTCATATTAAGTATTTTCATGTTACATGGCAAATTTAACATCCATTAATGCAAGTTGTCTAAAAGGAAACCCAATATTATCCAGTAGATGACTTAAGTTAAGCTTTGCTTTGAAACATTGCAAGGACTTTTTAATAGGACATCTACAATGACTTAAATCCCTCATTTTAATTTAAATATACATGCATGTCCTCTTATTTATTTGTGAATTATTGTTGGTTATTTCATGACTGATCACATTTCATGTTAAATATTCATGTTTTTATAACATTAAAAAGTCCTCACGTATAAATATATTTATTCTAATATTAAAAATAGCAATATTTATTTATTATGTCATGTCATGCTTATCAAAATAAAACTGAAATGAAAAACTTATGTCGACCTTTATTCTTTTACATACAGGTGCTGAATTAAGCAGTACATAAAATATTGAATGAAAAGCCTTAATGATGCTACATGTAAACGTCTAAAACGTGTTCATTTGACAAATACATCTAGTCAACTGTTAAAGACATCAAACACTGATAGAAAAGAGCACGACTTCAGTGCTTCATTTTCAACTCCTCCCTCGACTTCAAGCGGCAAATCTCGCCGATCGGTAAGTTCTTTTGAGATCTGCCAAACGCCTCGCCGTGAATGTAGACAAAAGTATGCAGCTGACGTCATCCTCGAACTGTATTTGTGGAAGATATACAAATACTGGGTGTACTCCATTCGAGTGGCGCTAGTATTCCACTATGCTGACGGAAGTAAGAATACTTCGCTTCGTGTCAAAATGGAAGTTGCGTGACGTCATGTGAATAGGGCCTATTGCACTGGTTGCAAAACTGTAGCGCACAGGTAGAACGTACCTCCTTTATGACCTGCTGTTGCTGTGCATGTTTCTGTCTGAGGTCTGACAGCTCCGTCCAAAGAGCCTCATTCTCTCTGAGGAAAAGAGAACAGAAAAGTTTTTGTAGTTGCTAAAATATTCCCGAGTGGTTTTTAGGGATGTGTGAGACTAGCCGAATAGTTTAGATACGACTAGATTCAACGATACTGCTGCTACTCATTTTGGAATTTTGCAATTCTTTTTTATATATATATATATATATATATATATATATATTTTTTTTTTTTTTTTACAAAGGCTACACTTATATTGACGTCAATATAATGTCACATCTTAAAATTTATATATTTTGAAAAGACATGTATATCTGCAGCGGAAAACAAAATCATAGACTAGGTTAGACTATTTCCAATTAAACGGTAATGAAATTAGTCGTTGCAGGTCATTGTTACTAGTGAATAATCAGTCCGTTCCCTTAACTTCTGGATAAATGCACATAGATAAATTGAGCTAATACAGGATAATTTAAAGTATTTCTTAACCTTTTCAGGGTGGCAAGTCTAGCATCCATGGTTTCTTGCTGCTCATGGACATTCTGAACACTTGTCAGAATTTTAGAAAGATCGTCTTGTCTTATTTTGCTCTCTTCAGGCCGTGCATTGGACACCTATAAAAAGAATAACAACAATCAACTTAATCTTAAATTCAGATTTTGTTTAAAACAGCAAAACCACATTTTCAGGTCTTCTATGCATATGCAATTTTTGTATTTCTTAATTTTCAACATGAAGATGTCTTGCCTTTCTTTTGATGTTCTCTAGCAGGTCATCTTGTCCATGTTTGAAGTATGGATGCTGGAATTCAACTGGTCCATCCCGCTCTTGCTTCACTATGCCTGCATCAATGTGCATCACTTTCCGAAAACCGTCTGTTTGTACAAAGAAATGAACATTGAATTCAGATTACAGACAAACAATGAGGAAGGAGGAGAGTTTATGGAGAAACCACTTACACATGTTGAGCTGTCGGACAAAACTGGCCATGTTGTTGTGCTTAAAAAACTTTGGAAGAATCTCTTTTGCAAACCTTTGTTCATCTAGTACAAGGAAACTGTTCCCTTCCTATAAACAGAAATAAAGAGCCTTGTTAAAGAAAGTAAACAGACTTCACAAAGAAATACAAATAATTAGACTAACATAACACACACACACACACAATATATATATATATATATATATATATATATATATATATATATATATATATATATATATATATATATAGAATCATATCAATGCACTATAGGATTAATTTAATTGCAAGAAACATTGGAAAATGTTGGGAAAATCGTCTTAAGAACTATATTTACATTTATGCATTTGGCAGACGCTTTTATCCCAAGCGACTTACATTGCATTACAAGGTACATGTTTTACATTCTTATCAGTTCTCAGGGCTCTACAGTGCGATTTTGCACTATTTTGCTGGCATATGCCCCTAAAAATCGATATGTGCGAACAGGAAAAATGATTTACGAGCACAACGTGCGAGTAACTACAACCTACCATAATCAAAAACGAGACGATAACTAAATAAAAACTATAGTTTTGAATGACAAAAAATATGACGAAAATCTATTGATATTCTCATCAACGAATAAGAACTAGACAAAAATGAGATAGTGACGAATTGGGAAGCGATCCAGTCAGAACTGATGTCCTGCGTTTGTGGTAGATGCGCATATTTGTACTGTAACGTGCTGATCTGCCCGGCGGCACACGTGTTGTTGACATGCGCTGCATGTCTCATAAAACGTAAAAAATTGAAAAGTCTGGGAGAATGAGTAGAGCAGACATATAGATCTGAATAAGAGTGGCAACGCAAAAACGAGCTCTATTTGGTTCGGTTTTCTGTGCGCAAAAACCCGACCCGAAGCGTGCAGGCGTGCAGCCTACACATACAATTCATTACTATAGCGCGCGAGTAATGAATTGAGCTCTTTCTTGTCTGAATGGACAAATACACAACATTATGTCGAAATGTCCGTTTTGGAGACTATTCACGTAAACCGTTAGTTAGTTAGTTATGTCTTAAACAGTTTTGAGTGCATCGGATGTGCATCAGTGCAATTGGATCCACATGTCATTGGACAGGATCCGCTGTCTTAAAGTGACAGTGGGTAATAAACCTACTGCGGTCTGTGTCCTAAATATTGATCAAGCAACAAAAGAAAAAGAGAAAAGCATTCACTGCTCGTTTATAGCTTTAATAAGGATTCATTATATTTAATTCAAACCAATTAATATGTCTGCTGCTTGAAATAATAAATAATGATGTATGCAAGTAGGTTAGTTATAAAGAATGCATATATCATTCATTAAAAAGAAGACTATTTTACTTTAGGAAAAGTGGCTTTATATAAGTAAGATATTTTTTAAGTCACGGTAGTTAAATCTATCTGTATTGCATGTTCAAACTTTAAAATCATTCATATTAATAGGTTAATAGATGTTTTCTCCGGTAGTACATGGGTTTGGACATTTTAGAGAAATTCTATTATATTTAAACCCATTATATTTTAGTCATCTGAATTGTTATAGTTTTAGTCAACGAAATACAGTCAGAGACTAAATCTTACTGTATTTCGTCGACTAAAACTAGACTAAAACCAAAACAATTCAGATGACTAAAATATGACTAAAACTAAAAGGCATTTTAGTCAAAAGACTATGACTAAAACTAAATTTGCTGTCAAAATTAACACTGGGCGGGACATAAAAAAAGTTTGACGTGGTACTGTAAAGTTTCAAATGTTGAACTCCTCCTGCATGAATAGTTCTGATTATTGATGAGATAGTAGCATTAATAAATTAGAGACCAATGTAGGCCATTTTTCTTGCACAAAGATTGAATGAATGAAAACAACTTACAAATATGAAACTCCTTTTTTGTTTGACTGGAATAAATATTATACCTTTGGTGAGCTATATAGCATATTATTACATAAATTTACAATGCATATAGTAAAATTAAATCATGACTACATTAACATACTAACAGTATACTATTAGATTAAAATTTAACTTTTTATCTAATGTTATTATGATATAAATACTAATACGCTCATTTAAACTATAGTTTCTCCTCCATGTTGTGGAAAGATGCAGATGTGCACAGGTGTGCCAATGTGCAACCTATCCTCCTCCTGAGAGCAACATGTTCCCCTTGTTCTGTTTTACTAAAGTGATTGTAAAGTGTGATTTATACTTCTGCATCAAAACGACAGTTTCATACATAGTTGAACACAAAGAGAAGGAGCACACACGTAGTATATAATAAATAGTTTGTTCAACTCTGTTACTTGAACATTTTTCACTGCGCACCCAAATTTCTTTGTGTGCTCCTAATTTTTTGCACATGTGCTCCTTGGAAAAAACCTTAGTGTAGAACCCTGGTTCTCAGTTCAGAACAGTGATTCAGCTTATTGATCAATAAGTGGGGAAAAAAACAATGGAATGGAATGAAAACAATTTAGTTATGGTACGAATCCAAACATTTATATCACAGACAGCACTCTATCATATCTATGATCTGACACACCATCATAATAAACAACTGATCACACAGGACCCGGATAACAAACAACGGTGTCACTGAAAGCTAAGCTAAAATGCTAACATTTAACGTTAGGTCTTTTGCTTTTATTTACCTGGCTCCAGCAAATAAATTCATTTGTATCCGAATCCTCGACGAGGGTCCAAAGCTTGGTGAGAAATGCGGGGACGTTGGAGTTATGTTTCATATTTGCTGGAATGAAAACGAAACGTTGCAAAGTATAAATAATAAGAGTCAGTTAGATTTTTTCCCTTGGGTTAGACAAAACACGAGTAACAGTGAAAATAGCGACGCAACTACACAACTTCCTGTTGGATTTCAGAGCGCTGATTGGTCCGTTGCGGCCTTACGTAAGTTTACTCACGTGTATGGGCATCTGTGTGTTGGTGTTAACCAATGAAAACGCTCTGCTGGGAGGAGAGTACTGATTGTTTACGTTTTTACCCAAGAGAAATAAAACGACGCCAGCGCTCAAAAGGAACTGCGTAGTTATAGTGTTCTTCGTGTTTTTTATGGCTATGTGTTGCAAATCACTATATTAATTATCAGAAAACATTACACAAAGGCACAATTGTTATAAAACTTAAATTAGAATATTTTAAGTCTGTCTTAGATTAGATTAGATTAGATTAGTAAACACAATAAAGCCACATTAGAATACATTTGGTAGATCCAACTGGCCTTTTTTTGTCCACATATGTTGGAGTCTGCGTGGAACGTGAAATGGAAAATCCGGAGTGAATATAGTGCAGAGTGATTACAGAACCCCGTGAGGGAAATCAGTTTTACTCCGTTCCACTCCTCAACGTGATTCCATAACGTATTTTAGCCTGTGGTTTGCTTGCTCGATGATGCTGAAAAGCTTGATGCCTTGGCTTGTTTTGGAACTAATTTCGTTGACGGAGAAGAAACGTACGAACTAATTGTCAAAATTTTTTTTGTTTAAAATGTAAGTTATTTTATATTATTTCCTTTTTTTTTTGCACTCTTGTATTAAAAAGATACAGTGCCATGAACACATTTGCATGCCTCATGGCAACAGCTGAATCACACCTGTGCAGACATGCATGCAGATATTCACATTTGCTTGTGTGATATTGCTTAATGTTACTTTTACATTTTTGTTGCCTAAATTATGTTTTTTAATTCTTTATAATTGTCAATTGTTTAATAAATAGGTTGTGTGTGACAACTTAATGCCAGGTGCCAAACAGTGCCCCACAAAATATCAATAGTGTATCAATAAAATGTATCTTGTTTTTTTGTAGGCAATAATGAGGACAATAATGGTAAAAATTTTTAATATCTTTTTTCTTTAAAGCTACTAGCCAAGACTTCAAATGTGCATGCATTAATTGTGCTTTATTGAGAAGTTTTACATGAACAGTAAATGTTTAAAATCATGTTCACTCATGACATGACAAGACCAGTCATATTTGTAGCATAAAAGTTTATTTGAGATGGAGTGGGTTTCCTCATGGGGTCATATTGAGATTACATGACCAGCTGAACTCCCTTGGTATTGGATTCTTGCTTGTGCAGTGAAATTATTATAAGATATTTCATCAATGACTAATATCAAACGAAATGATTTTGCTAGATTATGAATGAAGAGAAATGTCTATTGGAGCAAAACTGTGACAACTAACCCCGGTCTCTTATTTTAACAGCAGATCCAGTTCGATAAATTGCTGTTTCAGAACATACAGTTTGCACAAGGGTAGCATGTGAGTATTATTAAACTTATGATTTTTAAGATGTCACTTTTAAGTTATTACACCATTTGGGATTGGTTTGCATTTTGCCTTTAGAAAGCCACTGTTATGTTAATAATGTAAGGGAATAATTGCCAGTAACATGTTTAACAGTGGAGTAGATGGAACATTATTTTGAATGACTAATAGGGAATTGAGGATAGAATAACATTCATGATGCATTTTATAAAAGAGTCTGTTGGCACATATTCATGCCTAATTAGAGTCCAGTGCCATATTCTAACACTAGAGGTCCGCATTACACAGCATTGCATGTACTGATATCAATCTGGTCTGAAAAGTTCATACACAGATTGATTATCTGGTGTCATTACACTTGTTGAGGACATTCAAATTGTTCAAGTATAGTACATTAAATTACATCTGCATGCTAAATATGTAGTAATATAGAGCAGAATGCAAGAAGTTAAGGAGTATAAATTAAGGAGTTAAAAGGGCAGCGTTCTTCAACAAACATAAGCACCTGTGGGCAAAAACATGTCAAGATTAAACTGTTGTCCTCCTCAGTGCCCTTTAGTCTGTTCTGAAGAGGATTTTACCTATGCTGCTGCAAAAAAAGAGCCTTCAAATGCTGCCATCCAAAGCCCAGCTCTCTCTCTCTCTCTCTCTCTCTTTCTCTCCCACACGTACACACATGTGATAGTAATTTCAGTTTTAGCTGATGTTATAAATAACTGAATATTGTGCTTTTTAAATGCTTAGCACTTGATTTAATTTGTTAAGCCAGCTGCAAAACAAATTGCCTTCTGAGAGAAATAAAAAGGCTGTATTTAATTAACCAGACCTGATGCTGGACAGAGAGGAACTGTAAGTGGACTTACAACACTATGGGACGAACATTAAGGTTAGCGTAACAGAGAATAATGAAGTTGACAAGCCTGACTAATGAGAGCAGACAGTAATATCACATCAAACGATTACATCAAAGAGTCTTTCCTAATAGCCATAATTACAACATTCTTTGATTCTTGGTAAGAGAGATTATGGAGATCAGTGCAAATCATAGTTAGACAGGTGATAGAAAAGTCACTACCGCATAGTAGGCTATAGAAAATTGCAACACCTGAACTCTTTCTTTCTTGATGAACAGATTGTATTATAATGGTCTTATCTGAAGTGTTTGATAGGACTTTAGGTAGTACATTGTTATTATCATAACAAAGGAAAGGCAAATATTTGGATAAATGGATTTTGGAATGAATCTGATATGACCAATTTTAGATAATAACTGTTTAGCAGCTCTACTGTAGATTGGTGAGATTTACGTTAATGCTGAAGCTATATATTAATTTCACCAAACAGATTAGCAAAAATAATTGCAGAACTTTTTAAATACTAATTATTATCGCTTTTTTGGGGGACTAATGTAATTCCATCCGCAAGCTCCATTTTGGTTGAGCCATTGCTATGTCAGGATACTCAAACAGAGCTACGTTTTGAAAGTGCCACAACATTTGACTTATAATTCAATTGTATTTGAATATATAGCTGTAATATGTGCAAATAGGTCTCCTACAACAGGTTTACATGCATCCAAGGTAAAAAAATACTTTAATTTTGCACATCACCTCATGTCTCAAAGAGTCTGAAATGGTTAGTTCGAAGATTCAGTCTCTCTAAACCCCTCCTTTCCATGAACCTACTCTTCTCTGGTTTGTGAATGGTGATACACTGTAAAAAAATAGTTGGATTAACTTGAAAAAGTAAGTTTTGGTTGCCTTAAAATTTTGAGTTTATTGAAATAAAAAATTTGAGTTAATACAACAAAGGAGATTGGTTTAATAAATAGAAACTCAAAATATTATGTTGTCTGAACTACATTAATTATCTAAGTTGATTTGACAAAATATAAAAAGTTGTGAAAACAAATCATCAAAATTCATTTTTACAGTGTATGAACAATAATGATGGTGTCGGTTTTATTGCATCTAATCTAGCGCGAGTCCTCGTCATCCTTTTGAAGTGCAAAGTAGGTTCACAGCGCTGAAAACAGCAATGACATAAACCAAACTCAGAGTAGTCAAAGTAGACATTGTTCGTATGGCTGGATGGAAAAGCGCATACATTTAAAAAATGCACACAAAAAACTTCTACTTAAACGCTCAATTGAGAAAATTATCCAAATAGAAAACCTGTGCATAAACTATGATGGAAACACATTTACCGAAAAATTCCTCAATGACCTCTAAAAAGACATGTTACTTTGCGATGGGACAGCATAACCAACTGGACCAACCAGTGGCCCGATCTCATTGCACAGCATCTGAAATGCTGTTTTTGTTCATTCTGAAATGCCTAAGCAAAGTCTGTCGTCAAAGTGGTTTGGTGTAATTTCCTCACAAAGCTGTTTTAAACAACTGCATTCCCAAACAGCAGGAATCTGCCGCAGAAAGCAAGCTAACATGTCCGCATTTATTGTGTTCGCTCTGAGTAATATATTATTTATACGAACATTATATACATTATATCTATAGTGGCTTCTCCTGCATCAACTTCCTTTTTTTTGTGATATATATCACCAATTTATCACGAAGTGGCGATTTTGTTACTTCGACTGACTGGATAGAAACGGTGCTTTATTCACAAATGTTTTATCCGATATTCCGATTTTGAGCATAAGGTAAATTCGCAACTAAGGATGGAAACATAGTTAATGAAGACCATAGGCTGGCATTATGCAAGCGTGTTACTTAGTTTTGTAGTTATGTAACAGGAAGTGAGACTAGAATTGCTGACCACTCGTTTCAGCAGTTCAGAATTTATTATTTCTTTTAGGAGATAATAACTTTGTGTTGTGCACTTTGATCTTTAAACCTTTTCTAGACCGTTTACATTCACAAGCAGCTATATTGCACACAGCATGTAATATATGATATATAAAAAGCATAATATGGGCACTTTAAAAAGTGGAAAGGGGATATTATGTTCAATATTTTTGTTGTGTGCAAACACATGCCATGCACAATTGCAAAATGATGCCGAATTGCTCGAACGTAAGGTTCATGGCATGCTCATAATGTAAACAAACAAACATTCATAAATAAAAAACAGATGTCGGAGTCATCCGAGGTGGACTGACACACTGTATCATTGAACCCTTTTGCTTGGACAGGCTTGATGTCTTCAGGTAGGTACTGGATGAGAAGCACACTCACTTTCCCTTGCCCTTGCCCTCTCTTTTTGTCTTTTTTTTTTTTTGTCTTTTCTTTTTTCCAACAGAGTTGGACCAAAAAGCCTGGAATGAATTGATATTTTCCATTGGATGTAGAACTTGGACCTCTGTTTTATAGTTGTTGTTCCCTCTCATTATTTGATTAATCCTGAAGTCTAAGAGAACCGAAATGAAACAGAGAAAAATATATTAGTGCTGAGCTCAGCAGATTTATTTTTTACCTAATGAATAGATAAGTTTGGATTATGCCACGCAGAGCTGCCAAGGAGACCATTTTTATTGCTGTTCGAAACATCTTTGATTAAGCGAAGCTGAATGGTTTTGCCTCTCTATATTAATTGGTGCAGTATATATTTCCATATTCCACCACACAAAATTTAAATCAAATGATCTCATCATACAACTAGTTCCTGTTTTAGAGCCAATGTTTTAAACTGCAACAATAAAACACACCTTACCAGTTGGATGTCAGGGAGAAAAACTTTTTTCTTTACTTTGAGGAAGTTCTTTTTAAAGAGAACATAAAAACCATTTCGTTTCTTTCAGCCCGGTGAGACTTGGAAATGGTTATAGACGATATGCTAGCCAGGGGCAATAAAAGGTATGTTTTCACATTTAGCCTCAGCATCAAGGAGTCGCCACGTATGACCTCACGGAGCTCATAATCGAAGGTTAAATTAGGTGAACAAATTGTTTTTCTCTATTTTTCTAATAAAGGAGGTTTTAATGTTTGAATGACAAGTATTTTCATTATCGCACACCACTCTGCTATGTGTAAATGTTGAATGAATTAATAATTCAATAATACAAAAGAAAAACAAATAACTCAATAATTAAGACTAATGACAAAACTATGCACTTTCTTAATGGTGTAAAAATTGAATATGGAAATATATTGACTTTTTGAATGGTATTTTTTGTAATGCCTTTTCAAATCATCATGTCTTTATCTTTATTCATGTTATTTTGTCTGCAAATATTGGTTATGATGTTAGCCTTTTTCCAATGCACCCAGCTCTTCTGCCACCTCATTAACGCATTAGTCACTATCAATGAGGGGGAGACGTTCACATCTGGCCTTTGTTTCTTCACTTTTGTAGGTCTATTACATAACCTGAAGCATTTCAGGCCTTTGTTTGAAATCCCTAAGCTTTTACAATTTGTACGCCTGACAATCCTGGTTTCCATTTAAATAACTTCACTTTTCTCAAAATGTCTTTCCCGATTCACCTCCATGATAATGAAGCAATGAAGCAATTTAGTCAGCATGTATTCTGTTTTCACTCCATCGGGGGTTTGCATCATAGCATGCCAAGTGTCATAAAAGTAGAGAGATAAATAATGCAGCCAAGCTCTCTGAACCATCTGGCATGTACATTTATATGCTTCAGTATTAAAAATTGTGTGTGCTTTATTGCTCAAAAAACACTTAGCGCTGTGTCATTAGGCCATGGGGATGTGATTGGACGTATTCTGCCGTTTCACATGACCCAGGTGGAATTCCATTGTGAGCAGAAGATATTGCTACAGGTATTGTGGTATTGCTACAGGTATTGTGCTAGTCATTCAGATAAACAAATCTTTTGTTTCATATTAGCTGCCTAAAAGCAAAGCATTTTGATGTATGATGTGTTTACTCCTGATGTGAAAGCAGTTCCAATATGTAGGCAGCTTAATTTTGTTGCATTCTTAAATGCCTTGTTTCAGGCAAATTCTAAAGCAGCATTACATGTGTCCTTGTGGAGAAGGCAATCCCATAATGCATTGCGACAAGCTACCTTTGTATAGCATTTCAAATGGATAATTTTCTCATTTCTGGGGGTCATCACAGTTGGATAAACTTTTATAGTGATACAAATAAATTACAAGAAATAAAATTTTTTGGGTTTCCATTTCCCCCAATAGCAAAAAAACAAACAAACAACAACAACAAAACAAAAATACACAATAGCATTTCTATGACTTTCCAAAGGAGGGGAAAAAAAATCGAAAGATTTTTGAGGTTCAACTGCACTGTAAAAATGAATTTTGATGATTTGTTATTACAACTTTTTATATTTTGTCAAATCAACTTAGATAATTAATGTAGTTCAGATAACATAATATTTTGAGTTTCTATTTATTAAACCAATCTCCTTTGTTGTATTAACTCAAATTTTTTATTTCAATGAACTCAAAATTTTAAGGCAACCAGGTAACTTATTTTTTTAAGTTAATCCAACTTTTTTTTTTACAGTGTGTGTTTAGGATGCTACCTTAGAAGGCAGCAGTCCACATAGGCAGCAAGTTAGCACACTATAGGCTTAAATGTGTACAGATGCTCAATACACTTGAGGGTGCTAAATACCCTCAAGAGAGCAAGTTATGAGGCTTTACCTTGCCAGGTGTTTCTCATTTGGGTTATAGTGAAGAAACGTGAATCCCTCTTCATTGAAAGACCTGGTACAAAGAGTGGATTCAGAGGGAGGTATTTGATGATGCCAGGTTTAAGACTCCTGTTGAGTCTCATATGCATATTCAGCACTTCCCCATAAACACGGAGGCAGTAAATACAGAGGAACAGCCAACTGTGTACAAGTTGTAACCACTAAAATATCCCTGGCAGACCGCAAACAAGGAGGTTCGACGAGCTGTGTGTGCTGAGAACTACTTTACATGGGAATTACAATTTAAAATGATCTGCCTGAGAGTGTGGGATCTCTGAGGTTTCAAAGTTCTCATATTTGTCAGAAAATTAATTTACCGTAATCATACGTATTGTATGTAATAAGTTAATTGATCCCTGCACTGCAAAAAGTTATATTTATATACTAAGTATACTTGTCTTGTTTTCCAGTACAAATATCTAAATCTTCTTAAATCAAGTACATTTAATTGAGAAGCAAAATTACTTAAGATATTAAGTATTGTTTCTAAAAATAAAAGGTGTTTGTTTAAAGGAAGAAAAAATATCTGCCAATGGGGTAAGAAAAATAAACTTTATTTAAAAAACAAGATTTTTTCTAAAGTCATTTTTATACAATTTTCCAAAATTAACATATATCCTAAGTCATTGCTTCTCAAGTAAATGTCTTGATTTAAGAATGTTTTAGTCGGGGTTGTCCACACTTGGTCCTAGAGTGCCACTGTCCTGCAGAGTTTAGCTCCAGCTCGCCTCAACACACCAGCTTGGAGGTTTTTTAAGACCTTGGCTGTGTTAAATCGCACGTTTAGACATACTCTCCCCAAAGCACTTCTCCTCGGGGGAGTCCCCGCCACCATTCTGAAGTGCGCTTAACTTCATCAAGTTGGCGAGGAAAGTTTATATGGACAGACCCTCGACCCCTCACTTTTGACAGAGGGAGCGAGTCTACTCAATAGGTACACGGTAGATCCATAGACCACAATGCAACACAGTAGGTCGCGTTTAATTTACCCCCACCCCACACAACTCTATGATGTTGGAGTTATTTTGATATTTAACCGCACTTAATAATTGTAGCTAGCTACCTTAAGCAAACCTTTTTTTTTTTTTACACAGTTATAGTTTATTGTTGTATAATTTACATTTGTGTATTTTTTTAGCGAGGGAAGGAAATACAAAATTGGACTTAAACGCTGCCCTTGATTCGCTGGTTCAGGTTTAATAGAGATTGGAGCTAAACTGTGCAGGACAATGGCCCTCCAGGAGCAGAATTGGGATAGCCTGACTACGTCAGACTTCCTACTTCCGCTAATTTCATTTCGCTCCTGTAGTCAGTCTGAGATAGCAGCCTATCTTTCAGTTTTCCACCGGCCTGAAAACAGCCGGCCCAATCAACGAACAGAGGGCGGCTGAGAGCCGTGACGTAGCCGCTAAGCGCCGAGTTTTACATTGTAGGATAGAGAAATCGAAAACCGAAACGACTGCGGAAATGGGAAACGAGACACGTGATTGTACCGTGGATGCGTAGATTAACTTCGCATAATCTGCAAAAGTCGTTTACAGCCATGTTCACTCCGGTATTTCGCTCGCATCATCAAGTGTTTACAGCAGGTTTACAGTGGAAGTTCGATCATAGATTTGAGTTCGATGCATGATGTCTGTGTTTAGATGCGGCTGTGTCGGCGCATAACATAAACTTATCTGATTGGCTTACGGGTAACCAATGATTTTAAACTTCAGAAATCGCCCCCTAGCGAGAGAGAAAACACTTCTCTATTATGCTATTCCAGACTCTGTCTACGAAGCAAAGTGAAGTAGCAGAGTCTGGTATTACCAGGCTAGAATTGGGAGCCCGATCTCATGAAAGTGCGTATCAATACCACGAATGTTATTTCTCGTGCCATTTATACGCCAAAAATAGTTTTTGCGTGTATATCATACGCAGTTTTCGCGTGCATATGATACGCAGTTTTTGGCGTGTAATACGCACGCAACCCCCTTCCCCCCTCCCCCTAACCCTACCCAAGCGGTTTTCAGTGCATAGCATTTACACGCAAAAACCATTTTTGGCGTATAAATGACACGAGAAATAACATTCGTGGTATTGATACGCACTTTCATGAGACTGCGTTGGAATTGGACACCCCTGGTTTGGATTTGGTGTGGAAAACAAGACAAAAATGAGTAAGAAAACAGTTTTTTTTTTTTAAACATTAAAAATACAATATGAAATAATAAGAAATCTTTTCTTAAATGTGCAATTACAATTAAATGATCATTGGAGAAAGATGTTTTTTTCCTTGGCGGAGTGTGTAATTACAGCATCTACTAAAAGGGGCTAAATGGGCCGTACTAACCAGCCAAACATCTTACTGCAAAATAGAAGTAAGGATAGTCTTATAGTTTGACTCAGTTACAATATTATTTTATTATATATTACTGACTATATTGCAAGTGTCTGAAAGTAGTGCGATAATATTGATAAGTCTGCTCTAATGAGCACAGCCTTATTTTTAATTGACTTCGACACCAAAAATGAATTGCTTGGCTGTTGTTAATCTTTCAGTTACACTGCATGATATTGTTGCTAAAATGAACTAACAACAGTTCCACTGAGAATGGAATTCAACAATCTGTGGCCTAAAATGGAAATAAACTAAACAGCTGCCTGCTTGATCTGCACATTGCATTTTTGGATAATTTGAACTCTCAACTCTCTCTCTGGTACATTGTTGTGTAGCCTACATGTGTACAGTCACGTCGCTAACATCTTAACCATCCCTTATCATATCCAGCATAAAGAACTACACACGTTTTTCAAGCTTTTGAAGGTTTTATGCTTTTCGTTCAGGAATGAGTTGTTAAGCTCCAGCCACTTGATCTGGGCAAGTCTGGTCCTCCACCCACTGTCTGGATTTACTTTCTAAGCAAAGCTGTTTTTAATACAGGCTATATGACATCCAACTCTATCCCCCGTGGTCCACGACTTGTTTTGGCATATGATACGGAGTGTGACCATTTTAGAGGCATCAACTTGGGTGTCCTCTAGGTTTAGAAGAAATACAGCCACTGCTGAACATGAAGGTATAAAACCTGCCAGTTTTTACCACCAGACCTTTGGGTTTGTTAACCCATTCAGACACAGTATCTATTCAAGTCATCATACTTTTCTTTGGTGGGCATGTTATGTTTTTGTCATTTGGTGCCACCCATATCATTATTGGTCAGATGCTGCTAAATAGAGTGCTATATGTTCTGTTTAAAAAAAATAAATAATAATAATATTTTATGAATTTCTGAATATTTTTGTTGTTGTTGTGAAAACCGTGATAATTAGTTTTTTAGGATACTTTTAACATTGTACATATCTTTCGATTTCATCGGCCATTGGTGAATATAGTATACATTTCTTTCTTTAAAAAAAAACTTTTTGACCTCTGACCTCACACTTTTGAATGGTACTGTATATCTTGCCTAGACAATTGTTAGGCTAGTTTGTATGGCCCCTGCTGATACTGTAGCTGTGTATTGTTGTAGATGCTGTATCATTTGGCAGCAAAATGCATATTTCTACATGAACAGCTATTCAAAAGTTACTGTGCATTCTGACCATTTTTGTTTGTTGCAAGCAATATCACAAGTTGTTTCATTATATTATAGTGATAATTTTTATAGGGCTCAGGTTTGTCACTAGTGAAGGGATTGGGGATGTGCATTTTTTTTTATGGTGCAATACACAGTCAGTCTTTTCATGATATCATTTTGAGCTGGTCTTCTCATGGCATTTATAGCTAAGGTGATTGCTTCAAAACCACCACAGAACTGAGTGCCCATAAACAACAATGGTAGATTTCAAGTCACATACTATCAGGTAGGCTACCATTGAGAAGAATAGGATAGTTTTTTAGAATCATCTTTTATTGATTTCCAGATATTACAGGCATGTTTAGTAACATTTTATTTATCATAGTATTCTAGTATAGAGTTACATTTCTTACACAAATGTATACTGTATCCTACTCAAAAGCTTGGTGTGATTTACAAATCAGATGGAGATGCATCTAAGTCATGCTTTTGTTCTGTACGGATTTCTTGCAGCCTGCAGAGTACAATAGACCGTTTGAATGAACGTCATCAGAAGGGTTTCAATGTTGTGCAATCTGACACAAATTAGACAAAAACCATTAACAAATGAATTATTTTTTTTAAAGATGCTGATGATGTTTCAGATGATGTTGGCATTGTCAGTTTATCTTTATTTTCTCACAGTTGTTCAGTTGTGTTGGTTCTGAGCAGGTGAGCATGCTAAAATATTATTTTGTGGATATGTCAATAACAATGTTCTTTGTCCATTCATTATCTGCTTTGTAGCCCGCTGTTATCTCTGAAAAAGTGACAGACGGATACAGCTGAAGAGGTTCTGTATGGCTTCTTTGTGTGATTACAGATACACTGACGAGACCTTTTCATAATCTAGCCTTGAGCTCATTGGTTTTTCTTCTAATGCGATAAATAACTGCTGAAACCCTTTGTTTGTTTGAAATAGTGGACTAAAGTTTAGAGGCCTAAAGACACCTTTTTAATTCAGTACATCCTCGCATTGCCTAAATTAAACATTTCTCACCCTTAATGGAATAAAACAGAAAGAACGTTTAGTAGAATGTTAATGTGTCTCTTTTCACATGAGATTATCAGTAAACTATTACTTATATTTTAAATTATTTTCCTCTTTCAAACTGTTACATGCCTTCAAAAGACTTGTATAGGAAATGCTGCTTGTGTTTTTTTTTGCAGCTTGAAACCCAATGATGACCCATCATCACTTTCATGGCATGGAAAAGAGTGGTGTCAACATTCTGCTAAACGTCTCCTTTTCTATTTCAAGTAAGTCATATTTGGGACAGCATGAGGGTGAAGTAAATGAAAACAGAAACTATTCCTATAAGTTGCTTATTTCTTTACAATCAAAAAAGAGGAATGGGCATGAAATACTGATTTCGCTGAAATCTTTTAGTTATCTAAGTGCAAAGAGACTGCAGAGTGATACACGAGACATGAATCTAGCACAGCTATGTAGTATAAACTATAACAATTGTATAGTTTAAAAAATATCTGACTGAGGAATGCATAATGATGCACTTAACCAATCAGAATCAAGTATTACAGAGAGCTGTGTAATAAAAGTAACTTAGTTATGCTAGTAATGACCACATCTGCCTCATTGCAAAGGAACAATTGGCAATGCATCTTATAATATAGCGGCACATCAGCTGCTACAAATTTACAGAGTTGTCCTCTGTAAACTCACAGGTGTTCTTATCCACACACTCCCTGTGTTATCAGCTTATCCTGAGTGTCTCGGACGCGTGACCTCGATCCCCGGTGCTTCCCCGTTCTTTCCCATGTTCCTCTCTTGTGGAGATATTTAAGCATTCAACACACTTAACCTCCAGCTCACATCGCGCTGAAGTGGAGGTTATGAGTCAATAGCCATGATTCACCCTGACTTGATGACTTGTTTTTGTCCTTTTGGAGAAATGTAAAAAAAAATCTTGACAATTATCTGGTATTTGTCAGAAAAGCCTGTTGTTGTCAAAAAATGCTCTTTTAACCGAAAAGGAAATTGGTCCCAAATTCAAAGATATGTGCTTTGGAGCCAACCACTAATACAAATCACAGGGTGTCAAGTATTTCAAAGCATGTGGTAGTGAGTGTTTAGTTGTGTACTGAAACTGTACTAGTCTCATTCATTCTCCTTCTTTACTGTCTCACATTATTATCTTTATTAGTGTGAGGTGACCAGTGCTAAATTAGAAACAGTATATGTTATGTTTGATCGGTTATAAAGATGTTGAATCAATTACTTACTATGATAAATCTAAGAACTAGTCGTACTCAGCATGATGTTTGGTCATTTGTAGCTTATTCTGGACAATAACTGGCCACTTAGACAGGAAGCGATTGCCTGACTGACATGTGAAGTGCCAACAATAGTTTTTACATGGTGTTTGGGGGTACACAGTAGTATGAATTTGATTCGGCTCTCTGGAATACTTTACTCTGATTGTCAATATCGGCATCCGGTCAGATATTTTAGTATACTTAAAAAATATTTAGGCCTAAATTTAAGAACTGCATATACATTTTCCATCCATTTGGATTACACAGTTTTAACATGAGCTTAATGTAATGCATATTTCTTAGTCATGCATAAATTAAACGGTTAAGGTTTTTTCACTCAAAAACAAAAAAACAAACAAACATGGCATAGTTTATTATTAACTACTGTATTTGTTTTTATTTGCATTATCATATTTTTAAATTATCATAGGTAATTCAAATACATAGATTTAGGCCTAAATATTTTTTGTATTGTATTTTACTAGCTTCAAGATAATATTCATTCATGCATCAGGCAATAGACTAAAGAACACTGGAAGTTAATTACATGGTCGGAGAGGTTTTCCTGGATTAAATGAATGCATCTAAGAAACAGGAAGTAGGCGCTATACATTTGTCACATGCACAAAAGGCTTTTTTAATTCCCTCTCAAAGTCTTTTATCTACCATAAGTGGGGAAATTAAATCATTCATGATGAACTCAATGTGAACATCCCATCAGTCCCACTGCATTTTTACTTTGTTGGTCGTATCAAAAGTGCAGTGTTTGCCAGATGGCAAAAATAAACCCTGTCAAGTGTGATTTCACATACATGGCTTTAATTCCGTGCCATCTGAACTCAAGCTTGTGTTAATAACAACCACCTTTTGTAAACTTGTTGACACTTGGAAATGTCATTGATGCACGTCAAATAATTGTGATTTGTTCCATAAACATCCTTAAAAGTGGTCAAGGCTAATCAAAATCTTTTGTAGATTTTGGAAGCGAGAGCCGTTGGTTCGTATGATGTAGTTTACTTTTAGCTCATTTCAGCAGTTGTATGTGACTTTACAACAATGGGACACAATGGGAAACAAAACCCATCTCTGCATTGGCTACAAATAAAACCAACACTTTTGTTTTATTTGTAAACCAACACCTTTATTTTGTTTATGGCTTTTGATTAATAATGATAAGACCACCCTTAATGGTCTTTCTTATTCGTTTCAATTTTATTTGGCAAAAATCAACTATTTCGCGTGTTGCTTTTTGCTTGTAGCACATTGCTCTGACATTTCTGCAGGCCGGGTGCTAAAGGGTGTAAAATAAAAGCAAGAGCATTCTCGTTTGAAACTGTAATAATCATATTTTGGTGAAATAGATTTGGCAAACGCTCCAGTGCATATTTGTGTTTGTGCTCTAGAGATTGCCAAAGGTTTCTATTTACAACATGTTTTTGCAGCATCTGTCTGTTGATCTCTTGAACACAGTGGCCTCAGATTTTTAAAGTCCCCCTGTGGTGAAAATCAAGTTTTTAATGTTGTTTATATGTCTATGTGGTGCTTTTAATATGCTTTAAGACAAACCATGTGCAAATTCACAAGTCAACACCATTGCTGAGTATTTTCTCCTTCTGCAGTGAAAAAAAAAAAAGAGAAGCCAGGTTATCCCGATATATTTTTATGTTGATATATGAAAAATCAGGTACAATATAGCGGGTGAATTATGATGCATATTACGATGTAATGATGAACTATACGCCTTTCTCCACTGACGTTCTAAGTTGTTCAAAGCATTTGTAAGAATGCTGATTTTTAGAAGGCAGTTGTCTGACTCTGACATGCGAACAGGAACATGGTTTGTGTAACATTAGCAACACATTATTAGCTGTTTTATAACATAGTCAAGCAAAAAGCTAATCATATTCATTACCGTTGTGTCCGACTTTGTAGGGAGCGATACATCAAACGCATTATCGTTTTAATACATCGACTTGTATACGAGCCTTTATGAGTTTTGAGGGATAATATTTTAACTTTGAAACTTTAAGTTAGTCAGAATCACTCAAAATGTATGTTTAGTGCTGACTCTGAGTTCTGCACGCTAAAGAAGTATAGTCAGTGTAAATAAGAGATTTAAAAAAAAAATCTAATTTTCATATTAATTAATTTTGTAATTATTATTTGTAAAAGTAATGACTTGTAATCTTGTAAATCTTTCACTGTACATTGCTGTTCTTGTTGGTGGTGTGTAGAGTGTTTTGGGTGTTTGCCTACTGTTCACTTCTCTGAATTTATTAAAATTATACTGTTCAAAAGTTTTGGGTCGAAGGATAGTGTAGTTATGAGCAACAGATATAGTAATAATAGGAATGGTTACTAATTAAAATAACAATGCAATATTTGAATGCAATAAAAAAAAAAAATGAAATGGCCATAGGTTACTTTTTGTTACACTGGTTGCTGTAATATAAGTTGCCTAAAGTGTTCAACACTCCACACAACATGTATCTCTTAAAGAAAATTGACACTGATCCTTATGGCTTTCGTGTATATCAACCATATGATCCCAGAGGAATTTTAATAGTTCATCCACTGTGTTCCCGTCACCACATTTGAGACACTTCCAGTGCAACATGTGGTTATTCCTCCGAATGGGATTCTCAAAGAGGAAAAGAAAACGTGTAAAAAAAGGAAGTGCTTGGATCTTAAAACTACAAGTAATTGCATGTTCCTGGCAAAAAGTAGCACTATGTGCCTGTTTAGTTTTGTGTGTGGTTTGCTTGTTTTATACCAACCAGCCGATATGCACTTATCGAATTGTAAACACTGGCAAGCAAGCCTGTATATTCATGTGGCAGGACTGGGGAGAGCAAACATTAGACTACAAGCTGTCCAACTCCAGATTTCTGTAGCTGGATGTGATAATGTTTTGACGTATAGACACTTCAACCAAACTATAAACCGTGTTTATGTGAGGACAAATAGTGTTGGAAGGCTTTGTCTGTCTGTCTGTCTATCTATTGGTGCATTCCATTTGTTCTCCAATGTGAGAAATTGTCCTCAAGCTCAGTGGTCCACACATAGCCAACCTCTGTTTGTGGGCACTTATCTGTCCGTCTGTCAGTCTGTCTGTTTGTCGTTATTTCTAACGTTCTATCGATCGTTCTGTGTATGTCTATCTGTCTGTCTGTCTGTCTATCTGTCTGACGTTCTATTAATCGTTCTGTCTGTCTAACTCTTTCGTTCCATCTATCTATCAATCTATCCATCTATCTGTCTGTCTGTCTGTTCGTCCGTCCGTCCGTAATGTCTGTCTGTAATGTCTTTTTTATGTTTTCTTCAACAATTATTAGTTTAGCTTTGCATTCAGCTTTGCTGAATGTGAGGATGGTGCTGATCTTTTGGTCTCCGTCTTAATAACTGGTTCCTCTTCTCCAAATCTCCCTGATATGAGCCTTGACTTTCAAAGGGATTTCTTTATTAGTAGTCGAGCAGCAGCATAATCACCAGCTCCCAGGGAAAACCACTGAGTTAAATAATCAACTGTAAACAGCCAGGGAATGTTAATTATGCACTGGCTGCATCTTTAGAGGACAAAACATATTTAACTTGCAATTTTGAACGGCGGAGAAACCCCACACATGGTTGTGTGGGACCACAAAATTCCACGTTTTCATTGCATTCAATGACATGTCTACACTGTAAAGTGATGTTTTGGACAATGGCATAAGACGCTGGCCTTCCTCACAATAGAGCCTTTTGACAAAGGTGTAATTTTAGAGAGTGAATTGTCTCCTTATGCAATTTAGATCATTTGAGATTATAATCAAGGTAGTTTTGCTTAAAAAGAGTCACAGCTTTGACCATATTCATCTCTAAAGGTCCAAGTTTTTAACACTCTCACATCGCTTCAATTAACCAAACTGCTGACAAAAGCGATATTTCTTGTGCGCAAAACCGAGACAAAACAGCTGTACAAATTAATGAAAAATAAAACAGCGCTGTTAGAAGATTGTCACTCAGAGACACAGACATCTGGCTCCTCTGTAGTGTTTGGAGGTCTTAAAACATCACCCTGTGATAGCCAGAGGGACAAATGAGACTTAAAACAGCATTTAGGGTTGAAGACAGTTTGTGTTGATATTCGTATGATAAACATCAATATGGGAAATATCATCTGCTCTTAAATTAAAATAAGCTGTTACTGGAAAGTCACAGATTTCCTAACTTGTCGTGTAGAGCTAACTTTTTGATCTCATATGAGAACAGTTAAGTGAGATCTGGTACAAAGCAAAATGTGAGATCTCACAAACATCACAGTGGACATTGTCAAGTGTTTTCCATTTGTCACACGTTATTTGGTGTCCTCTTGTTAGCTTGTGATGTCCAAGTCAAGAATGTCCTGAAGCAACTCCCTGTTTCCTTGTTTTAAAGGTCCTTCGAGATGCGAACAAAAATGGGGAGCTTCCAGCAGAGGTCCTTCTTTTATCAGTTTTATTGTGACAGGTTACCATGTGTTGGGACAAACTGCCCCAGTGCTTTATTGTGGACTTCGGCACATCGCTTTTATATCACATAAGAGAGCACAAACACGTTCTACCCATCTGCCCTTCATAAGATCTTTGTGAAAAAGAAAAAGACAGCAAAACAAGACCAAATACAGCAGAAATTGAAATGATTTAGAAACCAGGAACACAAAATAAGTACAACCAGCCAGAGAAAAGTGAAAAATAAGAAGGTAACACTTAATGATTTACCATTGTAATTATTTTAAACTCTTCTCTTTTGTTTCTTTGTGATGCTTTTCAGATTGCATATTTTTCTTTCCTCTGTAGATATTTTGAAGATATTTTTTATTTGATCATTTTAACACGTTATTTTAAGGTGACGTAGTTACACGTACTTACTAATAACAGGTATTTAGGCATAATTAAGTAACTAACCCTAAACCAAACCCTAACCATAACTCTATAGTACATGTAGTTAATTAATTTTACTCAGTACAATGTTACTACGTCACCTTAAAATAAAGTGTAACCTTTTATATTTTATATTTTTCCTAAAACTTTTGTTTTGTCTGCCGGTTGGAAATGACGTCAGAAAAGTCTTCTCACTGAAGATCAATCTGCCCTGGCTTTCTAATGTCTGACTAGCTCTGTTCTAGTGGTTATTTTTAAGTAATAGGTGAAAGAATTGCAAGTTTTATGTTGTCTGGAATGTATATTTTATTCAGTACAAGGGCACAATTGTGAGAATGATATTGCTTTTATACGAGAGGTTTTTACTTACAAGATGTTATTACACCGAGTAACTTGCAATATGACAAGTCTATTTTATTATATTTGTAATAAAAAAGGCATTTTCGCTAGGGGGCCAACTGAATCCTCTTTTATTCATAAATGATTTCCTGAACACTCAAGTCAATTATGTTGCATGACAAAACAACAGTATTATTCTCTTTAACCATGACAGGAAATCTCATCAATGTATGATCTATTCTAATGTTCTTTCTGTATTCCAGGTTTCCATGTTCTACAAAAAATTTGAGCCGATGGGTACCTGTCTTTTAATTTCCTGTCGAGGACCATGCTGGGATTCCACACAAATTCAATAAGAGCAAAATAACCCTGTGTGATAAACATCAAAGCCGTCACATTTAAAAAGGAAGGACCATATGATGAAAAAGAGGGTAGGTTTGCTTGCTTCAACAACAACAACGAGAAGAGCATTTTTTGTTGTACAGTAGTTTGATGGTTATATAAAGTACATAGTAGTATGTATTATTGACTTCCACTACTGAGTAATGTTGCACTGATGACAACTGCAATTGCAATTGATGTTTTCTCTCATATTTATATACTCTCAGCTGCCACTTTATTAGATACACATGTAACCTCTCGTTAATTGCAAATATCTAATTAGCCAATCACATGGCAGAAACTCAATGCATGTAGACATGCAAGTTCAAACTGAGCATCAGAATGGGGAAGAAAAGTGATTGAAGTGACTTTTAATAACTGCTGCTGTACCAGGATTTTCACGAACAGCCATCTCTAGTGTTTATAGAGAATGGTCAGAAAAAGAGAAAATATCAAATGAGTGGCTGTTCTGTGGGTGAAAATGTCTTGTTGATGCCAGAGGTCAGAGGAGAATGGTAAGACTGGTTCAGCTGATAGAAAGGCAACAGTAACTCATATAACCACTTGTGACAACCAAAGTCTGCAGAAGAGCATCTCTGAACGCCCAACACGTCCAATCTTGAAGCAGAAGAGCTACAGCAGAAGACTGTGACACTCCTGTCAGGTAAGAACTGGAGGCTACAACTTGCACAGTGTCACCAAAATTGGACAATAGAAGATTGGGAAACCGTTGCTCGGTCTGACGTGTCTCGATTTCTGCTATGACACTCCGATGGAAGCGTCAGAATTTGTCGTAAAAAATGAAAACATGTATCAATCCTGCCTTGTATCAATGGTTCAGGTTGCTGGTGGTGTAATGGTGTGAGGGATCTTTTCTTGGCACACTTTACGCCCCTTAGTACCAATTGAACATCTTTTAAACACCACAGCCTACGGGAGTATTGTTGCTGACCATGTCCATCCCTTTAAGACCACATTGTTCACATCCTCTGATGGTTACTTCCAGCAGGATAACGCGCCATGTCAAAAAGCTCAAATCACCTCAAACTGGTTTCTTGAACATGCCAGTGAGTTTACTATTCTCAAATGGCTCCACAGTCACCAGATCTCAGTCCAGTATAGCACCTTTGGGATGTGCTGGAACGGGAGATTCACGTCATGAATGTGCAGACGACAAATCAGCAACTGCGTGATGCTATCATGACAATATGGACTAAAATTTCTGAGGAATGTTTCCAGCACATCGTTGAATCTGTGTCATGAAGAATTAAGGCAGTTCTGAAGCCAAGAGGGTCCAACCAAGGCTGCAAGTATTTGATAAAAAAAAAACAATAATATTGTGAAATATTACAACGATATTTAAAATATATAATATTCAGCAGCCATAACTCCAGTCTTCAGAGTCACATGATCCTTCAGAAATCATATGTCGATTAATAATAAGTAAAAATTATTCCAAACTTTTTACCAGTATGTAACCTAATGTAGTAGTGTCTAGGTGTGCCGTTTATCCATCCAATGCGACATTACATAGGTAAACAGATCTTTTGGGGTCTTTGCTCTCTGTGATTGTTTTCCAGAGCCCCTGGCATGATTTCAACTTCATTAGAGTGCCTTTTTGTCTCAGGTTATATAACACAGCATCAGTAAATAATGTTTGGACATTTCTAGCACCTTGTGTTCCACATGTTTAATTCATGAAAAAGTTTCTTACTGGAATTTTTTTGCAGAGGACAAAGCAGTTGCTAAGCTCAGGCCTTCACCCACACAGAAATGTGCTAACTGTTCTCCGGCCCTCCACTGGAGACTCTCTCAACATGCAAGAGCGTACCTCTGGTCTGCCCAGCTTTATAACACTGTTTTGGCCTGTTGCTAGAAAACCGTCAGTATGTGTTGTGAGGACTAAAGCCTCTGTGGAGGCATGGATAAAGAAGCAGAAAATGGGAGCTGGATCCAAACTCTGTGAGGAGCAGGCATGTGACTATGTTTTGACCCCTCTCTTCAATCAAGGTTGTCCTAGTTGGCACAAATGGATCAAAGTGTCATTGAAACAAAAAGGAGCATTCACAGGATTCTCCTTCTATCCCAGGCAAGCACAGGTGTTTTGCACAGTGCTATATGGTGTTTATTGTTAGCATGCTCAAGAATATGATGCTAGCAGTAGCTAGCCTACACCATGTCCTGACTTTCTGATTTGGAGGTGTGTTGATTTGAGATTCCTTACAAAACCTGAGAGGCATTGATCACATTTAGTTGTATTTGTGAATTCTGATGTTACAGTTTAGTTTGCATGCATTTTATTGATAAATACGTGAACTATTACTCATTTAGCTGGCTTATGCTGACAGGCTTGCATAACACAACTACACTTCCCATAATTCTTTTTGGTGGCATAATACCGGTAATGATAAAATAGACAAGCAAGCAATCAAAAACGGGGCAGATGTCCAAAATCATATTAACAGTATAGCATTCGTCTAATAAGAATCAGTCCAAACTGTAATATAATGATGAATAAACTATAATGGTCAAAAGTTTGGGGTCAATAAGATTTTTTTTTTATTAATAAATATATAAAATGAATTAATACTTTCATTCAGCAAGGATGCATTTTTTTTATTTACATCGTTTTTTTTTTTACTTTCTATTCATCCATGAAAAATGTCACAGTTTCAACAAAAAAGTATTAAGTAAAACAACAGTTTTCAACATTGATAATAATAATTATCAGAAATGTATTTTATTAACAGAAATGAATATTTTGTAGCAAGGGATAACTGGATAACAAAACCATGATCTCGTTCTTCACCTCAGGGTACGTTTACACGACAATGATGTACTAAAACTGATTTTTTTTTTCGCGTTTTTTGCATACTAATGACACCATTATCAAAATGATCCCCATTCACATGGATCGGCAAATACAACTAAAAACGCTGTATTCTGCTGTCAGGCCATTAGTTGGCGATGTCACTTATAAAGAAACACTATGCGTAATACGCATGCACATGACATCACTGTTTTTACAAATTAGCGTTTTTGTAGTTTACACAGAGACGGTTATTGTATAATTTTCAAAAAAGTGCACTTTGAAAGCCGTTTTCAAAAATGTGCGTTTTCAGGACCCCAAATAGCCACTGTCATGTAAATGAATGGCCAAAACGCATAAAAAGTTTTTAGTTGAAAACTGTTGTGTAAACGACCCATGAGACTAATGTTAATTCCTGGTGTAAATAGAGCTAGAAGTAACTGGCCTTTTCTCAAACAAAATTCATTTAAAAAAAAAAACCTCATCATCCTCACCTCAACTTCATCTGCTGAACCTAATGTGGATCATCATGAGTCATGTGGGAAATATCTTACCTGATGAATTGAGATTATTGAGAGCTGAGGCAAAACCACAGGAATATTGTTAAACATCTCCCAGGGCATTGAATCCAACCAATAGTTAAAGTAATGTGGGTGATGCATGTCTAATTAAGGACTTCATTGTGCTTTGAGGCATATACAAATGTCTAAAAGAACTAAATGATGATAATATCAGACATGTGTGTATTCATTCTGTAATCAAGTGTAAACCTCTGCAGCACACAGGACACAAATCAAGTAATGATGTTACTTGAAGAAGACAGTTGGTTACTTCATAAAATAATCTTGATTAGGATAGAATGCGCATGATAAACATAAGTCTAAACCAAAACAATATCAAACTTTAATTTTAAGTAAACGTCGCTAAACTGATTACTGCTCCTCTATTAATACTGAATCATGTGGACATTAAGTAATTTTTTGGCTGTTTTACATCAGTTTAAAGACAGTGACCTCTTTGGTGTTCTGTTTTTTTGCTTCGTTCAGATCCAATAAGATCAGATAGCATGGGCTACATTGTGTTTATTGTGTTTTGTCATGTGAAAAGATCTTTAACAACAGAACTTAGTGAACTTGAAGGAGTAAAGGGTACAGGAACAGCTTCACACCCTTGGTCTGACAACAGAAGATGTCTTTAAGGAGCTTTTTGAAGTTATTTGTTTTTGTCCTGCGCATTTGTGAAGCAAGAATATCCAGTTACTTTGGTCAAAATCTGACAACAACAATTCCTGTGAAGTTAGGCCAAGGGTCTCTGAATTTCCCAATAGTTGGCAATAACACCTTAGCTTACTTTGGCAGTGGCGGGTGGAATGTCTTGCCATAGGGATAAAGATGATTACATGATATGAATAGGTATATGTACACTAACGTTCAAAAGTTGGGGGTCAAGTAAGATTTAAAAAAAAAAAAATGTATTTGTAGGAAGTCTCTTATGTTCTCCAAGGCTGAATTTATATACAATTACAGTAAAAATGGTAATATTGTGAATTAGAATTTAAAATGGCAAAGCTGAATTTTCAGCATCATTACTCGAGTTTTCAGTGTCACATGAAGATTTTCTGCTCACGAGACATGATTATTATCAGTTGCTGCTTAATATTTTTGTGGAAACTTTTTTTCCAGGATTCTTGGATAAATAGAAAGCATCGTTTCTGAATAAAAGTAGTAAATTCTTTATTTCAACTGTAGTCTTTAAATTTTGTTCAGTTGAGAATTTGAAGTTCATTTCCACCTCAAGAGTAAAAGTAATTTTTTTTATCTTATTGTGACTTTATTTCTCCTATTGCAACTTCATAATTCACAAAAGCGACTTTTTCTTGCAATCGCTGCTTTTAAAGGTTTTGCTTTCATAGAAATCAGATATGAGATGTACCAGTACGATTCCCAGTCCAGAATAGATTGTAAAGGTTTGTTTTTAATGGTATACGTAAGAGTTTTTTTTTTTTTTTGGAAAGAGCCTTTGTAATCATAAACACATCTGAATTGTTTCCATTTCAATTAGCTAAACCTCAATGATCAGCTATTGCGGCTTTGATTCATAATCTGTAACGGAATGTGTTAGTGCGTATAACCGTTTCTTTCATCTGCTTTTAAACGTTTTTTTAGCCTACTGAGATGATGGACAATGATAATGCGTAATAGCATTAGCCGTGTGAGTTCAGCAAATTGCTTCCAGAGCAATATTCAGCATATACCCACATTTATCCCAGTAAAACTGGAACAGAAAACAACAGATGTGGTTAAGTCCTGGTAGAGTTGTTGTCTAATATTTGTCTGAATGCTTAGGTGGTCTATCTTATTCAGTAATGGGAGTTTAAGATTAGGAAATTCCACTTAAATGCAGCAAGAAACGGCAGCAAAGTGCCTCCCGCAGAGTGATGCTGTCGACTCTTGGGAAAAGGAAAGTTGATCTTTTTTATTGAGGCTATCATTGGAATTGTATCAGGCCACACAAAAAGAGCACTTAATGCCTTTGTTCAAGCCCTAGCAAACATAAGGCATTTATTAATATGGATTCCAAAATGATTAACAGGGCAGTACTGAAGAAGGCGGTCTGGGTTTAGTTGGGAGCTGGAGGAGGGAACCGGCATCAATCCGCTCTCTGAAATCAGACGTTTCCCTTCTCCCCCCGAAGGCTCTGTGGCAGGTGGTTCACATTTTATACAGCATATAATTGAATAATAATAATAACAACACAAATTCAGTATGAAATGGAAAATTCATCCTGGGAACACAAGTTTCCAACATGATTCCATCCTTGACTGAACCTCATGACACCATGTAGGTCAGGTGAGAGTTGGAATGAAAGGGCTCATGGCTGATAAATCCCAATACTGGTTTATAGCTGACATGGAATTTTGCTCTTTTTAGGACAGCGCTTCAATATAATGAAAGAAAGTGTTCCTATCTTATCATTTTCCATTTTTTAATCCTTTTTCACATTTTGGGGTTAACTTGGCATTTTAGTTGGTCTATTGTTACTCTGACTAGAGGGAAGTATTGTGCTTATTGTAATGAACTTTAAAGATTTTCTGAGCATGTGTTAAATGTAGAGTTAACAAAAACTGGACTGGAGCATAAAGGAAAGGGAATGAACTGAAAAAAATTAATTATGGATGGAATGTATGGAATTCCAAAGTTGACAGAATAATAAATATATAAATACATACATAGAAAAAAGGAGAAAGAAATACTATTTTGTCAGCTTTGGAATTCCATACATTTGGGGCATTTGAATATAGAAAATAATCTGATTGGTTGTGTTTTTTTTTTTTTTTTACATTTCTGTCTATAGCAATATTGTACATTGTAGTATACCATTTTTCTTTTTCTGGTAATGTTGTTGTTGGTAGTTGTCAAAACTACTTTTAATGGAAGTCTAAGAATAGCACAGTTTTACGAATTCCCATCATTATGTTCATATGAAATTCATATGAAATTATGTATTGTTCAGAGTGCAAATGTGTTTTTTTGGCCTTAGATGAAATAAGCAAGGGCCCAATAAAAGAACCTGGTGTTCTCTTGTAAAATTGTGAATAGCTCAATAATTAATCATTGAATCAATTTTATTATGCCCACTGCATTTTACAGCTCAAAGTCTGGATGTATTTGCAGTTACTGGAATCAAAGTTTTATTGCAGAGCCAACATACTGTTCCGGTTGTTTCAAAGAAATGCATTGGTACCTTGTAGGCATTATACAACAACATATTAACAGAAATAGTGAGACAATTAAAGCCCATGTGTTCAATTTTTTCAGGCTAGCAATTTTTTTTTTCCAAATGTTCTTTTTAATGATCTGCTGTTGTCAGATTTTTTACACTGCAACAAAACTAGTATCTTTCCCAGTAATAATATCATATTTTGAACAATACATGTACCTGATATGTTAGGTTATTTGAATGTTTTCTTATGCTCGCCAAGGCTGTATAACTATTTTCTATTTGAATAAATTGTAATTTATTCTTGTGATGGCAAAGCTGAATTTTCAGCATCATTACAGACTTGATCCTTCAGAAATCATTCTAATATGCTGTTTTTCTGCTCGTGGAACATTTCTTATTATTATCACATTTGAAAACAGTTGTGCTGCTTAATATTTTTGTGGAAACTGTGGTACATTATTTCAGCATTCTTTGATGAATAGAAAGTTTAAAAGAACAGTATTTGAAATTATAAATTATGTATATAAATTATAAATGACTTTACTTTCACTTTGTATGACTTTATTGCATCCTTGCTGAATACAATATGGTAAAGAACAGTGCTGTACCTTTTCAGATAACAAGTCTTCATACCAGATACAATTTTGCTTTCCAATATTAGGGGTCAGGTTTTGGCTCATTAGAATAGCCTATAGCTCCTATGGATATAATATATTCACATATAGTGCTATGTGTGTGCTTTCGTGGTGTTGTCCTAACATTATTTTCTTGCAGCTCCAGAGTGATTAGTCACACAGCCCTCATTGCTCAGGTGATTTGTTCAAAAACCCGCAAAAATTGCAAAGCAACTGCCTTTAGATGAATGGGAATGCCATCAGATTGCTTATTGTTGACCGCCTTGCAGGCTTACTCAATTAAAAGTCACTTGTGTATTGGTGAACTATGTTACATGAGTTGAAGCTTGCGCAGTGCTTAATCATCTTATGCATTAGCATCACATATTTCTGAAGTTCCCTTCTTTCATTTTTAGAACAACAAAGCTCAGAACTCACTTTTCACTTTGATTTAAATAAGCGTTTAATTTGAGAGGCCCTCTGTGGTTTGGCCGCCTGCTGCTGTTTGTGCAGCGTAGCGGAGATGCTTTACGACGATAAAGCACGAGAGAAGCTTTAGTGCACTGCATCACCAAATGACTGGTGTTCTGGAGTCAGCCAAGAAATACTATAAAATCGATGTGGTCACCGGTGAAGTTGTGCGGCAGAGAGCTGAGGGTTTGGCTCTTTGCAAAGAGGCAGGCATAAAGAAAAAATGACTGAGTGATTCAATGTGGCACAGTCACCATGTAAAAGCTACGTGTCAACCCCGGTAACCTCTGTAAAACTCTATACTCCATGTGCCACTCGCATACAAGCTCAACACACAGTGAGAAAAACGCTGCAGGCGGGCGCTATTTAACGGGTGGTCTCTCGCTCTCGGCCATTGGTGGGAGAGGGAAGCTCGTATATCAAAGAGTTCGTTAGAACAGGTAACATCCAGTTACACTGCCAAAAAGTATTTTTAGTCTGTTGTTATTTTGTTTCCAGTGAAAATATCTAAATATATTTCAAACATGGTCAGTTTACTTTACAAAATTTCTGTAAAATTATTTCTTTTTTTCCGTACCTCACCAATATTTATTTATTCTTTTTTAATGTATGTCAGTGTTGCTTAAATGTTGCTTAAGTTGTGTTTGTTTGCTTATGCTTAAAAAAAAAAAAACTTTGTTGATGGGATGAGAAAAATAGTAAGATTGTTTTCTCTTAAAACAATTCTCAATATCTTAATTTTGCTTAATTATATATACAGTATATATTAGTGCTGTCAAATTGATTAAGGTATATATAAGGTGTTTATATATATATAGATGTATACACACACACACACACACACACACACACACACACACACACACACACACACATGTATATATAATATAGAAATATAATTTGTATGTATTCACATAAATGTATTATGTAAACAACAACTTTTTTTAGATGCATTTAATCGTGATTAATCGATTTGACAATAAATTGATTTATTTATTCATTTATCATCAAGTCATCTCTTGAAAATTGGGACCATGGTTTGGTAGCCTTGGCTGTGTGTTTGTGTTGTGGATCATCCAGAAAAGGCCTAGGGGACTCTAAAAACTCAAAAAATGTTGATTGTGTCACTTACTCATTTTATAAGGACTCGGTGGGGTTGCTGTGTTCCACTTGTGAACCTGAACCATGACTAGAAATAGCTTTGAGAGACGCAATAAAAAATGCTCCTTTTCAGCCATATGAATTTCATTCAAATAACAACAAAAACCTGAAACACAAGGAGAAAATAAGCCCCGAGTTTTTCCATGACAGAGGATAAAACATTTTCTGCCACACATGCACACAGTTATGCTAATTTTAAAAAGAAAAAGCTGTTTATTTATTTATTTATTTTTAGGTATTGTTGTAGACCATGATGGGCCTATATTTTAAAAAAGACATGCGTGAAAGCTGTTGACTCTTCTGTCAGACAGCTTAAGTGCCTGAGAAATGTGTGGTCCTGATTCAGTAGCATATGGGGTATAAATCCAGTGGTAAACAAAACTTGACGATATGTTTTGTTCACTACACACACTCACACCCCAGTCTTGTCTAGTTACGTATTAAAAACGTATGTTTCCAAAAATGAACATAACTGCTTCAAAATTTGCGTTTTAGCTATGGGTGTGTAGTTTACGCTGTAGAACAAAACGTCAAAGTATAGTCAAGTTATGTTTACCACAGGCTTTATTTTACACTTAAATTGTAAAACCCCATTATGAATCTCGTAGGATCCAGCGGTGAATTAGACTTCTGGGTTCTGACATCATACCTGCACCATTTTATGTCAGTGCAATTATTCAAACAGTTATTTCGTATCAAGTAACGAAAATAGAAGTCTCTCACCTCGGAAATGCATCCCATGGTCAATCAAGTTGATAACCACTGCTTTGGACCATATAGGATTGAGTGATTCAGGTATGAATTCTTCTCACAACTGTGTACTATTACAAGATTTACATAAATCTGGTTTGGGACCAATGAAGGAACAAGATTGCTATTTTTAGAAAAAGGATATATTTAATCATCGTAATGTTCAATAAAATGCGCATTACCTCTTGTGACTAACCACGAGGTGGATTTCCAGAGGTATGTGTCTGCGGGTTGAAAAATGTTAAGCAGTCTCACATGGTTCAGAAGATAAATGGAGGGCATGAAGGTCTCTGGAAAGTGTGAACTGGGATAAATTAGTATTTGATCTTAACTGCCAGTTAGGTGGCATGGCAGCATTCTTGCTTAATTTATTTTCGTCTAGAGCTGGGGCTTAAAGCATGTGTAATATTTTTTTAATGCGGTGCTGTTCAAAAGTTAAGGGTCAGTGTGATTTTTTTTGAGTTTTTATTTTATTTATTTTAAAGAAGTCCCTTATACTCACCAGTACAATTATAATTTATTTAAAAATGTTTTTCTCATTTAAAAATATAATTATATGCTGGAATGTCAAAGCTGAATTTTCAGCATCATTATTCAAGTCTTCAGTGTCACATGATCCTTCAGGAATCATTCTAGAATGCTGTTTTGGTGCTCAAGAAACATTTATTATCAATGTTGAAACATGCCTTTTTACGGCATACTATTTTTTGTGGAAACTGTGATTTTTTTTTCAGTATGTATTTGAAATAGAAAGTCTTTACTGACACTTTTGACTTATTTAATGCATTCTTGCTGAATATAAGTATTAAAGTATTACAGTTTACAGTTTTTTCAATCGCTAACAAGCGCTTGCCCATACTTCAGATACTTTTTATGAAGTTCCTGTAAGTTAGGGAGGAGTGAGCCAATCTAATCTTTCAATCAACAGCTGAGTATATAAGCAGCCGCTTACCTCTCCCTATAGCATCAGCTGTTCCAGTATTGCCGCACGGAATAATGTCCGACATCCCGGAAATCCAGCTCTTTCCTTCAGACGACGAACTGACAAGCCTTCCTGGGACACAACTAGTCACACCCCGCGTGAGATCCAATCTTACGGATCATCTTCATGAGCGTTTTGATCGGGCAATCGCCAGTTTTAACCGAGAGCATCGTCCATCTTCTTCTCTCCATTCTTCCGCTGCTAATTCACCGATTCCACCCATTTCAAAATGTTCAGTCAAACAGCCTACGTCAAGTCCTCCAGCTCCGGAATCCATTTTCTCCTGCAGATCATCAAAAGCTCAACTCTACGATCTTTTCATCAGTTCTTACAGTTCCAGCATTCCATCAAACACTTCAACATCTTATAAAAGCAAGACTCGCCTCTCTTCTACCTTCGTTTCTCTCCCGGTTCGGCGTTCTGAACTCACACAATCCCAACGCGCCGATCCCCAAACGCCGCCGGCGCCGCCGCGGCTCGCACTTCCTTGTCCGCCGGTATTTCCACCCGGCCAGCAACAGCGGCCGCAAAAACAGTTCCGCTTCTTCTCCAGCTCCAACAACTTCATGCAGTCAGCCCCACTCCCCAGGCAAGAACCAAACACATTCCTCCGCACTTCCCTCTGCTTCTCCACTTTTCTCTAAACTTCTTTATAATAACCCTCGTGCCAGGTCACCCTTGCACACAGTTACATTTCTCTCACCCTCAAACCAACCTACTCAAAGAGTGGATCCTAGCGCGAGGTTGCCTTCGCTAGCCATCTTCCCTCTTTCCTTCCATTTCAATTCGCTTCATTCCTTTTTTCCCCTTCTATCTTCCAATTGTCTCCTAATATTCTTTCCAGTTCACATCAGAGCGTGAGGTTGCCTCAGCAAAAGGATTTTTTACACCTTTTTCCCACAAACCCTCCCCTTCCTCTCAGGCCATGCCAGCCATCTTGGGACACCAGCAGTGTTGGGGAGTAACGGAATACATGTACCGGCGTTACGTATTCAGAATACAAATTATGAGTAGGCCCATATATATTCCGTTACAGTTACAATTTAAATAGTTGGTATTTAGAATAGTTACATTGTTGAAATCAATGGATTACATTACGATACTTCTGTTTCACGAGTTTAGTCACTCTCTAAACAATTCAAAACGAAACAAAACAAACTGCTTTCTGCTTATGTAATCCGTATGAAATGCGCATTTCTCTCTGGCGCGTTCACTAGCATACTGCAAAGATCGTGAGTCAGCATCATCAACTTCATCTTTTCAGGCGACAGTGACACAGACAGAAAACACTTGTTTATTAATAAACAATTAAAATATATCCTCGCTATATTTGACATACTCATAATCAATACTTTTGCCGACTCTTTGTGACAGCTTTTAGGTTCTTTATTGGCATTTCCATCCCTACAATGCGTCACCACCGCATCACCATTCCGCATTCCTACACTTATAAAATGCAGTTCAATGTGGAAGTAATCCAAGTATTCGGAATACATTACTCAGATTGAGTAACTTAACGGAATACGTTACGGGTTACATTTTGGGGCATGTATTCTGTAACGAAATACGTTTTGAAAGTATCCTTCCCAACACTGGACACCAGTCAGTAATGGGACCCTCCGATTAACATTCATTTACTTTTCTCAACACTAACACTTGCTCCTCAGGTACAATCCGCTTGCCAGCCCATTCACTCTCAACAGCAGTCCATCTTCCAGCTCCTCCCAATGCAGTCGCCACAGAACCACCTCCAGTCTCAGCCCATCTCCGTTCCCTAATTCTATCAGGTGCAACTATCGATCTTCCTTCTCTACTGACTTCCGTCCCTCTCAATGAATCCCACCGCTCGTTTGACTTAAATCGTTTATCTTACAAATTCCGTACAACCTTCAAAACGAGTTCTCACACTTGCAGAATTCTGCGTTGCTTTTTCCAGATACACAAAAGTAATTTGCACTTCATTTCCAGCCAGACGCAAGGAATTAAATGACTACCTCTCTATCATAGCAGAGCTCCGTCTCTCTTTCGGAGGTAGTAATTTGTATACATACCATAAGCTTTTTTTAGCTAAATGCGCCGCCCACGTCACCCACTGGAACCAGTGTCCTTACTGGGGAGCCTTGGACCTCGAACTATACAACAGAGTCTTCTTAGGCGTTCGAAGCCCTTCTTGCACCATCTGCAGGTCTATCATTCATTCTACTTCAGAATGTCCACAAACCAACCCAGATCTTCCAACCTATCCAGCTCCTTTCCAAGAAAAATCCACTTCATATGTCACTCAATCAAGGAATGACCGTAACCAGATTTTCACCTCAGTTTCAGGCAGACAAGTGTGCAACAGCTTTAATTCATCAGGTTGCAACACACAACCATGTTGCTTCCTCCATGTTTGTAATTTCTGTGGCGGAGCTCACGCCTGTTCTATGTGCCCTGTGCGCCGCTCCTCAGCTAACTTTTACCGTCGACATTCTTAGTGTCTGCCTAACCACTCTCCGCTCACGTCTTTTTCTCCTAACAAAACAAGAACCATAGACGCCATGTTCAATTTGGCTTTCTTCCGATCATTAAATCTAAATGCTAGGTCGATGGTCGTCCCTCGCCTTCGAAACATACGTTCGTTCAGATCTGCATAACATTAGACAAGCACAACAAACACTAGCATCCCTCTTAGTCTGGACTGCTTCTCCCTACTATTTTGCATCTCCCCGCTTACCTAGCCCCGCAGGGCGTGTATTCATCTGGATGCAGTGAGAGCTCTCCCTTTTCAGATGTGCGTGACCTACCACTCCTGGAGTGGGGTCTCCCATCTGAATCGCCGTGTGGGCTCCCCCGTTCAGATGCATCATAGGCTCTTCCGTTCGACTTGCTGTGTGGGCTCTCCCGTTTTGATCGCCGAGTGAACTCCCTATTTATACATATGGGGGGGCTCTCTCCTTCGAAACGCAGCGGGAGCTCTCCCGGTCGAATCGCAGTATGAGCTTTCAGTTCGGGCGCCGTGGGGGCTCTCCCTTTCTGAATCGCTGTGTGATCCTTCATGTTTTTAACCATGGAGGCTCTCCCGTTCGGATCGCAGTGTGGGCCCTCCTATCCGAAAAACAGGACTGGAGGTACCAAGGATCGTACGTCCCTCGATCGCGACGGGCCATTATGTCTTTATGTGATCTCCGCCCCCTGCGTCAGAGGGATGGTAGTTCTGCATTTCCCATGTATACCGTAGGCTCCCTCTTGCTGCGTAGGGAGTTTCGCTTCAGATATTGGTGGCCCGTTTGCCTTTAGGGACGAGGACCTTCTTCCCCGTTTGTGACATCTGGAAGCCCTATGTTCTCTAACTCCATGGAGCTCCATGTCATGGATGTGGCAGGGCGTTCTCCAACCTCGTACTCAAACCTCCAGTCCCAAGATACTCCCGCAGGAGTAATTTCTGAAGTCACTGCCGCAGCAGTGCAGCGGTGAGATGTACCCCAGTCAAATTTCCACAAGCCCATGTCGTTTCACTCCACAACGAACGCAGGCACACTCTTTCAAACACAGCTCCCGCCGGAGCTCCAATCATAGCCCCACATGGTGGGCATAGTAGGGAGACGCAGTCCAGCCAGGAGCCCCATTAAACATCACTGCCGCAGCAGCGTCCATCCATGCTCCATACAGCTTTCAATTTCCACTCTTTTTGGGGGGTAAAATACTTAAAGCTCTTAGGCATCCTGTATTTGATCACGTTATTCTAACTTGCTGTCCCAAATATTTATTCAACACTTTTGGGGGGTATATCAGAGCTCGAGTTGAAGCTGCTTCATCGAGCCCCTCTCCAGTGGACAGCAAGCCAAATAAGTTTAACCTAATATCCTAAAGATTCTATGGGCAAACGAACTCGTTAAATGAAGTTCCTAAACGTAAGTTAGGGAGGAGTGAGCCAATCTAATCTTTCAATCAACAGCTGAGTATATAAGCAGCCGCTTACCTCTCCCTATAGCATCAGCTGTTCCAGTATCCCTCCACCTCCCCAAACTCCACCTTCATCTTAGGTACCTCGCCCTTTTAATTATCAGGTCCTACATTTAGCCACTGGGGGGGGTATATCAGAGCTCGAGTTGAAGCTGCTTCATCGAGCCCCTCTCCAGTGGACAGCAAGCCAAATAAGTTTAACCTAATATCCTAAAGATTCTATGGGCAAACGAACTCGTTAACTAAACTCTTAACACAGACTCACACCTATAAAACACAAATGGATAATTTTCTTCTCAAAAACACATTTTGTTAAATATATACTAACTCTTCATTTCAAAATAGAACACATCTTTCTCTGCACACACTAACTTTACCAAAACGCTGGAAATCTGACTCAAAATGAAATTATTCTGTCAAAGAATAACACTTGTTTTCACTTCACAAAGTACATGCAGTCAATCAAAGTACACCAGGTTTCAAAATACTGGCTATTGTTGACATTACAAAAACTAGACTTTTATGTTTCGGTTGTATAGGTATTTGCATGCAAAACATGCAATCCACCGATTTTACACTAAATTTCTTGGTTGGGAACTGTATGTCCACATGTACAGTAATGTTCACATTCAAAAGCAATCCAGTAAAAAGCAAATCAGTTTTTTTCTTTACTGTTTACTACAGGAGTTACAGTAGAAACACGGTAAGATAGAACAGATTTTTTATTTTTACAGGTTTGCTTACAGTGAACAAAATATCCATGAAACACACGAGCATTCTGAACAAAAAAGCTACTTTAAAAAGCACAACATTACTGTATCTAATCTCCACATGTTTTCATCAACATCACATCTGATATTATCCAAGGCGATGCAACTGGGATAAAACCACTTGGTGTTGCACCTCTCACTGCACCTCTCAATGCATCTCTCACTGCATCTCTCACTGCATCTCTCACTGCATCTCTCACTGCACCTCTCACTGCATCTCTCTCACTGCACCTCTCACTGCACCTCTCACTGCACCTCTCACTGCACCTCTCACTGCATCTCTCACTGCATCTCTCACTGCACCTCTCACTGCACCTCTCACTGCACCTCTCACTGCATCTCTCTCACTGCACCTCTCACTGCACCTCTCACTGCACCTCTCATTGCATCTCTCACTGCATCTCTCACTGCATCTCTCACTGCATCTCTCACTGCATCTCTCACTGCATCTCTCACTGCATCTCTCACTGCACCTCTCACTGCACCTCTCACTGCATCTCTCACTGCACCTCTCACTGCATCTCTCACTGCATCTCTCACTGCATCTCTCACTGCATCTCTCTCACTGCACCTCTCACTGCATCTCTCACTGCACCTCTCACTGCACCTCTCACTGCACCTCTCACTGCACCTCTCACTGCACCTCTCACTGCATCTCTCACTGCATCTCTCACTGCATCTCTCACTGTATCTCTCACTGCATCTCTCACTGCACCTCTCACTGCACCTCTCACTGCATCTCTCTCACTGCACCTCTCACTGCACCTCTCACTGCACCTCTCACTGCATCTCTCACTGCATCTCTCACTGCACCTCTCACTGCACCTCTCACTGCACCTCTCACTGCACCTCTCACTGCACCTCTCACTGCATCTCTCTCACTGCATCTGTCACTGCATCTGTCACTGCATCTGTCACTGCATCTCTCACTGCACCTCTCACTGCACCTCTCAGTGCATCTCTCTCACTGCACCTCTCACTGCATCTCTCACTGCACCTCTCACTGCACCTCTCACTGCATCTCTCACTGCACCTCTCACTGCATCTCTCACTGGACCTCTCAGTGCATCTCTCTCACTGCACCTCTCACTGCATCTCTCACTGCACCTCTCACTGCATCTCTCACTGCACCTCTCAGTGCATCTCTCTCACTGCACCTCTCACTGCACCTCTCACTGCACCTCTCACTGCACCTCTCACTGCACCTCACACTGCACCTCTCACTGCATCTCTCACTGCATCTCTCACTGCATCTCTCACTGCACCTCTCACTGCATCTCTCACTGCATCTCTCACTGCATCTCTCACTGCACCTCTCACTGCACCTCTCACTGCATCTCTCTCACTGCATCTCTCACTGCACCTCTCACTGCATCTGTCACTGCATCTCTCACTGCATCTCTCACTGCACCTCTCAGTGCATCTCTCTCACTGCACCTCTCACTGCATCTCTCACTGCACCTCTCACTGCACCTCTCACTGCATCTCTCACTGCACCTCTCACTGCATCTCTCACTGGACCTCTCAGTGCATCTCTCTCACTGCACCTCTCACTGCATCTCTCACTGCACCTCTCACTGCACCTCTCACTGCATCTCTCTCACTGCACCTCTCACTGCATCTCTCACTGCATCTCTCACTGCACCTCTCACTGCATCTCTCACTGGACCTCTCACTGCACCTCTCACTGCATCTCTCTCACTGCACCTCTCACTGCATCTCTCTCACTGCACCTCTCACTGCACCTCACACTGCATCTGTCACTGCATCTGTCACTGCACCTCTCACTGCACCTCTCACTGCACCTCACACTGCATCTGTCACTGCATCTCTCACTGCATCTCTCACTGCATCTCTCACTGCACCTCTCACTGCACCTCTCACTGCACCTCTCACTGCACCTCTCACTGCACCTCTCACTGCACCTCTCACTGTATAAGTGTCAATGTAATAGAAAAAATAACCCCTGCCTGCTGCCTCTGAGTCTAAGCCAGACTGGAATCAGCTGTGGTTGGCCCAGTTTACCCAACATAAATCAGCAGTGTGTCAATTATTCAATTGTTCGTTTATTATCACCTGAAATATATAAATATATTGTTTTTGAACTGACATCATTGCAGAAGAAGAGGTTTTTATACTGTATCTAAGGTTTGGAATATTGTTTTTGCTATTGTGGGATGGTGTGTGTTAACATTCGTAAATACTACAAAAACAATCCATTATTTTGTTGGGAGGTACAGTATAGCTTGTCTGTTAAGAAAATGTAAGCATTGTGGAAATGTGTTCACTGACTGCATATTGTGTGAAAACGACATGAAATGTGTGAGTGGTATGGCCACAAAAGGCCGATGATGTGCTAATTGTGTTTAGAGTTTTGAAAATGTGACAACTGATTGGACAAATACTTGTTAGCGACTGAAAAAAACTGTAAGTATTTCTTAAAAAAAAAAAAATCTTACTGAACCCAAACTTTTAGTGTGCTTTCTCCACCCAAAAAGTAAAATGCTGTAATCATTACTAACCCTTATGTCGTTCCACACCTGTATGTTTCTTCCTTTTCTGTAGAAAATAAAAGAAGATATTTTGAAGAATGTTGGTAACCTACAGAATAACGTAAAATAAAAAAATAAAAAATCTACAATTACGAGAATAAAGTCGTATCATTTCGAGAATAAAGTCGAAATATGTTGAGAATAAAGTCCAAATATTTTGAGATTCATGTTGAAACATTACGAGAATAGGCTATACAGTCTTTCGTAGAAGGTCCATTTTTTCTTTTTTTTCTTTTATACAGAAATGGGCTCTTGAAGTCGAACTGCCTTGGACATGGATCTAAACATAGTAGTTTTTAACTTTTATCCCGGCTTTCAACAAAAGGAAAATCTACAGGTGCTAATCTACCAACATGGCATTACCATTTGTAACAGACGAGCACAAAGACACGTACGAGTCAACGTGCCACATAAAGTTTGATACAGGGTTGTGGTGCTCGTCTATGCACGCCATCTGGGTCGAGAACACTTAACAGTAACAGTACTCTCTCAGTCTTCACCGTAAATCCTTTATGGATACATTTTAAGTGCATAATTCTGTATCCAATCATTTTGCTGGATCCCGTGATTTACTCAGATATAAAGCTGGATAACTCCGGCACAGTATATTTTTTTACGTTCTAAGACAAATGATAAAGCCATGTTGGTAGATTAGCACCTGTAGAATTTCCTTTTGTTGAAAGGCCAGATAAAAGTAAAAAGCTATATTTAGATCCATGTCCGAGGCAGTTCGACTTCACGAGCACATTTACTAAAAGAAAAAAAACTTCTACGGAAGACTGTCTGGGCCTATAGGCTATTCTCGTAATTTTTACTTTATTCACAAAACATTACGACTTTAATCTCAAAATGTTTCAACTTTAACGTCGTGATGAAGATATGAGGGTGAGTATTAGTAATGATGACAGAACTTTCATTTTTGGTTCATACAGGTTTGGAACATTGGAACTACGAGTAATGATAACAGAATTTGGAATTAACTAAGTAAGGCTTTTGTAGTTTAATCCACTCTGTGGCAGTATCAACAGTACTTCCCTGACTGCATTGTGCCAAGTGTAAAGTTAGGTGGAGGGGGAATTATGGTGTGGGGTTGTTTCAGGGGTTTGGCTTGGTTAGAACACTTGGAGTTAGTTCCAGTAAAAGGAACTCTTCATGCTTCAGCATACCAAGACATTTTGGACAATTTCATGCTCCCAACTTTGTGGGAACAGTTTGATGGCCCCTTCCTGTTACAAAATGACTATGCACCTGTGCACGAAGCAAGGCCCATAAAGACATGGATGAGCGAGTTTGGTGTGGAGGAACTTGACTGCCCTGCACCGAGTCCTGACCTCAACCTGATAGAACACCTTTAGGATGAATTAGAGCATAGACTGGGAGCCAGGCCTTCTTGTCCAACATCAGTGCCTGACCTCACAAATGCGCTTCTAGAAGAATGGTAAATAATTCCCATAAATATGATGTCCCATAATATTCCCACAATATGAGCAATAATATGCCATAACAATCTTCCAAACATGCTTCCCAAACAATCGTACTGCCCCTTTCATGCCCCATCTTTTATTGTCAGGTCATACAGGTAGTCCTGCCCTAAACTCATACCATTGGTTGGATTGCTGGATGTTGGATTCCTCAAACAAACAGAAATGTTGAAAGTGTTTACACTTTGTGAGCAGTCAGTCATCCTATGAATGGCTCACTTGTAGTTGTCTCTCCATATTAAGCTGCAATTGGAGAATTATTTTAACATTAAAAACAAATAGACAATTCACCTTTAAGTACTGCATAGACACTGACAGACCTTTGGAAGTCATGCATATGCTTCTAAACATTACAGTTGTGGCTTTTAAATATTGTGTAAGCCAATATGATTCAGATTAGATCCAACGTGGCAGTTCATAGACAAAGTTTCAGAGAGGCAGCGTTGATATAACTTTGAGACTTTCACAGTGAAGCGAGAGGGAAAGAGAGAATGCTTGTTTGCTAGGAGTTTTTTTGTAAATGGACTTCAGCAGCACTGTAGAAAGGAAGAAGAAAGTAATTATTGTCAGTCCAGGCATGTTTTGTTTCCTTCTCACATCCATTTCAATAAATGTCCCTGTCCCATCCAGCCGAAAGAGCCTTAGCAACAGCAGGAGAGCTGGTTCAGACGTTGGCTCTGCGCATACAAATGACCGTAGTGCTTCTTTTCGGACAAGTTCAGGGACAGTTTGTGAATTCCTCAATGTTCTGATATCAAGGCTAATGTTTGTCCCCCACACTAGTATCCGAGGACAGTCTTGTTTTCAAGTTCTCTGTGGTTCTGGACTCTGATGGTAATTCCTCCCAGACAGCTGAGCCTGTGGACCATCTGTCCTTGTTCCACCTCTCCTTTAATCAGATAATTTGGACTGTGTGGCGTGTCCTTCCTTTTTAAAATGCAGCCTGAGTGCACAAACACAGGCCTTGCTGTATCTCGCATCATGCTTTCGCTCACCACGCCGCCTTGCACGATGGTTTATTCTTAGTAGGGGGATGCAACCCAAGACACCACTCATTAATTTTAGCGCACATCCCTTTGCCAATTACATGAGGTTTAGTAAGTGGATAAGTAGATAATGAACCGGTCTTTAATGCCTTGTCTTTCCTCAGACCTCTCTGCCTTCTGCGAATGTGCATATGCCAAGCTTTCAGCATTTTTAGAAAACAGTTTGGTTTTTTGGGAGGTCTGCTTTTCATTATGAACTATATTGCTGTCAACATGCTTCGTCAAATCTCACTGAGATCTTGAATGCTAATAATTTGAGTGATGTACATTACTATAAAGTTACTATATTGGAAAAAGTATTGAGGAAAAAAATTTCTGTATTGGAAACAGATTCCTTTTGTCCCCCCAAATTAAGGGGAGAGTAAAATAAAATCTACAAATCAACACAAAAATTGAGACATGCACCAGTGCTCTGATTGTATATATTCTCAGTGGTGCAAATTCAAACATATTCCATTGCATTGGCAGATTATATTCCAAACTTGAAATAATTTTGGGTAAAACAAGTTTACATTTTGTGTTTTGTTTAAACTATTTATCAGTTCTTCTGGATTAGTTCGTTAAAAGAATCGTTCACCCGAAAATGAAAATTCTGACTTTATTTACTAACCTTCATGTCGTTCCAAACCCACATTTCTTTCTTTTTTCCATGAAACATAATAAGAGAAATTCTGAGGAATGGTTGCTATTTTCCGTGCAGTACAATTAGTGGACTCTGAGGCTCTCAAACTTCACAAAAAGATGCAAAAGCATCATAAAAGTAAAATAAAAATAGTCCATATGATTATTGCGCTATGTTATAAATCTTCTTAACTCATACAGTTTTCTGTGAGAAAAAGATCAACATTTAAGATGTAGTGCAATAGGTGTTCTCATGTGAAACAATGTCTGACTAGTGAACAAATCATTCTTTTGAGTCAAATGTTTTAATGAAAAAATGTATTCAGTTCACAAACGAATGATTATGTTTGCAAGCGATTCTTTCTCTCTTTCTCACCGGAGAGAAAGATTAACATTTAAAGGGACTGTGTGTAACTTTTTAGGTAACTTATTATCTAAAATCAATATTTTTATTCATAAATATGTCCTCAGTGGTGTACAAATACCTCTGCCAAATATCTGACTTATCCTCGTAAACGAAGAATTTATTATCTTTATATACATGGGACGGGTAAGTCCACGGAGGCTTCCATGTCATTCCGCCATCTTGAAAAACTATAATAGCAGAGAGGGTCAAAAAGTCCTAGGCCAACGCGTTTCCACAACGCGTTTTCGTTTTGAGCCAGCGTCACGTGACTTGAAGCAGCAGAACCGGACAAGCAGAGCAGTGAGTGAGAGGCGCTTGTCTAAACCATAGGAGGTCTAAACCCGGTAATTTTAAAAAGCTCAATTGCAATTTTATTTTCAATGGCGGATCATACGTATGCCGAGCCACAGTAGAAGAAATCCTCGTCGCCAAAGTCCCAAATTGAACGAAAAAGGAAACGTGACCGCAGAGCTAGTACAAAAAACAAGAGTAGCCTAAATGTCGGGATAGCTTTTTCCAGGTGGAAAGAGCTAATGAAGGAGAAAGATTTCAAAGGAGACGCTGAAGTTGCCTGCTTTCTCCTCGACAGGTAAGTCAATGTTTTTTACAGTCAATAATTCATACTGTAGTAAACATAGTAGTAACATAGTTCATAGGCTACATAGTAAACGCTTGAAGATACGCATAGTAAAAAAATACATGGTGAACGTTTGAAGAAATCAGACCAATCATAAAGGCTATCACAATCATGTTTTTATTTTATCTGTCAGATAGCCTAACGTTACGTCTTGTCTCTTTATACCTGACTACCATAAAATAAAGCAACTTTTTTTTCGGGAGCTTCCTCCTTTTTCTCTGACTGAAAATATCTGTAGCCTACTGGGAGTCCAGAGTAAAGCTCCCGATATGTCCTGTAACTTAGTTACAGGACATATTTATATCACATTTAGAAAGAAGTCCTGCAACTAAGTTACCAAATAAACAGAAACAGAAGCGACTGAAGAAGTGTGTCCTCTTTCTTTTGTGAAACCTAACGGTAATTTATTTCTGTGTGACTAATGTGACGAATAAAGAAGGCATACATACTAATTACAATAGTTCATGTTTTTCACAGTAAGTAATTCATACAGTAATTTGTTTGTTCGCTGTGTCAAGTTGCAGTTTGTTTAAAATTACAAACCTGTTCACCTGAAGGAAAACTCGACGAAGTGCTATTAGAAAACATCCTGTCATAGCTTTTTGGTACATAACGGCTACCGTAGATGCAACACGCATTTGAAAAAGCGAGGCGCTGGAGAGCACAGTTCGTTTGAATGCAAAATACAATTTCATCTCTAGATGGGAGTAAATCTCACACAGAGCCCCTTTAACAACAACTTACATTTTATATTTTCCTCAAACTCAAGTCACCTTTATTTATATAACGCTTTATGCAATACAGATCATTATTTGAAAGGTGCTTCACAGTAATAGAAAAATAACAGAATCTTTGCAAACATCATCAAATATGAGACAAATTCATATTCTGCTGTAAAACAGCTCTAAAAAGACAATAGCATCATTCAGTTCAAGTCAGTTTAGTATTGATTCAGTTCAGTTCAATAACTGTGTAAAGTTATAATTAAGAGATTAGTGATATAAGATATAAGCAGCACTACAGAAGACAGTGGTGTCATGTTGAATTACAGTAACTCAGTTCAGTAACAGTGTCAATGTTGCAAAATTCATATTGTGACAATAATGTCATCATCCAGCTCAATTTAGTTCAAGTTTTGCTCTCATCCCATAGTGTCAGTGCAGTCAAATTGATAATATTACTTAAAATTATATAGAATAAATGAATAACCCCCGGTTTCACAGACAAGGCTTCTGGACTAAAATGCATGTTTGAGCTGTTTTAACTGAAAGCAACTTGCACTGATATATCTTAAAATATGCTGTTGTTTGGTCTCAAGATGGACATCAGTAAGTTCATTAAATGCCCTAATTGAACTAAGGCATACTACTGGCTTAGTCTATGAAACCTAGGTATATTTTGCTTGAAAGCCTCAGTCCCCATTCTTTGTGACTGCATGTAAATAAGCTAAGTATTCTTCAATATTTCTCATTTTGGGTTCCATGAAAGAATGAAAATCTTACAGGTTTGGAACATCATGAGGGTAAGTAAATAATGCCTCTTTTTGTAATCTGTTTGTTTCTATACACCTCTCAGCCCTTGATGCACGAATGAACACATTCCTCTGCTGTTCACTTCTCCATGGCACATAACGGCCCATCACATCAAGGGCCAAGCATCTCTCACCCTCGTGCTAAGCATAGCCGGGCTAAGTTTAGATCCAGTCTATGTAAATCAAGCCTGAATGAAAATCCACCTTTTTTGTGGTCTCACCAACAAAGTTTGGCATTTAGTGAGAGTAAACTCCTGGTATAAGTTAAAGAAAAGGGGAGGGAATGCACTTTGCAACCCCTCTAGGCTGCTAAATATTCTGGGACACTGGGCAAAACTCAGCTCAGAATAAATTTTCAGAGTGTGTTTTCTCTCGCCTTTTAAAAGAAGTGGTCTTGGAGGTGTTGAAATACCTTGCATTGTCATGTGTTGTACAGATGTTGGGTGAAGCAGACAGAACTCAGCCTAGAGAAGGGATTGAAGCTGACATGTATTTATCCCATCTACCTTTTTTCAAGCCTTCGAATAATAACAGATATCCGTAAGAGTTTTTAGTCTGAACTGATGTCCATCTGTAATCACTTTCAACAACATATTATTGGCTTTCATTGATGATGTGGGCCGAATTAGTTTGTGTTAGCACCGTTTACAATTTCTCACACGCACCTTTGCTTTGTTCCATTTCTTTTCTGTGTGTTTTTTCAGTGATGTGCGTAGGTTCCGAGCCATAAAACTCGAAAAAGTTCAAAACAATGAGGATAAGTTGCTTTCCGCCAGGACATGGACTTGCGCAGAGAGCACTGAAAATAGAACGCTTCGTTATGGTCGACTGGGCGCAGCCAGTACAAGATGCAGTTCACCAGAGAGCCAACAGGGACAAATCAACACCAGAGCCGAGGTGCAATGTTCTGTAAAGGCCAATCGTCTTGTTTATTTCCTAGCCCGTGTTTTGCACAGACAGATATGTAAATGTTTACACGTGCAGAAGACTGTAGGGCTTGGGGAGACGAGTGAGCCGAGCCCCTGAACTCTGACCTCGGGTGGGTCACCTCCCATTTGGATGGTACTGTATGAACTCAGAGCCCTTTCTGCCTGGTTTCAAGCACAGATGTTCCTGAGACATTGCCTGAGAGCGATAGATCAGATCCATTTGTCATTTTCTTAATCATTGTTACGCCCATTTCGTCCCTGAGGAAGCATCACCATGGAACACACACAAACAGAGACAACGGACCAATCCCGAATGTGGTGACAAGCTAGACGGCCTTTTTTTGCGGAGCTCCAGACTAGAGGTGTTGCATATTCCGCATGCCTGAACGCTCACAGGATTACCAATGGGGCAAATAATGGGTTTTGGCCTCGCGACGACAGGCTATTTGAATAGCGATGTCGTGCATCAGTCTTTTTCAAACAACTCTTTGCTCCCAGCGTTAATGTTTACGGATCGCTCGCTGGTGTTTTCCTCCCGGCTACAGACTTTTTAATGAAAACTCTGCTTCTGGCCCTGTGCTAGTGTGTATGATTAAACATCTGTCCCTTTGAAACGCATGTCTGCGAGACGAATTATTCGATACTGGAGGTCGAGGAAGGAGGGGAGCGGAATCTAGCACGGCTGGATGTAAACACTCAGCTCAAATGCCCTGCCGTCCTTCTCAGGCGATAATTATTCCACTGATAGATTGATCGAGTGATGTGTTGTTTGTTAAGAGCACAGGTCGGAACTGCGTGACGTGAGTTGGAGTGGGAATGACAGATTGTTGGACCGCTGTCCTGTTCACAACATGTGTTTTTTAATATCTGCATTCTCCAGATGACTAACTGCTTTTGGGGTGGTCAGGGTTCGCATCGCACGGCAGCACGATTCAGATCATGTGTGGGGAAATCGGTTACATCCAAACAGACGCGGGGAGAGAAACAGTTCTACAGTATGTAGATTTCCTATATAAATTAGATTCCACTTTGTTCACACAATTTGCACAAAAGCACAATTTGGCCACCACAATTAGAGATAGTTCAGCCAAAATTTTTAATTCTGTCATCATTTACTCACCCTGAAGTTGTTCCAAACCTGTATGAATTTCTTTATTCTGCTACACAAAAGAAGAACATGTATACAAGAGAATATAGGTAACCAAACAGGTGAAAAAAATCAGGTGCTAACATGCTTCCGTTATACAGTGTTTATGTTAATTAGTGATGTAAAATAGTTTTTCTTTGTTCGCAAAAGCAGTCTTTGGCTGCCACAATTAAGTTCAGGTGAGCTTTACTGTCATCCCCATTGACTCCCATAGTATGGGGGAAAAATACTATGGAAGTCAGTGGGGCCCTGTTTGGTTACTGACATTCTTCAAAATATCTCCTTTTGTGTTCAACTGAACAGGGTTTGGAACAACTTTAGGGTGAGTAAATGATGATTTTTGGGTGACCCATCCCTTTAATGAGTACAATACAGATGCTGTATTTTTATTTGGTAAAAAAAGTGCAAACACGTTTTACAGTATGGAAATCAGATTTCTCTTTGTGCAAAAAAGTGCTTTTTGGCCGCCACAATTAACAATTAGACTAAAGATGCACTGTATTTAAATCTGGTAAAAAAAAAAAAAAAAAGTGTCCAAACGCTTCTGTTGTACAGTGTTTATTTATGTTAATTAGTTTTTGCTTTCTTCGTGAAAGCAGTACTTGGCTGCCACAATTAAGTTCAAGTTCAAGTGAGCTTTATTGTCATTCCGCTACAGTGAGTGCCTCACTGGACTGCGCGCGGTACTACATATAATCATAGATATTTAAACATATAAAACATAAAGAAATATATAAACATATAACCTAAATATACCTCTACAGTGAACGTGATTTCATCAAGTAGGCTACAACATGTTCCTGGGTCAACATCTTTGTTGATCCTGGAACAACATTCCAAACAACCAATCAGATTTGAGGGACAAGTTTACAGTTTATGTCAAGTTTAGGCTTACAAACAGGGTTAGGTGCTTCTGCATCAGTGTTATTCACCTATCATTTCCCTCTGATTTTAGGGAGAAGTTAGGGTATGGTTAGGTTTAGGGGTAGGGATAGGATTAGGACATTTTCAGACAGAAATGTTGTTCCAGGATCAGCAAAATATCCAGGAACATGGCATGAAACAGTGCAAACAGAGAGTGCACGATGAGAGAAAAGTATAGTGTCCAGTGCACAACAGGGAGAGATGAGAGTTTTAGCGAAGCTGGATGGGTATATGAGTAGCCTACTCGCTCACATATTGTTGCACATATGAATTGCACATACAAATTGTAAAAAATGTTTTTAAATGACCAGTCCTTGGGGGACAATAGCAGATTTCTCTCTGTTTAAAAATGCAGCATTTGGTTGCCACAATTAACCGTTACGTTACAAATGCACTTTGTTGATATTTGGTGAAAAAGTGCAAACTTACTGATCACAGTTCATTAAAGGTAGGGTAGGCAATTTTGGGGAGGCAAAAGCAAGCTATCTTTGAAAGCATAAGATCCCACCCTCCCTTCAGAGTGTCCAAAAGACATGAACGCGCAACAGCAGAGTCTGATTACCTCATGGTACCTCATGTCTCAAAGCACAAAATGTGCTAATAATGTGTGTCTGGAGGGATGGAAGTACATAGGCAGGCAGGTAGACATCAGACCGAAAGCAATGATTGGACGAAACAATTTTGGTCCTGAAACTTACAAAGAAGATATAGGTCAACTTTTTCACATTTAGACCACATCTATCATTGATCGCTATCAGGATGTGAAATGAGTTTTAACCAGTATAACAAAAAGAAAAACTCACCCTACCTTTAAAATGATGATCGAATGATAGACAAGAGTGAACGGTGCATTAAAAAAAAACCTGAATGGTCCAGTGTTATTGATCTGTATGAATATAATTTGTGCGTTTTGCCCCCCCAGTGTTATCAGGTTTGCACATGCTGCATTGATATCGCATGCAAATGCAACTTTAGTTATGTGGACAGAAAGTTCCCCCAAACAATTTTCCTAATAGAGGTCTATTAGTGGTGGGTCCCAACAAAGTCATAGAGTGTGGAACAGGAAGTGTTAACATCTGGGCAGCTGGCTTATGGCGTGGCAGTGAACTGCGGCACTGAACTCTCTCTTTCTTTCTCTCATGTTGAGTGAAAACAAACATAAGTCTCATGTTTTTGCCTGCTGTATCAGGGTTGAAGAGGTTTGTCTGGCTGCTCTGTGATCGGGCTACAACACGCTTTGCCTCTCTTACAACCCAGTCTGGTTATTGGGGGTCAGGAATGCACTGTGTTTGTTTGATTTGCATCACATTGTGTTCCCCAACATGAAACGGAACTCATTTGGAAACTAATGTGGTGGAGAACTGTAATGCAATTCGACTTGACTGGAAATTCATCTAAGCTGAGCTACATGGACCAAATAGGCTAAATGAGCCATGACTGTTATTTCTGTCGGTGTAATATGACTGATTAGTAACACTTAATAAATTAATTAATAGGTGTAATTTTTGTCACTTTGTTGTCTAAAATAAATTAGTTTGTACTGTTTTGCTTGATTTACTGTAGTTGTCAACGGAATGTCACCCACCGGGATCAATAAATGAACTATATATCTAAGTGGTGACTGCAAACAAACAATGCCAGAACTATTCTCAGAACTCACTTTTCTTTTTGAGGTGTGACTTCATTATCAAAGTACTTTTCAAGGCCCCTGTATATGTGCTGCAGTTGACCTCGACACAGATAGGCTAAAATTCATTGTTGTTTTGTAAATGTACCTCATGAGTCATGACTACAGTTACCCTGTAACTGTTATTGGTCAAGTCCAGGATTGGTTTAGTGAAAGTATTTGGCATAATGAAGCAAATGGGAAAAGATTCCATAACAAGCATTTAAATGGCTTTTTAATAATCCAGTTTAATGTGGTCAACCACAGTGTTTCTTTTAGAGAAATGTTAAGAATTTTTATATTCCTACATTCCCTAACATAAAATCGTCTCGCTGTCGCTTGTATTCAACTGTCGACCAGTACAGTTTTCTTTGCTGTTTTGACAGGTTTCGTATTGATCATTTGACATGTATTCGTGACATGTATTCGTAATCGGTTCCATTTTTTATGCAACTTCAAGGTTGTAAAAACGTTTTTTGTTGTTGTGTGATGTAACTGTATATGTTTCAAATGCTTAGCAACACCCCAAAAAAGTTGCTATCAGGGTACACAATCGGAGTAACTGCCAACAGACGTTAGATGTAGCCTAAGATGTAGCCTTACAAAAAGAGTCTTTAGCTCAATTCCTGGAAATCCTTGCCAGTTTGATGATTAGCGTTGCAAGGGTGGGACAGCTTTACGTCTGACCCTTTTAAGCAAATAACAAAAGCATGACTCTGATTAGATGCCATTGCCCTGATGATATTGTCATTGGCAAGCGTTTAATGCGTTTACCCTTAATGTTTGGTGTGCACAAAAACTCAGTGCACTTATTTTATTAGTAAGAGATGAAATGATTCAATCTTTAGCCACTTCACAGTTTATTATTTGATACAACAAGGTAATTTGTAATTTTTGGCGAAACAAATGGAAGATGTTTTTTTTTTTTTTGAGTGCTTTGTCAGAAAATGGCTACCAAGGTTCATAAACATACGTAACAGTTGCTTATATCTGGTTGCATCACTTGGGTGCTAATGCAACTGCTCATAACTCTGCAAGATTTGAAGGTCGCAATGGTTTGTCAGACACCCTGATCTGAAATGTGTGATTCAGAACATAAAGGAAGGAATTATGGGTGTTATTGGGTCTGCGTGCATCTAAACATTGTAGTCATCCCAACTCAGTTATCTCACTAACTTGCACTGGCCAAACTTTACAGCACTGACCAAGATTCAATTTCAGACACCACATGCTCACTGTAATAAGCATGTGTGGGATGCTGCAAAAAAGGCCAGACGTGACATCTCGAGGATCGCTTGTATAACCGCGTCGACATTAATGAGATACTTTGTGCACTTGATTTCCATCTTAATTCGGTGTCCTAATTGTGGTCACGGTCAGCCTCTTTAAGTATAAGAGCACATATGCAATGTACCCTGATTAGTTCCTTTTTTGCTATCGTTGCATCTTACAATTCCTTAGACGACCAGTAGAGGGCAGTGTGACGCGAGACCTTTACATTCAGTCTTGGCTCTTGATTGAGTACTGAAGTATCTGCACAGTTCATTCTAGGAGTAGAGAAACTTAACTTTCATAGGATATTTCTTTCATAATTTTGGAAGAATCTTTTTGGAAGAATCGTTTATTTGCAACAATTTTTTAGGAACACTATTTTACTACTGATTAGTTTATTAATGCCTTATACTGGCAGTTGTGCAGTTCCCCTATAGGGAAAAGCTATGAAAATCAAGTCTCTCTCAGGGATTCCTGATATTTTATTCTTGCCCTTTGAACGCTGCATACCCATGTAGACCATTGCAACCAGCCCTCCACACATTTGCCCATTCTATGTTTACTTACCAGAATCAGAAAATAAACACTGCATTGGCTTCACTGTAATCAACCATTTATATACACAAGTAATTTAGTTATTTCATGGAGTGCTTAATGGGACTTTGCATTCCAGACAGCTGAGTAAAAACACCCAGTCTCCAATAATATCCACCTTGTATTTTGGAATATGATAAGTGTTCAATAATCAGGGTGGTCATTATATTTTCATCATATATCTATATATATTCATTATAGAATTTTTTATTGTATTTTTGATTTTTGATTTTAATTTTATATTTAATTTATTATATTATTGAATTGTATTTCATTTTATATTTGATTTTTAATTTTCATTATATGTTATTATGAAAACTGATATTCACAAAGCCTTTTGTGCTATTATGTGATTCCAGCTTCTAAACATGGGAAATGAATAATTTCCTCCAATTTTGTAACCACATTTAGATGACTGAGTGAATGTGTATAACCTGAGTAATATGTGAACAACTCCCTGCAACTTGCGCCTGATAGAGCAGAGGAAAGGGAGGAGCGGCCGTGTCTCTTTTTACGGAAAAGAGGAAGACCCCACCTCCTCTTCCTGTCCCTCTCCTTTCTGCCTTGGACACTCGTTCTTCTTCCTGTCTAAAGAAAGGGAGGATGAGAAAGACGGGGTTTAAAACTTGAATAGAAAGACTGTGAGACCAAACTAATGCTTTATTCTAGCTCATCTGACCTTTGGCCCAAATAAAAGGTGTGATAACTGAGTCCGGTCCAGTTTTGACTGAGGTTAATGTGAAGGGACCCCATGTCTTCCACGTCACATGACGCCAAGCAAAGAGTAAGTTTTGAACAGTTTGAAAGAACCTTTCTCAGAAATGATCACCATGTAATTTTTAGGCTAACAGGAAAACTTGCTAACAGGATATCCATAATCATCTGCCCATATGTGGACAAAATAGAAAGGTATCGTATCAGAGTAAAGGTGTCTATTGTGTGTGTACACTGCACAAATTTCTTTTTTTGTTGTCTTGTGTTCTAGTACAAATATCTAAAAGTTCATAAAGTCCCCCTGTAGTCAATAATTAGATCACTTAAAAGTCATCTTTGATCACCAAAATGACATATTTAAATGTTTTTTCATTGAAAAAAATATTCATGCCTCACAATAACTTGAATGTATCTACACTCTTGCCTCGTTTAGTATACGCGGGTCTATGAATATTCAAATTAGCCCCGTCTCCACTCACTCGCGCCAGTTCAGAGATCCACTCGTTGACGATCACACGCTGACCTGATTGGTTACAAGGTAGTTTGTGACGTCAGAAACACCAGCGATTTCAAATCGCATAATTTGAGACCGTCTTTGGTTTACTGCCGTTTTAAGGAGAAAATACTCAGCAATAGTGTTGACTCATGAATTTGCACATGGTTTGTCTTAAAGTATATTAGAAACACAACATATACATATACACAACATTAAATGCTTGATTTTCACTACAGGGGGACTTCAAAACTAGAAACAATGTCTGCCAATGGTGTCTCGAAAAGAATCTTGTTTTACCTTTGAATTAGGTTTATTTTTCTGACCCTATTGGCAGATATTTTTCCTTTCTTTAACTGTACTGGTAAACAAGACAAAAATACTGAGGGAGAATATCATTTTTTTTTTTGCTTTGTATAGACCAGAAGAAATGTTTTAAATGGATGCCCACTCCAGAGGATTGTTTGTGGAAGCCCTTCCTGTTCAAACGCCCACTTATTCTGCCTCATCCTGTTCATCATGGTAAAACAGGCCATGCTTGTTTTAATAGGTTAGTGATTCAGTAGTTGGAAGAACAAATTCCCTGCCAATTGCCATCTGAAAAAAATCCGTCTACGTGGTGATTGAAAACCAAGATCGCCACAACAGAATGAATCACTTCCCACTATAGCCGACCAGTTTTTTCGGGGACATTGGGCAATTGTGAACTTTCTGAAAGTTAGTGAGACGTATGCTAAACGTTAGCCGCCCGGGGATGCCTTGGTACGTAAGCCCTTCTAGAGTCTGCAGGCAATTAGGAGATGTTCTTTAGAGATTGTAGCGTGGCCGCTGCCTCCCAGCTCAGGGAACCGATGACAGATTAATTTGACTTCAGCTCGGCAACTCCAAGGCCCAGACAGCTGGAAATGGCTAGAGTGGGAGAGAGTGGCAGTGTGCGCGGATTTCCTGCCATGCTCTTGCCTCCTGGAGAACGTTCTCCCAGGAGAGGAATGAAAGGCGAACTGAGCTGAGTGCTTCCTCTGTGCGGGGTTGCAGCTGCTTGACTGAGGTTTTTCTTTCTTCGACAAGTGCTTTGTCAGCATGCCACAATGGCCCGAGTGGTGTGGAGGGTTTGCAATGACAATGGAAGTCCGACCCGGGCCAGAGAGCGAATCACACTTGAGCGTGCTCTAAGCCCTCAGTGCTAACATGTCTTTAACTTAAAGAGGTTGTACAGTGACACAATAGAACGAATGAGTGCTCTATACTGAACAAATGTCAGAAATGTGAGAAACAGTATCTCAAAGGTTGGTTAAACTCAGGAGGTCATGTTGGTTTTTGCTGAAGGGCGGAATATTAAATGGAAGTATCTAACATTGTATGTGGTCTTAGATGGTTGTGTCTTTTTTTATCGTGGTTTGATGGTATTGCTTATGCCTTAATAAAAGGCTTAGGGCTCAAACTTCCCCTGAGAAATGAGCCAATGGAGGTTTTGAGCTTCTAGCATTTCCTGTGACTCTAACCACGACATTGATTTACAAATCACAAACAACCACAAATCACGAAGTAAATCGGCATCGTCTGGGTTACATGCATGTCTTTTAACCAAATTTGTTGGAAACCCTGACCTAAAATGATACCCTTCATTAAGTGCAGGGTTGCAGTTTGCATTGAAATGTTGTATGTCAGCTCTTTAGTTGTCTTATGTAGACTAAGAAGATTTCTCGGTCCAGTCAGTTTGAATAATTTTTTTTTTGTGTGTGTGTGTTACTGTTCAATGCATATGCAAGTAGAACCAGGGTTTGAAAAAAGTATTTCAATTTGAATTGAATTTTTACATTTCATATATACATTCATGCTCAAAAGTTTGCATACACCTTGCAGAATCTGCAAAATGTTAATTATTTAAACAAAATAAGAGGGATAATACAAAATGGGAATTTATAAAAATTACCCTTTTGAAAAGTTTACATACCCTTGATTCTTAATACTGTCGTTACCTGAATGATCCTGTTTTTTTTTTTTATAATGGTTGTTCTTGAGTCCCTTGTTTATCCTGAGCAGTTAAACTGTCCAATCTTCTTCAGAAAAAAAAAAATCCTTATTCTATTCTATAAGAACCAAACTCTTAAGTTTTCAAGGATCTTTTGCATATTTGAACCCTATCCAGCAGTGACTGTATGATTTTGAGATCCATCTTTTCACACTGAGGACAGTTGAGGGACTCAAACACAACTATTAATTTTTTTTTTTAAACATTCACTGATGCTCCAGAAGGAAACACTATGCATTAAGAGCCGAGGGGTGAAAACTTTTAGAATTTGAAGATCAAGGTAAATTGTACTAAATTTGTCTTCCGGGAAACATGTAATTATCTTATTGCTAATTATTGCTTCAGAAGGGCAGTACTAATTTAAAACATTGGATATTTAAACAAAAAAGAAAATACAAATTTGGACATCTTCGTCCTGTTCAAAAGCTCCTTGTCTGTGAATCTCTTTTGATGGATTTCTATAGATTTATGTCAGTTTTGGGGGTGGTTGCAAAAGAAAATGTGGCAGTGTAATGGCAATGGGATATTTTATTAAGAAGTTGACCAACTATAGAAATTGCATTAGTTATTGGTGTTGTCTTTGACTTGAACTTTTGTAATCATACTGTACAACACTGTTTTAATAAATCGAATAAAGTGGACTAAAATGGCTTAACATTTACCTGACAATCCAATCTGGCAAAATAATGCATTTTTCCCCTACATGTTCGCTTGTATATGACTCATTTAGTTCTGCAAAAGTCCATTCTGAACCCTATATGGACCTTTCGCGTATCCAGCATGGTTGACATAATTGGAATAACAACAGCCCATTTTTTGTCATCAACACTTCGAGAACACTAACAGAATTCTCTCCACCTGAGCTTAAGAGTGCTGATTTTAACATTTTCAAACCCAACAACCTCTAACAGGAAATACATTTATTCCACACCTATAAAACCGGCTCCCATGTGTCACGTGATAGAATTACAACTCCCCAGCACCATCAGTATGGATGCACTGAGGGATGTCTGAGGAATGCAATAGTTTTAAACACTGAACAGATGACCGACAACATGTGTTTGTGCGTGATGAGATGAAATTTAAACTACAGTGCTTAAACAAAAGAAAAAAATATATATTGTAAATGTGAAAATGCTACCTATATAAACCAGTGAAAATTGGATTAGTTTGTTCGTTGAAAGAGGCAGACACAACTGAATTAGACTTGGACCGGCACAACGGAACATTTGAATAATCACGTATGGCTCAGTGTTTACATGTTTATGCTTTCAGATAATCTCAGGGTTGTTTAGATCAGTAGTACTCAAGCATTTTCTACCAGGTCTGATGCAGTGGGCTACATTGGGCTTTAATTATGAGAAGCAAAATTTTTTATTAAACCAAATTTTTACATTGTACATAAAGTATTTCAGATTTGTAGAATCATGTGGCCCGCCACTGTTGGTGCAAGTGCAGTTTGACAGTGATAAAACCGTTGAACTAGCTAACTCTTTTTCTTCTCTTTAAAACTAATTAATTTGCTCACAGATTTATATCAATGATCTAAACTATATGTATGCCATTGTCCATACCTCAAAGTGATTACAAAACATGCCATAAAAATTCTACGAAAAACCAGAGAGGATTTGCTTAAATGGTTGGATGCCATGTGACAAACCAATGCTAAAGTTCACAAAAAAAGCCCCTTTGGGCCGTTACAAATATTATTTTATATAGCATCATTATTTCACAGGCACAGAGGAGGTTGTCTTAATTGCATTTGTAATATGCACTGCGTAGCTGGAATGAAGAGTAATCACTATTTTTGGAAATGGAATTCTAGTGTCACTTTTCAGTTTGGATAGGCAAAAAAGGTGCAATGTGCTGGCAGACCCCAGTGACATTTAAGTAAGAGCACCAAATAATCAGACTGTTAAAAGAAATGGGATTCTGGCAAATGCACTCTGAATTCATTCCCTCTCCCTGTCACATCCAATAGACTTTAATGGAATACTGAGAGGTAGAGGAATTCACCAAGGTTCTATATATTAATTTTAAATTGGGTATAAAGAACAAGTTTACTGCATACAGTACCTAACAATGCTATTCTCATGCTGTTAGCGTATTACAGCATGTGCTGTGGGACTTCTGGAGGGGGCTAGAATCTAGGAACTGGAGAATGGTGCTGTTTTCAATTAGCATGCCAGTCTGAATGGCATGTCCGGCTGACTGGGCTTTACAAGCGGCGAAACACAGGGGTCTATGGGAGTCGTGCGTACCGGCCTCTATCAACACCCCTGCAACCTGTTCTGAAAAAGAGACAGTAGCAGTGCTCTGATTCTCAAGGGCCCTAATTAGTGTTCACTGCTCCCTACATACTCCATAAAAGTTCAGTTCACTTACAATATATATGTGACCCTGGATCACAAAACTAGTCACAAGGGTCATTAAAAAAAAAAAGAAAAAAGAGAGTTATGCATCATCTGAAAGCTGAATAAATAAGCTTCCCATTGATAGGACAATATTTGGTCGAGATACAACTATTTGAAAATCTGGAATCTGAGGGTGCAAAAAAAAAAAAGAAACATTGAGAAAATCGCCTTTAAAGTTGTCCATTTTTGTTCGCGATTGTGCTGCATCCACTCACAAAAATATATTATTTTTTTTATAAACTGACGGTAGGAAATTTACAAAATATCTTCATGGAACATGATCTTCTTTACTTAATATCCTAATGATTTTTGGCATAGAAGAAAAATCTATAATTTTGACACATACAATATATTGTTGGCTATTGCCACAAATATACCCATGTGACTTGTGACTGCTTTTATGTTCCAGGGTCTCATATTGCCATACATTAAAATTTTTTGGATGGATGGATTGCTAGCTCTACTACGAAGCCAGAAGTGAATTCCAGGAACAAATAAGGCAGGTCATACAGTTCATTACCAATTAGACCACTTTATTATACCCCTTTAAAATCCAGATTATTTATTCTTTAGATTGAGTTCCGCTGAGCAATGAGCAAATAAACAGAATTGAAAACAGCCAGACAAGTTCAGCATCCAGCTGTGATAAATTATATAAAAATTTGACCATGGAGATAAATGACACTTTAACAGAGATGATTTACTGTGGAACCAGTTGCCATGATTCTCAAAGCTTTTACAACTTCATCAGATTTGTGTAATGTCATTCAGTTCTTTCTGAGCAATATTGTCAAGTGCTGAAAAGCCTTTTTATTTATTTCAATATGGAAGATTGTTGCTTTGTCTTAAATTGCTTGTCTTAGATTGATTTTCTTTTGGTTTTTCAAAGAAATGGCAAGGTGTCAGATGCGTTATGGTTAACATGATTAAAACATACTGAATTGCTTGCATTTTTTCATGCCCAAGCGCTTCTCTGAGAGAATTTACTTACCAGCACATTAGCCTGGTCAATAATTTTTACCATCCTCCCCGGAGCCAAACACGCTTTGGAGTCTGATGCCTTTTCATAAAGCAAAATACTTTCGATTTGCCAGGCTTTAAAGGGGATCTGAGGAAAGAGGAGGCCCTGCATGGTTGTTTGTGAGAGGCAGAATGAGCTTTTTATCCCAGTTTTTTTTTGGCAGCACAGCCAGCAATAGAGGCCCTCAAAAGAGTCCATATAGAAGCCCAAATGCTCAGTAGGCTCTTCACATTTTCCCAGGCGAAAAATCCAGTGCTACTTTTGTTCCATGCAACCCGGGTAGGACCAGTGAACTTCTTTCTGGATACAGTGTTCATCACTGATGACAGAACACACATGATTGACCATAATGTTCCAGATTATTTGAAGCAATTGAAACGTGGCCAAATCACTTGGTCAAACAGTGCTTCTTTCATGTCTATGATATAGGTCATTAACCCTGGCAACAAACTAGTTAGTTGTTTTCATCAGTGAAAACTCAATCAGAGGCCTGAAAACCTGTTTGTCCAAGTTTATTTTTGATGCTAATGTGTCTTATTATCTCACCCGAGTAGTGAACTTGTATAGCCAGAGACTGTATACTGTATTTTGGTAATCCGTTGTCAACTGCAAACAGCAAAACATAAAGCTCCATCGGTGATAGTGAATGTTAGGCTAGTGCTGAATGTATTAATCCAGAAATCCAATTATGAATAATTTGATGGCGAAATGTCAGACTTAATGTAAGCTAGCCTGATTACCAGACACTTCTGTACTCATATAATGTATTGACCTTCAACAGTGATACGTGTACAACTATATGTAAGTTAGAAATGAGTCCGCTCATGAAAGATGAATGTTTGTTATATGCACATGTAAGGAGAGTATAGGAAGCAGCTGATAAAAACTCCATTGAAACTCTTTTGGTCGCAGATCGTTTTAGCAAGACCTAGAGTTCATGCATTTTTTATTTAAATTAAAAGTCGTCATGAAATGAAAATTCGCTATATATATTTTCTTATTGTAATTGACCATGTAATTTTAATCAATCTCATAATTGAATCGTCCAGTTTCTCGCTGGCGACCAATGCCCGACTTCTCCAATCATTTTGTCCACTTAAGACCCGCCCCTTTCTTACGATCATCTGCAAGCACCCAACCAACAACCAATGGATAGAATTAAATCCCACTGTAACGACTCAGGGGTGGATCTGATTACGGGGAATTTGCATATCATAATTCATAATTAATAATTAATAATTATTCATACAGGTTTGTATCAGATCAGTCTTACATGTTAATACATCTCCCGATAAGGGATGATACGTTACTTTACCTGCATACAAGACTGCATGCTTGCATGCGTATGGCAGCCAACCGCAAGTTGATTGCGATTAGCTACACAGATCACGTTTTACAAATAGGTAACATTAATTAGCTCAATTAATTTATAGAGTTTAGGAAAATCAATTCTGTGGCCACAAGAATTAGTCTTCCCGCCCTATAAACCCATACTCTTTAAAGTATCTTTAATTTGTAAAGCTCGTAGCTTTTGGATAGGCATTTCAGGGACCCGAAGTATGAGCAGACAGTCAATCCATCAAATGAGTATCATGAAATTTAATAAGAAATAACTAGCCTATGCATTTACTAAAATTACATGGGATATATGTATTTACAAACATAATAAACAATGAAACACACAAACGTTACAAACATAATAAACGACAAAACACAATAAGGCATCGATGAACGAGAAATGCATAGAGACAGAGAGAGAATTTTTAGCAAGGTGCAGTTATGCACGAGGGAGTTTTATAAAGACCCGAAGATCTTACTAAACTAGAAGCAAAACAAAAGAAAGAGATTCCCAAAGGGATCTCCCGAAGAAATCACATTCTGGCGAGAGTGAGATAGTAAGACAAGAGAGAGAGAGAGAGGGAGAGAGAGAGAGAGAGTGAGAGAAACGGAGATCCGTAAGGGTCAACCGTTTGGCAAAGTTCACCTGGACAACGGAACCTCAGACCTGACAACAAGGAATCACAAAATCGCCCCTTTTGAGGCAACAACCGTACAGCATGATAAATCTGGATGAGAAATAAAATACTTGCACTGTCTCTTAGTCTGCTGAGGAGAAGGCGTGCGTGTGTGTGTGTCCTTGGGGCGCGCGCCTGCTCGTTCGTTGAACGGTTGCGCGTGGTGGTCCATGTGGTTTGTTGGTGGTTCAGAGCGCGGACTTTCAAACGCATGTTTGAAGGTCTTTGAGGTAAATTTACCAAAGAAACAATTCAGACTAAATTCATTCCTCGTCGGGGAAAATGAACTCGATAGGATACTTAAAAGAACTTAGAATTAAACAAAGAAAGAAAAAGATGAAAGATCTCCGGAGGAGATCACTAAGAAATCACATCCTGATGCCGGGGGTGAGAGGCAAGAGGAGGGGTGAGGAGAGGGCCAGTCCTTTTGAAGACCTGATGTTTCCGCCTCCTCTGAAGCGGATTGTCCAATCATTGTTCAGGAAATCTTGAGCGGGAAAGTTGTCTTTGTTTGGTTTGACAGCTTTATCTACATAAATTACGACAGAGGCAGAACCTGCCTTTCCTTTTCACAGATTCTTAAACATAACAGGAGAGATGTTATATAGGCAATCATACTTTTTACGGTAACCCAATACATATATCTGGCTGCGTCAGACAAAGAGTTTTCAAATGACCTCAAACACGACATGTAACAATGAGAGGAATTCAGGTTTGCGTCTCAAATATACGTAATATAGGCATTTGTGGTTCCTTTTAACTACAAACATTCCCAGATCTTGCAATCGGACGTAGGCCATCAAACACACATAAAACATATCAAATATGTATTGTTAAATGTCTTTTTTGACTGGAAATTCCAGCAAAGTCCTTATGGGTGTGTGTAGCGTGGACAGAGGGGACTCTTTGACCGCATGGCATTCCTTTCTCTGCAGCAAGGAGGGGGTTAGTTTGATAAGGTCTGCTTGAAGCTCGAGCCACAGTCATGAAGTGTTCTGGTGAATCTCGCAGGACATTTGAATATGTCAGTTCATTGGGTGTTTAAGAGAGAGAACCCTCAAGATTTCTTATAACACCCCTGTGTCACAAAGTTAGCGAGATGTAATGTAAATCAACAAATGGGGAACGAGGATTGGAGTTTATCGAGACTAAACATGCTACACAGTGATTTCTGTTTCTCATAGTATGCAAGTCATGTCTCAAACATTAACCCATTAGAGTTTACAAGGCCACACAGACCAAACAACATAAAGGAAAAATCATGAGATGGAACATTGGATGCATGTATCACATGGTTATATATATATATATATATGTACATAGAATATATAGGTTTAAACCAGGGTTCGTTTATTCTTCTCAGCAAGAATAAGGAGGAATCACACTCTCTGGGACATTCCAAGGGGTAATAAAGCTCAGTCTTGTAACAGAACACCCCGTTCTTGGTGTGTGTGTGGGAGAGAGTGTGTGTGTGTGTGTGTGTGTGTGTGTTTTTCCAAGTTCCAGGCCTTTTGGGGCTAAAGGCTTTGGGATTTTAGCATGGGGGTATTTAGTTATTCAGATTCACCTTCGCCCAGTCCTTACAATATCCCCCTTTTTGTCCGATGAAGTCCCTGTGTGAACTTAATCGGACAACAACCATCAAAGTGGACGGATGACAGGTGAATCATGATGATAGGGTAGCAGGTGCTCTCGAGCCGAGGCTGAGGGCTCAGCTTGATTAAGTTTGACGCAGCCTCCGGCGTGGTACCCTCTTCCTGAGGGTCCCGTGAGCTTGGCTGTAGATTTTCGCATCTCGTTGAGCCTCCTGATTGAAAGTCAAGTGTCAGGGTGTGGTTGATTACCGTAGAGGTACCCAGCGCAGGATCAGCTGCAGTCCAGGATTGGACAACAGGTGAGGCAGTTAAGGCGGGCAGTTGAGACACAGCTTGGAGGGCTATGTCGATGGGAACAAGGTCAGTTCTGATTGGTGCTCTTCGCTTGGAAGAGGATACGATGCCAGGTCGTCGAGGTGAAGGATGGCACCTTTGATGCTTGGATTGCATGCTCTGGTCGAGCAAGGTGACACAGGTGTCAGTGTCATTTTGGTCGTCAGTGAGTGCAGCTGTGCGCACAGGAGTGTTAAGGAGTCCCCCTTTCACCTACAATCTCTGCGTGGGTCTCGATGACCTGAGTGCGAGGCTTGGCTTTAGCAGGGCAGCGTGTGCCGCTGATCTGCAGCCCGCAGATTCCGTCAGTGTTGTCTCTGAGGAAAGGTTTGTTAGGGGCAGAGATACTGAACGTCTTTGGTCAATGTGCACATGTGCGGATTCGGAGCTGGGGCAGCTTTGTGTCGCTGTCGTGTGAGGCATCCACGTCCAGCGTGCATATCTTGAAGTGAGTGTTGCTTTTCAAAATCTGACATTGACAATGTTCTTGAGCTTCGGCTTGACTCTAGGATGGGCAAGTTCAAGAGAAAGCCCCCCCTTTTCTCTGCTTGTGGTCAACGCAGAGTGGGATGGCACTACCCAGAGAGTAGGCAAGGTGTATTTGTAAAGAGTCAGTTGGCGTGGTGATGGCGGACACCACCACGGTTTGCATGAGGCCTAAGGGTATCAGGTGCGGTGGAATTCTACCCATGGCGAGGCTGTCGATGGAGGGGTTCACTCCCCGCAGCGGGTTTGTCCTCAGGGCTGTTACCAGCTGAGTTTGAGCACCGTCATTCTGGGAGACAGTAACAGCTTTTTCATGGAGTTCACTGTTGGGGTCGGCAGAACGCTGTGAGTGTTGAAAGTTACCACAATTCCCTTTAGTGTCTTGTCGATGGTCTGCAGGGATGCACTCTGTGTCGTGAGTTGCTCTTTTATCTGTGGAATCTCAACCTGAATTTCGGTTACATGCCGCCTCACGGTGGCTAGGTTTACTGCATTCACACTGGGCATACAAATGTTAAACATAGTTCCGACGGCCGTGGCGGCTCCGAGCAAAGCTCGTAGAAACCGTTGGGAGCGGCGGTTGTGGCCACCTGGCTCCGCTAGCGTGACAGTCATTTTCTCAAGTTGGTTGAGCATGTGTTCAACATCAGCCTCAGCGTGAGTGAGGGAGTCCTCTGTCCATCGGACACCTACCCAGCTGTATTGTGTCGTTGCGCAGGGGTAGTGTGCTCTGTAGACGTTGCGAGGATCAGGTGGCACGTACACTTTCTGAGTTTGGGTCCGGCCATTGGTGATGAGGAGTCCCGGTTGTTCCTTTAGGACGATGACTGATGCCGGATTTGGTGCTGTCCGATTGCGGCTGCTCTCTGGTTGGCTGGAGGTACAGGATGGCGAAGCACAGCAGCATCCTGGTAAAAGTGAAAGAGAGAGAAAGAGAGAAAGGGAGAAAAAAAACTTTTTGGCGAGTGTCGTCCTTGGTTGGCTGGGACTTCGCTTTGAGGATGCCGGTATGCCACTTGCTTCGGTGTCTTGCAAGTGTCTCTGGTGCTGCGTCATGAGCATATATTCGCATGACCCCCCTTTTGCACTGTGGCACCACAAGCTGTGGCGCAGTGATGGCATCAGATGCAGAACGCTGAATGTTGTCTTGTGCACGCAGCATGTGCCAGGTGCATAGCGGGTGTTTGGGGCACCGGTTGTCGGTGGGTCTAGACAGCGTGCTAGGGTGGTTGGAGGGGTCTAAAAGTGGTGGTGACTCCCAATGTTCATGAAGTTGTTATGGTCTTTGGCGAGCTGGAAGGTGCATGGTAGCGAACTTGAACCTTGACTTGGTGTTGAGGCTGTGTACCCTTGGATGGCTGCTGGAGTTCTATGAACTCTGTGACCTTAGAGTCTGGCTTTGTTGTAGTTCTCGTTACCTCTATGACCGGCCAGTCTGGCTTTGGTAACCTGTGTGACTGGAGGGGGGGGGGGGGGGAGGGGTTCTTGAACTTGGGCCCAGACTGTCAGGTGTTTGAAATCTAGTAAAGGCTCAAAGCGCTCTAGCAGATCTTTGCCAATCAGAAAGGGGTACGTGTCCATTTGTGAGATGTACCCAGGGTGTTTCAGACTAAAAGAACCAATTGTCAGGTGAATGTGAGCTACCTGTTTGAGCCGGATGTCGTTCTGGCTGTATGACTGCACAGTCAGCTCGCATGTTTGAGATGTAAGAGTTCGATTTTGTCTCTCAGAGTCTTTAAAAGAGTTTCCGGGCCATACCCTGTTTGATCATGTGCCCGAGGAGTCTTGGCGTCGGGGCTGGTGTGGTGATCGACGGGCGGTTAGGGCCGGTCTTGTGTAGTTCTTTGCGGAGACAGACAAAGTAGCATTTCTTGGTCTTTTGGGATTTTGGTCCCAGTCGTGGGAAGTTGTCAGCTGTGTTAGCTGTGTTAGCTCTGTGGTCTGTTGTTGACGAGCAGTGTTCTGTGTGCCTGTTGCAGGTTTTATGCTGAGGCATAGGATGTCGTGTTCGTCCCTCTTGTTGTCTTTGTAAAGTCTTTTGTGAAGAAGCTCTTTAAGCAACTTCAGACTCTTGGCTGTCTCGGACATGGCAGCACTGTTTTCGTTCAGCACTGTTCAGCAGAGGGGTTCTGCTCTGGGCTGTTGAGGTCAGGCTAAGCAGGGGCTCTGTGACATTTTGGCACACTTGTGGTGAGTGACTAATGCATGGCCCTAAAAGTACAGAACTACTGCTTAATGGGTTCGCAAGATATGTAGCCTAAAGCTAAGTGTCTCTTGTTTAGCTAGCTAGTGACGTGTGTCTTGTATCCTTATCTTAGCTGTGATTGTTAGGAGGCTAAGAGTTATGTGGTTCCAAGATTATTCCCTGGAAAGGGCATAGCCGAGATAAAATAAATGACGTAAGATGGTTCTTATGACTTAATTATTTCTCTGGACTTAACTGGGGGGGGGGGGGGTCACTACGGCTTGACGAAGTGAAGGATAAGAGGGAAACGGACAGCTTTCTCATTTGAATTTTGCTTATTATCAATCCTTAGGATTATAGTTGTGCCCTAGTAAGTTGTTGAAATTACTTGTGCTGCAGGGTCACGAAAATGAGTGCACTGGTTGAAACTAAGCCAAAATAACAAATAAGGGTGTCTCTGTTTCCTTTCTGGGCCCTATGGGAAATGGAACCACATTTGAACAAGAGAGGAAATTAAATTAAATCATATAGATGACTGATTAGCCAAGGGAACAGCTGACTGCTGTTATTATGAAAGTTAAAGAAATGAAAGAAGTAACAAGAGAAAAACAAAATTTAAAGCAAAAGGGAATAAAGTGATCAAACACCGGGAATGATCGGTTTAGTCACCTGTCGATGAAAATTCCTATTGCTATATGAATTATTCTCTAGCTACACAGTTTACATTTAGTTAAACGTAAGTTTAATTAACAGGGTATCTGCAAAGTTAGCCTTCGACGGTTAGCAAGGACGATGCCTTCACTAGTGAAGGTGAACTTAAGCTGCAAAGAAGTGTAAACACGGAAAGTGAATAATTAGAAACCCTAACCGGTGTTAAAGAAAGTATTCTAGAATACTTTGCATTGTGTGAACACAAGTGGTGATTAAGGGCTCAAGTAAATTATGCTAGCTGCTAACTGTAGAAGTTATTATGTAGCTTAGCCTAAGCTGGATGGATGCTAGGTTAGCGTAGCGTAAGCTAGCTGGATGCTATGTTAGTTTAGCTCAGCGTAAGCTGAAAGGATGCTAGGTTAGCTTAGCGTAGCGCAAGCTAGCTGGATGCCATGTGAGTTTAGCTTAGCGTAAGCTGGAGGGATGCTAGGTTAGCTTAGGCACCTAGGCTGGTTTGTTTACAAAGTGACATCACAAGTTAGCACTTCCTGTGACAAGTCGTTGTCATGGGAACCAGAGCATGTCAGACAATTCAACAGTCCTTAAAGAATGTCTGTACATTTTTCATGGATTATGCATGTTTAAACGGGTTAACAGGATGCACCTATATTTTAAGTCTTTCTAGGACTCAGTGTTACATTAAGTAAAATGCAGATGTGTTTTGGCATTAGCTAATTTTACTCATGGAACTCTTCTCTTTATTTTACGTAGCTTATTCTATTTGTTTACAGAGTAAGGAAATAGATTTGCTGTAAGTCAAAGCTTGTCTAAGCATATATGGTTACGTCCCTCTCGTGCACGAATGCTGACTTCTCAGCGAGTAACAGTTTTGATCGCTAGGTAGCTCTCTGCTTGTAGATGCAGCAAAAAAAAAATATTTAGGTGAATTACATCAATCTAACAATAATTTGTAAGGCCTTTACATTTGTAGACACCCAGGTCTACCTAGATATAACTCTGTCCTGAGCTTTCTTTGTTAGACACAGGTTTAGTCATACTACCATTTGGATTTCCTTTTAATCAAAGCATAATAGATATCGGTACAGTTTACAAGCTGCTGAGATGAGGTTTCTTCGTCAAACAGACTTACGCTTTTACTGCTGAACATGCTACTTTTACTTTTAGTTGGAAATCTAAGGCTATTTTACTTAGAGTAGAGATGTCAATTCCAGCTATCGTTTTATCTGCATTTAGACAGGCCAGCGATCAAAGATGTGTATTGCACGTTGTGTTCTGGTTGGATCGCAACGATCAAAAGCATCTCGTAGGTTAACAGTAGTTTAAAACTGTGGTGGTTCTCCTACATGGAAACTAATGTACAGCAGTGCATTTTTCAAGAAGTATCTAGAAACTGTTTGTTTCAAAGGGGTCGTGTATAGCCTGTTGGCAGGTGAGGCTTACAGGTGAGCCATTCAAGATTTTCTTTAAATCAGTAAAGTTCAAATTTTTCTACTGCAGAGTCTTGCGTCTTTTTGAGCACAACTTTTCATCTACTTTTTAAAAGTTCTATGTCCTATGCTGATCAGGGACCCTTTTAGCAGAGTCTTGCACTGTGTTCGTGCAGTGTCTTCTGGTTTACAGTTCAAAGTCAGTGGGGTTTTTAGGAGTTCTTCGGGGTGTGAGATCTTCGCTCTTAGCTTTAGCACTGAGTCTTTCAACGAGTTGGGCTGACATTAAAGTGAAGTCTGAGCCGGTGTCTACCAGGGTTTCAAGGCTCACCTCATTGTCTAGAGTGATGGGTAGGTAGAGTTTCTGGGCCCACCCCCCTTTTGGTCTTTTGGGGTTTTGGACCCAGCTGTGGGAAACTGTGCTTCCTCGCTCAGGCTGTGCTGCTGTCACTTTGTGACAGTTTGCTCTGTGTGCCTGTTGTAGGTCGTACGCTCAGGCATAGGATGTCAGGAAAGTCTGTGTGCAGAAGCTTTTCAGCGACTCCAGGGTCTCGGCTGGTGATGTTTTGAACAGTGTTCAGAGACCGAGTATATCGTGGGGGTTGTCAAAGTCTTTTCGGATACAGTCTTTTACTTGTTGTAAGCTTCTCATAGCTGTTGAGTAGTCATGCTATGTGGGCAGGCCAGGAGCCTAGGTGATGACTCACTGTGGGGTGCAGATTTCGGATAATCTGTCCCACGCGGTGACGTTGGTAACAGTTTTTAAGTGAAAGTCAATGTCTTGTAGGTAGGCCTCCTGCAGGGCATTGTGACATTGTGACATTGTGGCCTCCTGCAGGGTTCGGAGTGAACGTAGGGAGGTTTCTCGCCAGCTTGTTAAGTCTTTTGGGAGCCCTGCCGTTGTAAGTAGCAGGGGCTCTCCTGGAAAGGCCCTTCTCCCCTCGCTGCTGACGGGGGTTCTTGTGGGCTGGCTGGTGATGTTTTGAACAGTGGGCTTTCACCCCACCTTTTTAGCTCTGGGTTGTAGACTGACAGGTGCGGACCAGCTGGTCAGGGAAACTTTGTGGTGTGTGTTTCCCCTTCCCGGTCATTCTGCAGTCTATAAGAGTGTTTCACTCTGTGTGAAGAGTGTCAAGTTAGTCTTTGAGATCGTCTCTCTGCTGTACGATCTTGTGGATGGTAGCATGGGCCGCTTGCGAGTTTCTTTCGCAGGCCGTGCTTTCGAGTCTCTTTAAGTTCAGTCTCTGCTCTTTGCAAAAGGCTTCACTTTTGTCGGAGTTTCTCATTGAGTTCCTCTCTGGTTCTTTTCTCTGAATGCTCTCTTCGGTCTGTGTGCCGATGAAGATCAGGCAGGGCAGTTTGAAGTCTTTCCACTTCCTTCTGTAGCTCGGGGTCGTTGTCGTCCTCGGCTTGCATCCTTAGCGTTGCAACTTCGTGCTCCAGGGCGAGGCGGCTCCTTTCACGGAGACGTGCTTGTGCGATGAGCTGGCAAGCGAGGTTTTGGACGTGTCTGGCCCGGCCTTGTCGTGGGTGCTTAGGCTTAGTTTGTGCGCCGTCAAGCTGGTCCACGTCTGCGTCCAGCTGCTCTTGGCTCGAGGCTCTGAGTCACTGGTGACTGGCTTCCCTGTGGGCGAAAGGAACACAACACACACGAAAAGACCAGTGCAAGTTCTTTCTACGTTTAACGAGCTATAATACTATGCGGCTATGTGAGCCGTAATTTGGCTAACTGATGCAGACAGTTAGATGATTAGGTGGGTCAATTTTGCGTGGATCTAAATAAAGAATTTGGCAGGCAGTAGCCTTATGGGGTCATGTGATGACGCCAGCTGCTTGGTCGTCGTTCTGTTATCTAGCTTTCCTTGGTGTCTCTCGTAGGTTCTGTCTCTGGGTGAACTGAAAGGAACAAATCACAACAGAACAGAGAAATAGCAAGATAGAAAAGATTAGAGTAAAATAAAATTGAATAGGTCTAATGAAGATGGAGCAAATAATGACACAAGGGAGTGTTAAAGAGAGTAAGGTCGTCTAAGCCGGCTGTCGGCGGCAAACCTAGGAAAGGGGGTGTGTGGCTTGGAGAAGGGAAGGTGGGCCACACCCCTTAAATGGCCGGGGATATATGTAATATTCTGGGGCCTATACTAAGTAGATGTTTTTTATTTTTTTATTATTACCTCATTTTTAGTCTGCCCAGGTTGGAACTGAAATCACTCCGGTTGGAATCAGCACGTGATTGGTCTTTCCAGCGTTTCCGAACACTTGGTCGCAGAGTCGCCGGGCTCCACACTCCGTACCACGGGCGCCCTCTCAAACAATTGCGACCTTTGGAGCGCCAAATTGTGTGCTGCCCGTGTATAGAGACAGAGGAGTCCGCGACTCACGCATGGCCTGTGTCATTCAACGCTGGTCAGACAATCCGCAGCTGGAAGCCAAGTAGATGTGACTGTCAACTCACCACCGCGCGCTAGGGATTTCTACACCATAAACACAGAAGAGGAGAAACAGATGAAACTTAAGGTGAATTAAGGTTTCCTTGTTTAAACCAAATTGAGTAATCATGCATGCAGAGATACCAAGGCAAGAGGCTTCACTAAACACTGATAAAAATAAAAATAAAAGGAATTTATGACAATGTAATTGTCAAATCAACTTTAAAAAAAAAATTCTTCAAAAATAAATTTAAAATAATTTTTATTTTTATTTTATTTATTATTACTTTCATTATTAATAAAAAATTAACAATCAAAGTAATAAAGTAGGATGAAACCCTGGAGAAGACAGGCTGTAGTGGCTGGTTTGTGCCACAAGGGGGGGCGTACTTTCTCCAGTGGTTAACCTGTTTGGTTGGATAAGCACTTAATTCAAATTTCAATTCAAACTGGTTTAAATTCAATTTAAATAAGTGTAAGGAAATCAAAGATCAGAACTATATCTCATGCGACTCATGATTGCTGTAATGTTATCAGTGATAACAAAATAAATAAATTTAAAAAAAAAAAGATGGAAATAGACCAATTCACAGAATGAAAGGAGTAAAAGAATAAGCTGACTTTAGCATGTCTGCCACAAGGGGCGTTTTCCCTCTAAGTGGATATCAATGACTAAACTGAAACTTAACTTTAAATTTCTTAATTCAAATCTAGTTTGAAACAAACTCAAAGTAAGCATAAAACAGTCAGCAGGAGAATTGTCTAACGTCAAACAAATGCCAGCACAAGCAAGGCTTTAACTGGAATATGTATTGAAAGTTAGACAATTCAGAATTCATAATCGCAGGGAAAGTGAAAAAGAACAAAAAAACAGAAAAGAGGTAGTTGAGAATGACGATCTACAAAACGTCCACAGGGTGGCGTAATTGCGTTCACGCTGAATGACGTCAGAGGCTGGTATGATTTGGACACCGCAACACATGTAGGTTGCCCTCTCGTGTTTTGTCAGCGGAATTACAACCTCTGTTTTAGTATGTAATTCAGTTTTAAAACGGTTCCATACGTTAATTTTCTGCAAAAATCACAATTATAAATTTTAAACCTCGGCGGGTTTTGTGCCAGTTTACTGCATATAAACACACACAAACAACGTGTGGCAGGATTTCTTTCGCTACACACAAATAGGGCAACAGGAATTAGGCATCTGTTTTTCGATTCCCACATAAAACAATTATTACCATGATTCACATGTGTTTGCTTATAAATTTTAAACCTCGGAGGGTTTGTTTGTGCCAGTTTACTGCATATAAACACACAAAGACAACGTGTGGCGGGATTTCTTTCGCTACACACATAAATATGGACACAGGAATTATACGTCTGTTTTTCGGATCCAAATAACATTTATCAAATAGCACTTATGATTAAAATGTTTTTAGGTTTTGGATTGTTTCTGTGCTATATTCTAACAAACACGTTTGGCAGGATTGCTTCGCTGCGCTGTGCGTGAATAAAACAGGGATTATTCGTCTGTTTTTTCGACTCCCATAACATATTATCAAATAGCACTTATGATCAAATATGCGTTAGGTTTTACGATTGAGTAGCTACGTCAATGTTTTAACCAGGAGTTATCGATAATCTAACGATTATAATTAATATCAGGCCTGTTTAAGAATAGTGAAAGAGCATCGTTTCACTAAATCTTGTCTTCACCGTGGCCGAAGAATCTCGTTCCGCCAGGGGAGTTTAACATTAAAAGTGTCATAATTCAAAAGAGGCTTCTTCATCTTTTGTAGGACAAATTTTAATACAATGAAACCGCAGTTTCTTTTTAGTTGTGCTGAACTGAGACGGCTTGTGCCTTTAGTCAGTCAGGCAGTGAGTTCACTCACTCTTCGAGGTGCGCGCGTCTGCGGCTTGTCTTACAATTTCAACATCCGCGCGCATAAATATTAAATAACAATACTCATACACAGATTGACTGGAATGCTCGTAAAACAAGTTTGAAATGTGCCCGCATTCTCCACCAATATTATGTAACGACTCAGGGGTGGATCTGATTACGGGGAATTTGCATATCATAATTCATAATTAATAATTAATAATTATTCATACAGGTTTGTATCAGATCAGTCTTACATGTTAATACATCTCCCGATAAGGGATGATACGTTACTTTACCTGCATACAAGACTGCATGCTTGCATGCGTATGGCAGCCAACCGCAAGTTGATTGCGATTAGCTACACAGATCACGTTTTACAAATAGGTAACATTAATTAGCTCAATTAATTTATAGAGTTTAGGAAAATCAATTCTGTGGCCACAAGAATTAGTCTTCCCGCCCTATAAACCCATACTCTTTAAAGTATCTTTAATTTGTAAAGCTCGTAGCTTTTGGATAGGCATTTCAGGGACCCGAAGTATGAGCAGACAGTCAATCCATCAAATGAGTATCATGAAATTTAATAAGAAATAACTAGCCTATGCATTTACTAAAATTACATGGGATATATGTATTTACAAACATAATAAACAATGAAACACACAAACGTTACAAACATAATAAACGACAAAACACAATAAGGCATCGATGAACGAGAAATGCATAGAGACAGAGAGAGAATTTTTAGCAAGGTGCAGTTATGCACGAGGGAGTTTTATAAAGACCCGAAGATCTTACTAAACTAGAAGCAAAACAAAAGAAAGAGATTCCCAAAGGGATCTCCCGAAGAAATCACATTCTGGCGAGAGTGAGATAGTAAGACAAGAGAGAGAGAGAGAGGGAGAGAGAGAGAGAGAGTGAGAGAAACGGAGATCCGTAAGGGTCAACCGTTTGGCAAAGTTCACCTGGACAACGGAACCTCAGACCTGACAACAAGGAATCACAAAATCGCCCCTTTTGAGGCAACAACCGTACAGCATGATAAATCTGGATGAGAAATAAAATACTTGCACTGTCTCTTAGTCTGCTGAGGAGAAGGCGTGCGTGTGTGTGTGTCCTTGGGGCGCGCGCCTGCTCGTTCGTTGAACGGTTGCGCGTGGTGGTCCATGTGGTTTGTTGGTGGTTCAGAGCGCGGACTTTCAAACGCATGTTTGAAGGTCTTTGAGGTAAATTTACCAAAGAAACAATTCAGACTAAATTCATTCCTCGTCGGGGAAAATGAACTCGATAGGATACTTAAAAGAACTTAGAATTAAACAAAGAAAGAAAAAGATGAAAGATCTCCGGAGGAGATCACTAAGAAATCACATCCTGATGCCGGGGGTGAGAGGCAAGAGGAGGGGTGAGGAGAGGGCCAGTCCTTTTGAAGACCTGATGTTTCCGCCTCCTCTGAAGCGGATTGTCCAATCATTGTTCAGGAAATCTTGAGCGGGAAAGTTGTCTTTGTTTGGTTTGACAGCTTTATCTACATAAATTACGACAGAGGCAGAACCTGCCTTTCCTTTTCACAGATTCTTAAACATAACAGGAGAGATGTTATATAGGCAATCATACTTTTTACGGTAACCCAATACATATATCTGGCTGCGTCAGACAAAGAGTTTTCAAATGACCTCAAACACGACATGTAACAATGAGAGGAATTCAGGTTTGCGTCTCAAATATACGTAATATAGGCATTTGTGGTTCCTTTTAACTACAAACATTCCCAGATCTTGCAATCGGACGTAGGCCATCAAACACACATAAAACATATCAAATATGTATTGTTAAATGTCTTTTTTGACTGGAAATTCCAGCAAAGTCCTTATGGGTGTGTGTAGCGTGGACAGAGGGGACTCTTTGACCGCATGGCATTCCTTTCTCTGCAGCAAGGAGGGGGTTAGTTTGATAAGGTCTGCTTGAAGCTCGAGCCACAGTCATGAAGTGTTCTGGTGAATCTCGCAGGACATTTGAATATGTCAGTTCATTGGGTGTTTAAGAGAGAGAACCCTCAAGATTTCTTATAACACCCCTGTGTCACAAAGTTAGCGAGATGTAATGTAAATCAACAAATGGGGAACGAGGATTGGAGTTTATCGAGACTAAACATGCTACACAGTGATTTCTGTTTCTCATAGTATGCAAGTCATGTCTCAAACATTAACCCATTAGAGTTTACAAGGCCACACAGACCAAACAACATAAAGGAAAAATCATGAGATGGAACATTGGATGCATGTATCACATGGTTATATATATATATATATATGTACATAGAATATATAGGTTTAAACCAGGGTTCGTTTATTCTTCTCAGCAAGAATAAGGAGGAATCACACTCTCTGGGACATTCCAAGGGGTAATAAAGCTCAGTCTTGTAACAGAACACCCCGTTCTTGGTGTGTGTGTGGGAGAGAGTGTGTGTGTGTGTGTGTGTGTGTGTGTTTTTCCAAGTTCCAGGCCTTTTGGGGCTAAAGGCTTTGGGATTTTAGCATGGGGGTATTTAGTTATTCAGATTCACCTTCGCCCAGTCCTTACACCACCCTACAAAGATCAGTTACTACTTCTTCATTGTGACTTTACCAATTTTATTTTTATTTGTGTGTGTGTGATTTTGACCAGTTTATTCAGCATCTCTTAAACCTCATTCTAAGCATGCAGATGTTCTGGTACTTCAAAATGGCTGGCAATGAACAGACACAGATTTGGAAGTAAGCTTGAGTAAGTCCCTGATCGAGGTAAAAAATGAATTTGCTCATCCATAATTCAGCAGTGTGTATTTTGTGCTTAGAAATAGCTTTTGTTACCTACAGACCAAGTAAAAACAAGGGAGAGTTTAAAAAAAAAAGTGACTACTAGTGCATGAACTTTCTTCTGCGTCACTGTCCTAACATTCCCGTTTCTTGTAAATTACTGTTTGCCGAAAAAGATTATTGGTTGACTAGAATGAGAATTCATCTCTTACTGGAAGATCATTAGGCCACCTCTCAGGTCAACTTAAAACAGAGTCTTCAGGCCTCTCATGCTCTGCCCGGCAATATCTAAGCTGAGGACAGTAGTAAACCTGACACTTGTTCAAGTTGTTAAAGAAATTACTTAATCTCCAGGCAGGGGTGACTCAGTCATCTATGAAAGAGTAACATGGTGCACAAAACAAAAGGCTCGGACAGGATTAAGCTGTCAGTCTCTCATGCTATGGAGCTGGGTGCCGCTCCAGACTAATGACCTGTAACTGGGACTCAGAGGAGAGCTCTTCCCCTGCCCCAGGAAAACCAGTCTCAATTAGACAAAGCTCTTCTCCGGAAGCTTGCAGGACGGGGTTTACCAAAACATTTACTTCCTTCCTTCTAAGTTGCATCTTCCTCTACTTTACAAATTGTTTACAAAGATACAGTACATGATGATCTTTTTTATTTCTTAATTATTGTGGCGTAATATGATGTCAGGGTGAATAGGTTTATTGACTGATAAACTGGAACGGAATTATGTAAATGCTCACGAATGCAATTGTCTCTTAGGTTTGGACCGAAAGCTTCGAAGGAATTCTGCTGTCTAGCAAATATTATTTGATCATATTCCCGGTCAGGCCGCTATTTAAATTTCCAACCAACAAACAATTACGAGTTATCAAGGCGGCAAACAACATACTAATGATGTCAGTGGAAAAGCTGTGGCCAGAAGCTAAAACACTGCGGAATATCGGTCAGCTCTTGGATTGTCACTGGTGAAAAGGACTCCTTCATGACTGCACGAAAACTTCTGCATTATTGCTAACAGATGGAGAACAGAAGAAACACTGCAATTCTATCTATTTATCATTCTATCTATCTATCTATCTATCTATCTATCTATCTATCTATCTATCTATCTATCTATCTATCTATCTATCTATCGTTATATCGCTCTATCTATCTGTCATTTTATCTGTCGTTCTATCCATCTATTGTTCTATGGTTCTATCTCTTTTTGTCTGGCATTCTATCTGACTAACTGTTGTTCTATCTGTCTCTATCTATCCATCCATCCATCCATCCACGTTAGATGATCTATCTATCTGACTGTGTAAAATCTTGCATTAAAATGAAACGAATCACAACTATGCCTTGCTAAAATAGAGAGCTACTTTAATTGAGAGTTATAGAAAGTGACCAGCGATGCATTGTGGGTAATTGTTGCTTATGTTATGCTGAAACCACAATGTAGAGCCTCCTGTGGAGTTCTGGGTGATTGCACTGACACGAAACAAGGGTGTTGTTTCTGTGTGTCAGTATGGAAGGAAAGTAATGAGAAAGTAGATCATTAATCAGCTAAAGGAATAGGCACTAGGCCATTATCACAGGATCTTTAGTTTCAAGAAAGGCTAAAATGTCACCTCGAAATACCAAGAGTATAGAAAATAATGGGAACAGTTTATGGACTACTGTGCATGTAGTGCATGTCTTGACTCTGCATTGTAAATTCCATGAGCCTATTTAAAGTATGCTTGAAGTAATTGCCAGATGGATTTGTGATCAAGACTATTAAAAAAACAGAACATAAAAAGCCAAACATTTGTGCTGTAAAACAAAGACTGAAAGGGAGAACAGATGTATAGCAGATACTTGGTGTTGAATTGTTTTTAAATTAGAGCAGTTTCTTTGTGATCTTAGCAGTAATTATCATCCTAGCATCCTTCACGTCTGCAACCAACTCCTTCATGTAACATGTTGAAATGGCTTGAACGTAAACATATTGAGGGAACTTTTCTGATTGTAAAGAATCAATTCCTTTCTCCAGATTAGAAAGTAAAAGTGCAATCACCCACATCTGATATAAGGTAACACTTGACATTCAAGTTTGTATTATCATTTAACACTGATTTAAATGGCTTTACTGCATTTATCTCAGGCTTGAAATAGATTACTTTGCTAGCTGAAGTTAGCAGATTTAATCCTCCTTAGTGTCAGGGCAATTTCTAGGCACTGTGAGAGAACAAACTAGGCCTACTGTATATCTTCTTCTAAACCACATTAATGAATCCCTGCCTTATAATTTAGGAATTATAATTTAGGTGCTTTGAAATAACTGTAGAAGTCAAATGAGTTATTGATACTATAATATTAATTTTAAAAAACTGTACTCTCTGACCTACAAGTGTACTTGTGTTATATACAAGTGTTATATAGCTTGTGAATATAAATATGACTGTGGTCTTTGAAGAAAAAAAAAAATCATCAGTACTGAGCAGATTGTTCCAGATTCGTAAGATACATTACAGCAGATCAACCAATTACTGTCTCTAAAATCAACTAAAGGAAAATGAATCTCTTAAAATAAACAAAGTAAAAAAATTATTAATAATTCCCTTATTGTAATTCCCGTTAATAAAGTAAAAATGGTGCAAACGTCTCTGCCTCTCTCTGCTTTTAAAGTCCACCATTAGTTGCGAATATTAAAAAGATTTATTATGTTCCTTCCTCTGCGTCACCTTTCCTCACCTCTTCTCACCCAAAGCGTTTGTTCTTATGTCTAGTGTCACTGCATGACATAAAACATATGCTAAGAGAACCGAGAATCTGGGGCAATGTGAGATATTATTAAAATATTATTGTCCAGGTTGCACACATATTTCATATTCAAGTATACTGTAATTTATGTTTTTCAGGAAAATCCCGTGATACTGTACATCTGTGGGAAATCCACTTCTCATCATCTGTGAGTAAGCAAAAGTATATTTTAACTCAGTAGTCCTCTTCTAATATTAATTCTACTGATTTTATTTTATACTGCTTTTGTAATATGCTTTAAATAATATAGGCATATTTCAGTGAAAAAGTATAATTCATAAAAGTTATTATTTACGCACCCTTATGTAGTATCGGTAACACTTCACAATAAGGTTCAATTAGTTAACATACCGGTAAGTGAATGCATTAACTAACAATGACCAATACGTTTGTTACAGTATTTATTAATTTATTGAACGTAATCGGATTTTTTTAAAAATACAACTATTCATTGTTAGTTCATGTCAGTTCAGGTCTATTAAATAAGATGAACAGATACAACTTTTGATTTTAATAATGTGATTTTAATACTTCTTAATAAACTAATGTTAACAGTGTGTGTGTGTGTTTGTGTGTGTGTGTGTTTTATATATATATATATATATATACACACACACATTACATATACAGTATACTAAGGTAAATTATAACATGCAGGTATATTATTGCAGAATTGAACTACCTTTAGTATATGTCCAAATAACCTAGACTTCTTTTTTTTCTATTTGACCATATTATTCAAGCATACAGAAAATGTTGTTTTATCACTGAAAAGTTTGAATCATGGCACGTGATGAGACATTCTGCTCTACATTCGGGCCTGTGTTTGATCGCCCACCCATCCGACGGCTACCAGCTCTGTAAACATTTACTCATGCTATTAACACAGACCACTGAATTCAGCACTGTCTGACCACATATTACATAGCAGCTATAGTTAGAATATAATGTCTGACTTGTACCACTGCTGGGAAGCATTGTAACATACACGACCAATTCATGACTCATTATAAACAACACATAAACAAATACACAACAGGGACGGCACATATTAAGGCCCTTTGATATGTGAACTGGGCTCCATGTTTAATAAAAATCTGTTTACAGATCCAAGAACCGAAAACACATTGGCTGCTGTCCCATTCCCATGTGTTGAGCACAAAATAAGCTGTGAGATATGCATAGGATGTGGAATATAATGCTCTGATAATTACAGGAATCTGCAGGCGAATGACGGCACAACCCAGTCACTTCATAGTTCACTACTATGTCTAAATTAAGATCTGATGAGTCAGAAAGACTGGTAGAGGAGACCTGTTAACACTGAGGTTACATCTGCCTCAAAAAGGTATTTGGACACTTAATTCATGCTTAAAAATATATGATTGTTATTATATTATATTATTCTGTATTGTATATATATCATATATCATATCTTATATAACACCTCATATATCATATCTCATACGTAAATCACCCCATATATCATCTCATAACACCTTAAATATCATATATCATACGTATAACACCTCATATATCATATCTCATATAACACCTTATATCATATCTAATATAACACCATATATATCGAATCTCATATATCATATTATATCATATACCATACTATATATTATTCCATTCAGTAGGGGGTCAGTAAGTTTTTTTTTAAAAGAATGTATTCAGCAAGAATGCATTAAATTGATCAAAAATGACAGTGAAATACTTTTACCTTGTTGCACACAATTTGGTTCAATCATGGTTTCCACAAAAATATTTAGCAGGACAACCATTTTCAACATTGATAATAATAAGAAATGTTTCTTGAGCGGCAAATCAGCATTTTAGAATGATTTCTGTTGGATCGTGTGACTGAAGACTGGAGAAATGCAGAAAATTCAACTTATTTTTAGTTCACTTAAATTGCAATAATTCACAACATTATATACAATCCAAACTTTTAGCATACTGTATTTATTTTATTTTATTTTTGCTATAAAAGGCCATTGTGCATTGTATGGGCAGAGCTAAAGGTTTGTTGACGTAGTTTCAGCAAGGCAGAGAACATTAAGCTTCTGAGATAAAGATGGCCCGATTAAATATTGATTTATCCTAGAGATATGAGTTTTTTTTCCAGTGACCAATCTGTTTTGTTTAAAAAGGGCGACACAAATACAGATGTAATCAGTTTCATGGATGTGATAATATCAGATATTCTTTCTTTGAACTGAGCCTGCAGCTCTGGATTGTCTTAAAAGGGAAGGTAACATCAAGAGGACTACATCATTATTTAATCATCCGATTTCTATATTTGGAGGTGAAACTTTTAATAGCCAATCAAAAAGCTTTCCGACGAGCAACAAAACTCAGCTGTGAAACACACCTGCGATCAGAGGCAATCTTTTGTCATGGGAATGAAACAATAAAATTCACTAGGTTTCAAAAGCTAAACTAGCCGACTAGATTTCGACAATTTTGGTGCAAAACTAACCGCGGTGATGCTAAGGTATTCTGGGTGGTTGCCACAACTTGCCAGGCTATTTCTATGGGGTTGCTAATGTGTTCTGAGTTAATGTGTTGCTAGGTGGTTGCTAAGTCGTTTCTGAAGTGTTCTGGATGGTTGCCAGGGTGTTTCTATGGAGTTGCTAGGTGGTTTCTGCGGTGCTTCAGGGTTTGTTTAAAGCCCATGCACCAAAGTATTGTTATTCTTGCCTTAACAAGCAGAACTAATTAGCAAAAATCTCTCCTTCTGCTTGCACAACACTGTCAAATACATTTAATGAAAGAGAGAGAGAGAGGTTATAATAAATATAACCACATGCTACTCATTACAGGTCTGTTGCATTGGAGGAGGAGTTCTGAGGGGAATCCTTCACCTGTGGTTTAAATGCTTCTCAAACTGTACCGTCTCCCCTCGTTCTGGCCTCATTTGGTCACTCGGTTTGAAAATGCACTATTCTGTTCTCAGTAAAACACTTTGAATCGATGGTGAGTGTAACCAGTCCTACTCGCCCTGCTCCGAGCTGGATTCGAACCTGCGTCGAATCCAGAGAGGAGGCCGCGCTAAAAAGGAGGCTAAAAACCGCAGTCTCCAGCTTCAGTCGCTAGCGCACCTCTTGAGGTCAGGGGAGGGAGGTTTACTCGCACAGCTCTTACTAGCTTGCTTCCGTTACATGAGGACTAAAGACAGGCTGTGAAATTAGCGGCGAGGAGTTTTTATGAAGTACATGAAATCTAATAACGGTTCCGTGGACAATGCCAATCACACTGTCATGAGATACAAAGCAATTAGATCTCAGCAAGTACATAATGTGTGAGGGCGTAGGCCTTGTTGTGATTGCTCTCTCTTTAATGTGTTCATTAAGTGTGGTTCTTTAACGTTTTTCAAATAATATAAAGTTAAATTAACCTGTAGCCTATCATGTAATTAATTTGATTTGGGTTTTTTCATCATTGAAAGAAAATGTGGATTTTTGTGCGTTTGAAAGAAGATTCTTATGCTCACCAAGGCTGAATTTATTTGATCAATAATGTAGTAAAAACAGGAATAGTGTGAACTATTATGACACATCTATTTTCTATTTTAATATATTTTAATAATTTATTCCTGTGCTGGCAAAACTGAATTTTCTGCATCATTACTCCAGTCCTGAATGTCACATGATCTCTCAGAAATCATTCTAATATGCTGATTTGCTGCTTTAGTGAAACATTTCATATTATTATCAATGTTGAAAACAAGATGCTACTTAATTTTTTATTTTATTTTTTTAAACAGTGATACATTTTTTTTAAGGATTCTTTGATGAATATAAATTAGAAATCTTGTGTAACTTGAAGAATTGTTTGATCAATTTAATGCAGTCTAGCTGTACAAAGCATCAATTTCTTAAAAAATAAAGAATCATAGTGACAAACTTTTGAACTTTTTTTTAATGGGTGTTTATGTGGTAAATCCTTGTTTTTGGCACAAAGGATTTTACAGCCAATTCAAACCAGTTACTAAGCAGCTTTGAAATAATCAAAGCTTCTTGTAACAGGCGCAGAAACACACAAAAAATGTCATATTGCTATGAATCAGATAATTGAGAGAAACATTTACCACTGTATTTATGCATTTCCAGGAGAGGGATTATGGGAAAGTGTTTGTCTAATCAAATTCAGTCAAGATTTGAGGGGCTTTAGCAGTCTTCTGAAAAGTAAGTCTCTCCGTGACGTGAGCAGACGTTAAGGCGTGTTTTGCAATTTTGCAGTCTGACAAATTATGTTTAAACCTCACTGATACTAAATATTTTGCAGCTGACTGTGTGTGTCTTTGGCACTGTGCTTGAGACTGGTTTACAGTGAGCACGTGTGTTTGTTTACTTCTGGGAATGGGAGAGAGGGTCAGAACGGGTGAGCATGAGGATCTCGAATATGCAGCTTCGCCCGGGCCGACTCTGACCCGCTCTCGCTCTGTCGGGAAACATTATGCTTGGAGCTCGGCCCTGTTCGGGGATTGCCAAATCATTCTGACAACAAATTTCGCAGAAGGCCTTATGATGAGTCATAAACAATGAATTTCTACACACACACACACAAAAAAGCCTGTTTCATTATATTTATTTAAAGTTGCATTCAGGCTCTTCCTTATTCCAGTTGATTTAGACTTTATAGTGACACCTACTGGTGTGGATGCATGAAGTTGTTTACTCGCTGCTGCTGTGGCTGTCATGTGTTTGTACATCCTGACGTTTATACTCGGTGGCATGTGAGCTGCATCGCAACTTTTTCCAGCATAGGGAAACTGTTTGTTTGGACGTTTTATTTTTCCACTGGACTGTCTGGTTGCACACGTGCCAATACATCAATCCAGAAAATGCTGTTGACTCAGGCTCCGTTGTTATGTTGTGTCTGTGGTTTGTATATTGTATATGATGTTATATTGTTTGGTTTGCTTGTTCTGTTTAGATGTACTTAGATGTTTATGCTTCGTAAAGCGCCTTGAGCGCTGAAAGTGCTGTATAAAGCAAACATATTGTTGTTATTAAAACAAGCAGGTCATGTGATCTCAACATGGCGGCGCCCATGAGCTGGCGACCCGCTAAATGGAGGACAAGACTAAAATGACTAGGGTGACATACATCTCATGTAAGTATATATAAAAAAAAATGATTCACAAAAATGAATGAGTGCACCTTTAATCCTATTCTTTAGTTAAATCATACTGTACATCCTTCGATTTTTCTAGTTTATAAGTACAGAAAGAGTGATATGCTTATTTATTCAAAGTTGTACATCGCAAAGCACTTTGCAAGGACATTTAAAGAGCCTAATAAGTGATTTGAAAATACTGACTGTTCAGCTTTGGAAGGAAGACTCAAGGTCTCGCAGTGATTAACAGCTGTGTTTAGAAATCGAAGCAAACACTTCTTCACGTGCCTCATAACCGAAGATGAATTCCCTTCAAACTATCTTCAGCATGGCGACGTTTTATAATTATTCAGGTTTATCTTTGAGCAATATTCAACAATTTGTTTTTATACAGCTGTTTTGAATACAAACAAGAACATTGATTTAATATGCTAAGCACTAACTGAACTTGCACCCAAAGCAAACACGCTTCTCTTATTCATTTTTTTAAACAAACGCCCACTTTACCACCATGGTGGCCAAGAAATGCAGGAATTATAATGGAAGCCTTAAAGGGATAGTTCACCTCGTAATGAAAATTGTGTCATTATTTACTCACCCTCATGTTGTTTAAAACCTGAATGACTTTCCTTCATCTGTGAATTTTGACAATATGTCATTCTTTCAATTTACTGTTTTAATATAATGAAAGTTATTGAGGACTTGGGCTGTCAAGTTAAAAAAATATGAAACAGCACCATAAAAATATTAAAAATAAAAAACACTTTTGTGCTGTTTTCAAAGCCTGTTGAAGTCAATTATTTATCTCGGTGTGAGGAAAAATACAAACATTTTGTTCAAAATAATGAGAGTTCATGAGAGATATGTAAAGGATGAATGGATTATTCTGTTGAGTCGATTGTTTTCAAATGAATTGCTTGATTCATTATGGACTGTTCTCATACTGTATATATATTAGTATGACAACTTTGTGTGTTTGGTATGACAATGTTGATATGTTTGGTCTTGGCGGAATAGATCTGACACAATCTGTGAGCCAGTAAGACATGCTGCTGCTGTACAATATTACATACATGAATTACCTGTAGCAGATCTATACGAAAGTGTGCTGTAACTGTTACAGCAAATGCTAACCAAATATTTGAAGGTTGAGCAGCGAGCTCATTGGCTACTGATACAGCAGGAACCAATCAGATGTGATGTCATGAGGGGGAGTAAATGATGATAGAATTTTCATTTTGGATGAACTATACTTTTAAACTGAGAAAATCTTTCTTACAACGTTTTAGAACCACCTTAGCCCTTAATGCTGGCACTCATAAAGTGGATAAATGCGAGATCTCACTTGAGCTTTGTAGATGTCTTTGTGGATACAGTGTAAGGTGTTAACACAGAGCCTGCTCACAGGTGTTTGGCCAAGACCTCTGTATTTAAAAACTCCTCAAAAATGGAACAGAAAGTCTAAAATATCAGGCACTGTTTTCATTTTGTAAACCTGTAAAAGTAGGATAAAGACCTAAGCTCAGTTCAGTAATTCACCCTGAACAAACGGAGGTCAGCTCAGCATGATAACATGCCTTTCACTTTCCCAGAGTTCCTAAACTGACTTCTGAGCAGTTGCCACGTGGCAGGAAAATCTGCCTTTAGTAGGTTAGGATAAAAGAAAGCTACGTAAACAACATGAATGTCAAGCACTGCTTAGTGTATAGTGGGGTCCAAATGTCGGTCCCACTTTATATTAAGTGGCTTTAAGTACTATGTACTAACATTGAAGTTACTACTTTGATACAATGGACTTATTGTGTACATACATGTTTTTACATTGTACTTATATTTTGAAAATACCTGCGTGTAATTACAATTGTAATTACATGATGTAATTACATTTGTAATTACACAGTTGACCCTTCCCTTACACCTTAACCTACCCTTAAATCGACCCATACCACCACACCTGCCCCTAACCTTACCAGTATCACATCTTAATAGCAGCAAAAGTGTTTTACAATACAACATTAACACAATAAGTACATTGTACTTATTTTTCTATGTAAGTACATAGTACTTAAAGCCACTTAATATAAAGTGGGACCCAAATGTCTGAGGCCATGTTGTTTTTTTATTAAATACATTTTATGTGTCTGTCTGTCAAAAAAAAAAGAAAAGAAATAAAAATGTGGTTTTTCAATGTGGTCTAATAATTGATAATGAAATGATTATGGAAAAAATCAAATTACGTCATTTAGCTATACATAAAGGAAAATGGCTTAATTAAGCGTATTGTGTTGATTTAGCATTTAATTAGCATATAATTGTGGTCATTTCCAGTCAATCAACAGCTGTTTAAAATCTTCAAGTGTTCCCCTCTCTCCAATGGCGCCAGGCTCTTAAAGCCTATGATTGAGCTAAAGCCTATGTTGACCCACATAGTGTACATGAATGTCATGTGAATGTAAATAAGGTCTAACTACAGACTCAGGATCAGTATATTGTCTCACATTTCTCCAGCACTAGATCATTAAATCCTCCTAAGCCAGATAGGCAATGCTTTAGGAGGGGTTTCTCTAGGGTTGGCCCCTGGTCGCTCTCCAGCAACCTGACAGCCCTACTCCACTCTCTCTAATACGTGTTAATTGCATTCCCTCTTACTCACTAGATGGGAAAAATGCGCATGTTATTTCTGCACCAGGGACCATCAGCAGATTCCAGCTTAGAAAGTTAAAAAAAATGGCTGCTCAGAAATGTTCATGGAAGGCCTGTATGTTATCTGTATGTTCATCTTCCAATGCACAATTATTTTTTTCTTTTTTTACTTCTGAATTTAATTGAGTGGAAAGACTTTCACAATTCATTCTTGCAATATATACTGTGTGTGTGTGCGCGCGTGTGCGTGTGTGACCTGTCTGTCAAAGATGAGGTGGTTATCTTAGAGAGTCTAAGAACTCAGAGTAAAATAACGAATGATTTTATTATTCTGGGCATCATTCATATACAGGTAAAAATCTAAAAGCATAATCGTCTTTTTATGACATGACAATATAACAAAGGACAATTATAAAAGTTGGGAAAAGTTAGTTCAAAATCATTCAGAAATTTCCTCATCATCAGCTTTTCACTCTCTCATGTCTTTTCAAACAAATTATGAAACATGTTATTTAGCATATCCAGGCTGCATGAAGTAATTTTCAATGTACACATATGACTTCAATCTTTATTCACTTTCTTTATAATGTAAAGAGCAGCATGCATGCTTGATTAGTTTTGTGTTTCACAGAGACATTTGTTTTATTATTATAAATTTTTTTATTGTGAATTTATTATATTTTGTTATTTATTATTATTGTTATTATCAAAGTTTTAAAGTTAAAATCCACATCTTTAAAAATATTTTGATATTTACTGTATGTACCAGATCTGACTGCTTGACCTGTCTCGTCTTTGCTTTCAACATTTCGGCATATTGTCAGATTTCAGTTTATGCATTGCTTCTCAAAGGAACTTTCTAGGATTTTTCTTTTTCTAAATCATAGATTTCAAGTGCATAAGGACATCAGTTCAAGTTTGTAGATCCAGGGCTATTGAGCTTCACAGCACAGGGATTTTCCAGTTATTTAACACATCTGGTTTACCTGACTCCTGTGCTTTTTTTCAGTGGCTGGATTTACAGTAAAAGGTTTAAAGATCAAATTTAGATCAAGGGGTAATCATGCCGTTGTTGAAGGTAGGCTTATCTGGTAAAGGAAAGCGTAATCACAAGCTTTTGTGATGTTAAGGCTCACCAACATCATGTTATCATGGCTCTACAGAGAAATAACAGTGGACAAAGGGGAAACAATTATTTGTATAGGGTTAGACTGAATCCCACTGGAAAACACAGGATTTTACTATATAGGATGTTCAGAAGGAGGTCAGTCAGTCATGTGGTTTCACTAACTCAGGACGTTATTCTAGAACAGAGATATGGACTCAAAGCTCATGACTTTGATTGATGTTAGGCTTGTTATTTTGATAACTTATGGCTTAGCAGATGCTAGAATACTTGAGACTGATATTGAGTCGACAACTTTTCTTTGAGGGAGAAAGAAAGTTTTTTTTTTTTTTTACAAATCATTCTTCACCTACAGAATACTGTACACTATGTTCTGAGTGTTTCTGCAATATTCAAATAAACAAGTTAATCATATTAACACCACTGTGACAGTTACAGCTAATGCTGGCATTGTGAACAACTATTAAGTTCTCAGTTTGATTATTTACAGTTCTGTTGTTGGCTAGCAATCAACATAGCTATATTTAATATTTTATTAATTTACACACCCACTGTCATAGATATGGACTCCATAAATCTGTGTATTAACTGTTAATGTTTCCATTTAGTCAACAGCAAGCCAGAATCTTTCGTTTTCTCTTTTCTTTTCCCATTAATCTGTAACCTTTTGGGATATTGCTAAATTATTTGTGTGTGCCTAATTGAGGCATTTAAAAAAAGAAGAAAAAGAAAGTCTCTTATGATAAAACAAATAAAAAATATTTAGTTTCTAATAATTTCTTATTTGGTCTGCCATGGTTTGGCTCTGATTTGTCATTTCAACAGGGTAAAAAGAAATAAAATTGATTTGCCAACTATTATATGTTTCATAGATGTCCACTTGAGGACAGCGATGTAGTAAACGCAAGGAATAAAAGGATTTCTGGTAATAAATGTCAAATATAGACACTTGACCCATGGTAAAACAGTCTTGTGCCTTTGGTGAGCATGGTGCCATATTTTGGTTTTAGAGGTCCAACACACAAGCTTTCCTCAATAGCAATTTGTTCAAACGCAAGTTTCATATTTTATTTTAAGCGAGTCTAAATTACAGACTGGTCACTGGTGCAGAAACAAAAATGCTGCTTTTTGTGTGGTAGCTGCTTTTTCCTCAAACCTCGGTTGAAATGCATTGCAGTTTGTCTAATCTGGGATCTCTTTGCACTTTCTCCAATCATCTAAGTGAGTGATTTGTACATATGCCAGTTCATTCAACTTCCCATGAAAATGTTTAGCGAGCCATTGCTAATCTTCACAGTTAGGTGAGTGAGCTTTATTTAAAACTCGGAAAAAATCGGTCATGAAACTTGTGAAGGAACGTATTTGCGGATATATATCGTCCATGGATGATTTATATTTTGTAAAAACAGAACACGATTAAATGATTTTCTCATTATCTAATGAGAAATTATGGCAATTTCCGCACATTGTGATTACAATCATTCAAGAATGTTTCTCAAATCAAAACAAAACCATTGTCTGAAGGCCTGCTCAAACATCCCTGAATGCTGAGTACATTGTTTTCATAGCATGGATTTGTAGGAATCACAGCGCTGAACCTCTTCTTAGGAGAGAGGATTAGAGAAAATATGCGATGGCATTCCAGAGGTGTTGCCGTAGAAACCGAGGAGTTGGCCAATGTAACGGGTCAGTAGCTTCTGGACAGGTGATGTGCTCACCCAGCAGCGAGGCACATTGAGACTCCCAAAGCACACCTAGTTCTAACAATGGGCCGCAAAGTCACGGTTTTAACACAAGACCCTTTAACGCCTCTTCACTCCCAGGGGTGAAGGATTCGGGATCATAGTAATGTTTAATAATGCAACGCAATGTTTAATTTGACGGTTGTACCTCCTATTGTTCTCTATAACCGGGTGAACTCTGTGAACTAGGGGTTCTTTTATGTCCCAGGGGTGGATTTTTATTAAAACTTTCTCATTTTGTTATAGGATTGGCATCTTTGAAACATTTAACCATGCCTTCATCATTTATTTTTGTTACTTATTAAATGTATTTTTGATTTAATCTTTGTATTTAATCTTATTTATTAAATTATTTCATTTTCAGATTTTTTTATTTTTTATCTTAAATTTCATCTTAAATTTGGGTTGTTTTAAGGTTTTGGGTTCATCACACACACACACACACACACACATGTCTGGTTCGCTATCTTTGTGGGGACTCTCCATAGGCGTAATGGTTTTTATACTGTACAAACTATATATTCTGTCCCCTTACACTGCCCCTGTCCCTAAACCTACCCATCACAGGAGACATTCTGCATTTTTACATTTTCAAAAAACATTACTTAGTGTGATTTATACGCTGTTCTCCTCAGGGACCGCTGGCTGGTCCCCACAATGTAGGTGATTTCAGGTTTTACTATACTTGTGGGGACATTTGGTCCCCACAATGTAATATAAACACGAGCACACACACACACACACATATTGCATATATTGTATAATTTGTATTTTTACAAACTTTTATGTTCGATGCGATTAATTGATTTGACAGCGAAATATGAAAAACCATCATATAATTTTTTTTTTTTTAAACGGTTAATCTAAACAAGGGTTAAATAATCATCATCAACCATATTAATATTAATTTTTGTATTATAATATCTATTATTAGTTTTGTTTTTCCCCCAGTGAAAATGAGACATGGTGTATAAAGAAAACAAAGAAAAAAGGTAAGAATAACTTGGAAATGACATTTGCTAGTTTTAAAAAAAATGACAGAATATTGTATTTAAGTTGTTTTTTTGAAAGTCCACAGGGACAAAGTTGTCCGTATGTGAAGAAACACCCAGACAATTTTCATTGAACAAGAGAAAATGTCAAATAGAATAATCTGGGATTATTTTAAAGATGAAGGTGGGGGAAGCAATTGGGAGTTTTGCACAGTCTGTCCGTTCTGGGAATTTATATGGATTGTGTGCATGGTGATTCCCAGTATTGTGCTCCCCTCCGGAGCTGGAAGATTAAAAGTGTCCTGCTCATTCAGCTACCTCTCAAGAATCAAGAACAAACAGAGTAACACACAGCTGAGTCAAGAAGAAGGGGGGAAAAGAGTGATTACACTTTTATGGGAACACAACTCTTCAACCTTTTGTTCTGACAATGAAACTTGCCTCCCAAGGTCTGTACCTGGGGGCCTGAGAGAGACGGAGGGAGGTACCTGGAAAAAAATCCCAGTATATCTTGGCTAGCAAAACAATAATGGGAAGTCCAATGAGGTTGTCCCCGTGTGGGGCCTCTATTTCAGTTCATTTTTTTCACAGTGCTAAAGACGTAAAATAACAGAGGAAGAAAACGAACTTTCTGGTGACAGTTCCATATTTACACTAGATTGATTTGAGTGCGAATACGATTCTTAACAGTGAAGGCAATTGAAACAATGCTCATTTACTGGAATTTGCAGATGGGCCAACAGCTCTCAGGAAGCCATTGAGGATGTTTCGACAGCCACTAGAGAGTTTATCGACTGGTTCACCTTTCCCACGCGGTCAAAAGCTTAGAACATAGAAAGCACGAATCTGTATTCATAAGTACCTTGGCTTCGGCGATAATGGCCCTTGGCATGTTGCCAATGATTCATTTCGTGTTTCAAGGATAGGTAAATAGATATACTTGAAGATCAAAGGTGAAACGAATGTTGAACGCTGTGTTTTCGAAAGTCCTTTTTGCCGAGTCACATGGCAAATGTGCCAGTGACGTCCGACTCGGAGCTCAGGGAGCACGGGTGCGGTCGGGCCTGCTTATGTTTAGCTTCCTCCAGAGTTGTCTCGATTGTGTACTCATAAACATGTGCTGACAAATAGTCTTGGCTCTGGACATGTTTATGGGCGGTTTGTAGCATTTTATTATAAACAGATTGAAGACGTTTCTGTTAGATCAGGCTAAAAAAACTTGCAAGACCTAAAAGAGATGCTCATAAATAAGGTTTAACCTTGGCCCTGAGATTTATTATTCAGTGGCCCAAAATGTATTTCGACATTAAAGGGTTAGTTCACCCAAAAAGTTGAATTCTGTCATTAATTACTCACCCTCGTGTTGTACTAAACCCGTAAGACTTTCGTTCATTTTCGGATCTTTTTGATGAAATCTGAGAACTTACTGTCCATCCATTGACAGCTACACAACTGACACTTTGACGCTTCAAAAAGTTCATTAAGAGTTCATAAAACTAATCCATATGAATTGAGAGGTTTAGTCCAAATTTTCTGAAGAAACTCAATCACTTTATATGATGAACAGATTGAATTTATGATTTTATTTACATACAGTATAAACGTTCATCGACTCACACATCTGCACGTTTGAGCCTCAGCAAGAACCAATGAGATTCATTCTTGTGTTTCACTGCACATTTGTGCTTCCGCAAGAACCAATGAGATTCATTCTCCTGTTTCACTGCACATTTGTGCTTCCGCAAGAACCAATGAGATTAATTCTCGTGTTTCACTGCACATTTGTGCTTCCGCAAGAATCAGTGAGGTTCATTCTCGTGTTTCGCTTCACATTTGTGCTTCCGCAAGAACCAATGAGGTTCATTCTCGTGTTTCGCTTCACATTTGTGCTTCCGCAAGAACCAATGAGGTTCATTCTCGTGTTTCGCTTCACATTTGTGCTTCCGCAAGAACCAATGAGGTTCATTCTCGTGTTTCGCTTCACATTTGTGCTTCCGCAAGAACCAATGAGGTTCATTTCTCGTGCGTCAAGCAAGTTTGGTTGAGGTTGATCTGTTTATGTTCGCTGTTAAATGTTCCTTTTAAATTTAAAAGCCTAAATTCAATCTGTTCATCATATAAAGCAATTGAGTCTCTTCAGAAAATTTGGACTGAACCACTCAATTCATATGGATAAGTTTTATGATCTCTTTATGAACTTTTTGAAGTGTCAAAGTGGTAGTTGACGATGAACGAAAGTCTTATGCGTTTGGAACGAAATGACGATGAGAAATGAATGAGTTTATCTTGTGCTCTTTTTTATTGTCTGTGCCAGGGTTGACTGCAGTGGTCTTCAGAGCGGGCACAGCTTTTTTTCTGAAGGGATTTACAGTGAACTGCAGGTGTCGTGGCTCTGTGGACTGTATGGCACTATTGTGAGAGGAACAATGGTGCAGAAAGCTTGGGAACCGCTACTTTGCTTTGTTCTCGGCTATTGTCTGTTCCCAGGATGTCCTTCAGGAAAATGACAAAAAAGGTCAAGCAACTGACAAACTGCATTACCTTCACAAGACGATGAAATGATTGGCAGGGGAAGACAAAAGAAAGGCTTGATTCTTTAATCTTACAGTCAAGATTTATGAATGTTGGTTTTAAGATACAGTGATTCTTAGATGTTAAAAATGGAGAGAAAAGTATACTGGGAAAGAATGGTGTTTGCCTAGTCAAAACTTGCCTCCAGGATGCAAGGGGTTTGTGGATGGTTTTGCCTAAACAACTCAAGAAACATGCCAGTCAGATTAAACTAATGCAAGTTTAGCTAAATACAAGTCTTCACTGAGATGGAATATATTGAACCAGCCAATCATTACTTGAGCTAGGGTGTTGAGATGTTATCTCTGTGCTTTCAGGGGCAGTCAGACATTGCAAACTCAGACCAAAGCTGTACAACAATATTGGCACAAGGTCAGTCAGTCGATGTTATGTAATTCCTTGTGCATGCTTGCATGGCGGCGGAATATATTTTAAATGGAAGAAAAAACTTGTTTATATTTGGGGTCTGTATGATTTTTTTAGAACGGACACTTTAAATTGATCAAAAGTGACAGTAAAGACAGTATTTTTTTTTATCATTGATGTGCAGTGTCCCTCAGTTGACATGCTCACCAATGCACTGTTAACTCACAAATCAGCTTATTGAAATAACCTGTTGTCCCGGTTTACATGCAAACCAATAACCCGGCAATTCAAGTAAACCGCGTTTACAAGACTTTATTAATAAATCAGTTTATTTCCCATTTGTGATGTCAAACCATAACCATATGTGTATCTGACTCTTGAGTATTCCATTTGTTATGTCTGTTGTGATGTTAAATAAAGCATTAAAAACCGAAGAGTGCCAACAAACATGTCAACGGGAAACTTATGGACTCTCATATATTATCCTCTCATGCAGTTACAGATGCAGCATTTTGACTGTGGCACTTCTGCACGAGATGAGAGCACATTTTTATAATTTCTTGGGTAAAGTAAGAGTCAGAGTTTGCGATGTTTCCTCCTCCTCTACAAATCCACAGTAAGGGCGCTTTCCTGTCACACATCACATACACACTCCAATAAGCCGACAGATCGAGGCTTAATACGTTTACATGCCGGGAGAATCAAAGCTGTGTCGATTGGTTTATGCTTTTATGACTACTCAGATAAAGGGAAACGGGTTAACCCGTTTACATGACCACATGCACCGTCGGCTTTATAAGCATAATCAGGGTAAGAACGTGAATGTAAATGCGCTCATTGAGAAACCCTTCTGGGTGTCCCTGCTTTTGTAGTACTGAGCATTGTTAGAAGACATCTATCTCTACGAGTACTAGTCCTCCATTTTTTTCCAAAGGAAATTATGCTTTCACTCGTCAAAGCTATTTATAATCCGGAGTGACTGTTGCATGTTGGGAAGGCAATTACAACAGGATGTGACCCGTGTCAGCGATACCAGTTTTCAAAGTATGGCGGAGAGAAGCACAAATTAATCAAAACATTCCTCCCAAGTAACAAGTGCCTGATAGCAAAGCTCCATGCTGTAATTCCACAGAGAAAGGGATTGGGGTCAGAGGTCAGATGTTATACTAAACAACTTTAAGATGCTCATTATGGGAGAAAATGATGAGACATCAACTTCTTAGAACAGCTGACAACACATTTCTCAGCATTTTAGCAAAGAATGTGTTTTAAGTTGTTTATCGGTTAAATCAGTTTATTACATTACAAAAAATTCTCTTAATTCGTTTTTTGTCTTACACAGCAAAAAAATAATTAATCGAAACATCCTTAAAACAAGAAACGCAAGAAAGGCTTGGTTTTCAGACAATATATGTAATAAAAAATAAATAAAAAATTTACCCCCTGCACTGACATTTTTTTTCTTGTCTTAATTTTAAATCTCAGTAATTTTTAAATAAAAAAATTTATTCAGATTTAATTAAACTGAAAAATGTGCTTATAGGTAAGAGAAAATGAACTCTGACAAACTCAACGCAATTTTGCTCTCATGTAAACTGTTTTTGTTTAAAGAATTTTTAGATATCTATGAACATGTAGAACATAAAATTAAAATGAAAGATCAGTATCTATACTGTCTCTGATCCCCCTACAATTTAAAAACAATCATCAAAATTATTTATTTGTGTTATATAATGAAATGAAGTACATTTTAGTTAACTAATGTATTTTTTCTTGACCTTTAGCCTACATGTGTATTGCTATTGCCCGAAAAATGGCTGCCGCTCCTCAGACCGTTCTTTATTTAAGCACAAGTCATAAAACCCCAAAACCAAAACAAACACGAACAGTTGTGGGCGACTGACCTTGCCAAACATTTTTTGGGGAAAGACAGCTGGAACAGTACTGGATGTCATTTCAACAAGGCAGAAACTGAATGGTGACATGAAAAGCAAGCTTTGTTTATTAAACATTTCCTCGTAGTTTATTTATTTCTGTATATTAAGTAGCGTTAGTTATCCTTTCATAATTGAAAGGAACACTAACACAACAAAAGCATAATTCCCAAGTATGTATGCTTCGGCACCAAAGGGGTGGTGGGAATGCTGGGATACGCACCTTGATCTAAGCTCTTGTTTGTGTCTGGCTATCATCAGTATCATTACAGTGCTACTCTGGGTGTGGTTGGCAGGAAGACGCTCGGCCCAGTGTACCCATAACAAAGACTGGAGTAGCTAACCCAGACCTTCAACTTCCACAAAGCACAAATCTGCAGGGCTGATGAGTTTGATGTGAGTTTTCCCCAACATTTTATTCTAAAATGATTATTCAATGTGAATAAAGATGCTTGCCAGAGCATGGATGCTAAGACACAGTTCCACAGTTGGCCATGTTGTAAGATAAAATTATGGTAAACCAGTATAAATACTGAAAATAGATGGGGAGAGGAGTCTATTGCAGATGTGAGATAAATGCTCTTCCTCTGAACGGAACACATGAGATTAAAAGAGAGACATTTCTGGTTAGATGGCAGAGCCAAACCCTCAGAGACAAACAACGCACCAAAGGGAATCTGGAGCCTGTTGTGCCGATTCTCAGTCTTTGCAGTGAGAGGATGAAGTGAAATTATGAATTGAATTTATGGATAGAAGTTTAACTGGATAGAAGTATCTGATTTGAATAGTTCTGCATACAGTACGTTTTACTATCCAAGCTCGTAGTATCATACACTTAAAATTTTAAATTATCTATCTTTTCAACCAAAAAAAAAAAATGGATTTGTATAGATTTTATGGTGAAGTTGTTTATAAAATATGTTTGAAAAGCTGAAGTGTGATATTTCTGCATTGGATATGTCTTCTTGTCATCCTGTTTTTTTTTTTTTTTCAGTGATTTTTTTTATTTTTTATTGATGTATGGAGGCCTGAAAACGAGGTAATTATGAATTTATTTATACACTGTATAAAATTATATGATCAATAAGTTTTGACAACATATGTTTTTATGTTGCTTTAACTCCTCAAAATAAGGTAAGCAAAGTTATACAGTATTTATTTAATTTTTTAAGTCAGTTTAGTAGAATTTAAGTTGAAATGACATAAACATCAAAGTTGATTGTAATTAAAAAATGTAAGTCAGCTAATTGTACTAATTGCAACTTTACTGTATATCTTTATTTCTCATTCATTTCACTATAGCGGCTATACACTACTGTTAAAAAATGGGGTCAGTAAGATTTTTTTTTAAAGAAATTTATACTTTATACAAAATCACATTAAATTGATTAAAAGTGACATTTACATTAATAATAATTAAAATCATGTTTCAATAAATGCTGTTCAATAAATGCTGGATCAAAGAATCCTGAAAAAAAAAAGACTGTTGCCACAAACATATTAAGCAGCATAACTGTTTTGAACATTGATAATAATAAGAAATGTTTCTTGAGCAGCAAATCAGCATATAATAAAGATTTCTGAAGGATCATGTGACAGAAGACTGGAGTAATGATGATGAAAATTCAGCTTTGACATCACAAGAATACATTACATTTTAAAATGTATTAAAATAAAAAGCAGTTG